>VWZU01010036.1:640116-662976 GCA_013397095.1 Sterrhoptilus dennistouni | reverse complement strand
AAAAAAAAAAAAGAGACTTGAATTATTTCTAAGAGCTGCCAAAAAGGTAGCCAAGGAAAGAAGAGGCAAACATGCAATACATGAAATTTAAATTGAAACAACAAACTGAATAATACTAAAATTTGAAGCTTGAGTTGTTCTACCACTCTGAGGCTGAAGCAATATAACAATACTTACTATTGGCAAGAAACCAACTTGGCTAGCAGTCTACAATCATAAGAAAAGGAAACAATTATAGTATTGTTCACCTGAAACAATCAAAGAAAAATTCTGACATATTATTAAAGAATTCAAAAGCCATGGGGATTTTATGTCTTAATTCTAATTAATTAAAACAAGGCAAAATTATAAAGTTTTATTATTCTGAATGATTCTTTAGCTGTTTCCTTACATGGCTGAAGTATGAAAAATTCTCCAGTTCAAGATATTCAGGGTCTATAGTTTTCTTAGTTCTCTGCACTGTCAGTACATGTCATGTCTGTTAAGGGAGTGGTCCATTCTGGGAAATTCTTGGCACAATAATCATAAAATTTATGCAGACCGATCCTTTCATGGACTACAGAACTTATTGATAAAATAAGTCATAGTGAGCAGTGCCACTTGGTGAGAAGTACAGGTATGCTGAAAGCCATAGCATGGGTTGGAAGCTTGGGTGGATTTATCAAGGATGCTTGAAGCACTAGCTGTGTTCTCCACTACTGAAGGGCATGGCAGACCCAGCAATCTTCTCAGGAACACTTGAGATTTCTTGTGCTGGTTCTCTCAAATCTCTTTTCTATTAGGGAATGAGCATCTCAAGCTCAGGTTTCATTTCTAGTCACACCAAATTTCCTGTCTCAGCAGGACCAAGTCCCTCATCACTTTTTAGAAAAGAGATTATGTTTAGGAATGAAGAGCAGGTTTGGGCTGGGTGAAACACACCTGCACCCTAGAGTCTCCCCTTTGTTGTGCGAGTCACTACATACAACATTTTGTGAAGTGTCTCACTGCCCTCCTAGAAATGGCTATACATTTTCTTTCTTACACCCCTCTCAGAATCTGGCTTGTTAATCTCACTGCTCTAATGGTCAAGCACTGTTTAATTTTTATCCTAAAACTATTAATAGCTAGTCTATAGCCATTCATTCCTTTGCCAATAATACCTTTTAATTTGAATAGTGTTGTCTTTTCCCTGCTGCTTCCATACCTAATGTGTTTATATATGGCATTCACTTCTTGCCTCAAACATTGTTTTGCTAGGGCAAATAAACCAAAATTTCAGCCCTTTTGAAACTGCTATTTCTCTGTCATCCTGATTTTCCCATAGGCTAGTTTTAGCCTATTTCTATTTAAATTTTTCTTTCATAATGTGAATGTCCAGAATGGTACACAGTGTTTTGGAGGACACCTCATGAATGTTTGCTGCCATGTAACTAATTCTACCTATATATCTCAAGATTACATCTGCTAAGCTGCCTCCCTGCTGGTTTCCCACATCCTCCTCCTATTGGCTATTTGAAAGTGGTCTCCCAGTTTATAAAAGCAATGCAGCTATTGAATTTTGTGCTGCTGAATTTCATCCTATTTCTGTTACTATAGTCTTCAAGGTCATTTTGCTTTTCCTCTATAATAATTTAATGATGTATTGACAATGCAGGTGGAGGGCACAGAAAGAAAGTGTAGCAATAGAAGAGGTGCGTGTGTATGCAGAGACCAGCTTTAGTCTAGCTATAGTACAAAAAAATTAGGCTTTCCAGGCTGCCTATGAGCCAAAAGGAAGGAGAGCAACTTATCTGGGAGTCAAGCTGGAGCAAGAGTTCCATCACCTCATATGAAATTGTGCTCAGTGGAGTTAATCTGTCATTTGCCATAGGAATATCCCTGAGAAATTATTTCCACTGCAGTTAAGTCAGTCTTTGTGAATACCCCAAGTGTCTCTTTAATTTACTTTCTTCACCAGTATGCTCATATTGTTTGTCACTTAGTAGTTTGGGAAATATTAAACAGAATAAATATAAATTTACACTCCACGTGGTTCTGCACTTTTTCCTCTTGCCCAGACTTTTTCTGCAGCCTGGTGCCGGTAACTTTGTAAGCAGTCCCTTCTGTGCCATATTCCCTTCTGCTGTTCTCAGTTTCTTAAGCATTCACTTGTTGCAGTGGCAGTGTTCGCATTACCTGGTAAAAAACATACAAAGCAGGGACCAGTATATGGTAGAGCATAACTTACCCATGAAAAAACAATATTACAAGGTCTTTGAAAC
The DNA here is from genome assembly GCA_013397095.1 of Sterrhoptilus dennistouni. Classification (NCBI taxonomy): domain Eukaryota; kingdom Metazoa; phylum Chordata; class Aves; order Passeriformes; family Zosteropidae; genus Sterrhoptilus; species Sterrhoptilus dennistouni. Next base: position 660,733 of record VWZU01010036.1, on the reverse strand, counting down.
CCTCAGGTCTAATTTCACCAAAATTTGCTCTGCTGAGATCGGGATAGAGGATCCTGTAGATCTTAGGATGACTAATCTTAATGCAAACACTGCATTTGTGTATTCCTGTTTATGAGGACTGCCACCTGGTTGGTAGGTTTATTCCAGCCAATTGCTGGGGGTATTTGTGTTTCACTCATCTATTCTTCCAAATTTGTGAAACTGCAGGTTGTCTGAGGAACCTCAATTTTAGTTTAATAAACTGGGTATAATAGTTACTTTGCTTGCTCTTGAATCCTTTCCTATTTGCTTCCCAGTGTGTAATCCCACATTCAAACCCATGAATTTTATTGGAAACTGAAATAATATTTAGACTTTTTAGCCAAATATAAACTGACTCAAATCAATTATGGAGCTTTTATGTGTACTTCATCCTCATTGCAGTCTTTCAACTTCCTGCCTTTTCCTCCGTCTAAGCATGTACCTAAAGAAAACTTTAACTATTTAGCCTGATTTCCTTTATGAGGTCATATTCAGTTTAAGTCCCACTACCAAGTCCCACTTCTGCCAAGTCTCACTTTAAATCTGCATTTCTTGACTTCGAAGTCATAGTTTTCTTTGGTGATCAGTCCTTTTTTCCATTCCTTGTAGACTCCCTACTTATGCCTAATGTCATTTTCAAGATGGTTATTCTTCCAGTTAGATCTGGAAAGTTCTCATACAACATTTTTTTTTCTTCCCTGCCTGGCATACAGATTCCAGATAGCTTTAGCACGTTTGACATTCCAGGCTGCCTCCAAAATCTAATCCCCAAGTTCCTCAGTTCAGTCGGTGTCCCTAAATAGTTACCTTGGGCTGCATCCAAGCTCGGCAGCTTGTGCACCCGGCGCGGTGCCTGCACTCCCAGTTGCTTGATCCCCAGATAGGGCACAGTGTCAGAGAGAGGTGCCTCTCCCTCCTGACTCACAGGCCCAGATTTCCTTCTCATCGAAATCAAACTTCAGCAGGGGAAAGGAGCAGACATGTGCCAAGGTTTTGCCCTCATTCCCTTGGGAGATGGCCAAGGCCTATTTCCACATTTGGGAGCTCAGAAGTGCTCCCGGCTGTCACTACTTTAGATGAAGTGTTGTCTTTTTGAAATGAGGAACTTCAAGCAGTTTTAACTGCATTATTGTCTTCAACATTTTGTTGTTGTTCTTTTTAAAACAAATTAAATGCTACACACTGAAGGCTTTGCTAGTTAACAACAATTCTTATCCAGATGGATGCATCAATGCAATTTGAGCCAGTAGGACTTTTTTCCTCACAACAGGATAGTTCTGTTATCTGTAAAATGTATCTTTGCAACCAAAGTGCAATAATCTTTTCTCATGTCCAGATTAGATTCTGGGATCAATAATAGACTCGTATCAAATTTCCAGAATTCCCACAATTTATTTTAGCCTATTAACACAGGTGTTTTTATCCAAAACCAAGTATTGTTTCAATTAATTTTTTCTTGTTTCTTTACATCTGATGAATATACCTTTCTGGAGAAACACTTTTACCTTGATGTTATTTTTGCCAGCATATTATGTCTACCACTACAATCACTGTTACCAGAATTTCATTCAGTGCTTCAAAAACACACATTCCTCCATGTTGTTCCCCAGGATTCCCCATTAGAGTAAGAGCTTCTTACCAACTGCACCTGATTCTACATTTTAAATTGTGCTCTTCATGGCATTTCGACCAACCTTATCCAGCTGCTCATACTGATGTTAACCTTTCCCATGACTATGGGTGATGCTGTTTTACACCACAACGACACAGACTTTGAACTTCAGAAGGCTGAAAATTGCTCCTTTATTTTTGGGAAGTGTCTCCCTTTTATACTATTCTACGCAGACCAATTTGATTGGTGAAACAATGACAAACCTCTTCAATCACGTTGGTCAGACCAGAGGGACATCAAGAAGAAGTCCCTCCTAGGAAAAGGAATGAAAACATAGGTAGAGTTTACAAAGCATTTCTCCGGTTTACAGAAAATTCCCTGGGAAAAGCATTTCAGAAAACCAAAACATCTCAGTCATGAAACCAGGGCTACATTTGGGGGTGAAGACCTATTCTGTCCTGTAGGTATCACAAAGAAAATAGTGCTCTTGGACCTTGTGAAGGGATCTTCAGTCTGAGTTCCTCTACAGTTGTAAAGGTATTGACTGTGTGACGACAGGTCTACTTAAAAATATTTGCTCTCTGTCTTCTAAGGCTAGACATGCCCCAGTGAAAAATTAAATTTTGAATCAGATTGACATATCAAATGTATTCTTATCAAATACACAGTGTTATATTTTTCGAATTGCAGTGTGGATCTGTAATCTCTCTGTGTGACTGGGTGTGAAGAACTGTGAAATATTAGCTAAGGGGAGTCTGTATGACCTCTTTTTTCAATGTATACACAAACTGTGTATCACAAAGACGATACAGGAGAAATGAGATTGATAGATAACACAAAAAACACTGGATAAGAAGCCATCCTGGCTCTTATGTCCTTGCTCCCAAGGCAAGGACATACATATTCTTTTCTCCACACTCACTAATGCTTTACTGTAGATTTGCATTACCAGACCCAGACTTTAGGTTCATGACATGAGTTTTACCAGTGAACTTCAGTCATTTAGTGCTAATTTAACATCCACAGAGAAGTCTGGCTGTTATCTAGAACAAAAACTCTGCTAATATGGTGAAAAAAATTGTTGCTGGCAGCCAGGTTGGATTGGGTTTAGAGCTGCATGGTTTGATGGAAGGTGTCCTATGGCAGGCTGGTTGGAACTAGGTGATCTTTAAGGTCTCATCCAAATCTGTGGTTCTGTGGAAACTTAACAAGCCAAATTTTGTTAATGTCTATATTACTGAAATAGCTGAGGATTTGTGTAGTAGTGTAGTTCCTGTGACTCTAGGTTTGCTTTATGCAGTTATGTATATAGTCAAATGCTTGTATCAATTCTATTTCTCTGTATTGCTGTGCATACAAATCCAAACACACACGTAAATGTATAGGTGTATTAGGGGAAACTTCAGTGACATCATCCCCACACATTCCTGGGTTGTTGTTACATGTGCTTTCAAAAGACACATCAGTGGTTTTAATTCAGTTAAATTGTAGAAAGGAATTAATTCTGGTGCATCTTTTTAGCTTTATATACATATAAAAATGTCTAATTCTGGACTCCTCAGGACAAAAGAGACATGATGATCCTGCAGCAGAACAAGCAGAAGGCTAGGAAAATTATGAGTGGACTGGAGCTTCTCTCTTATGAGGGAAGGCTGAGGGAGCTGGGCCTCTTCAGCCTTACCAAGAGATGACTGAGAGGGGATTCATATGAGTATCTTAAGGGCATGTGTCAAGAGGACAGGCCAGACTTTTTTCAGTGGTGGCCATTGAGAGGTCAAGGAGCACAAACTGAAACACCGTTGTTCAATAGGAATATGAGGGCAAACTTCTTTATATTGAGGGTGACCAAGCACTGGAACAGATGGACCAGAGAGGCCGTGGTGTTTCCTTGGCAGCAGATATTGAAAACCTCTTGGACATGAATCCTGTGCAACCTGCTCTAGGTGAACCTGCTTTAGCAGGAGGGGTGGACTAGACAATCTCCAGAGACTCAACCATGCTGTGATTCTGTAAAACACTAATGCACAGAATGTATCGATGAAAGTTCTTAATCAAAATAAATAAAAGAACACACAGAAAGTGAAAAATAAGAAAACATTCAGATATCAAAGAATAGTAAAATGTGTTGTTCAAGTTCATTTCAAGTTTAGAAATTGAGGAATTTGTTCTTGTTTATCAAAACTCATATGTCAGTTGTTGCAGGAGAAACATAGCTGAAAGAAAAAATCTTTGTGTCACTCACATATGTCAGCTGAAATTGACCAAAAATGTTCATAAAGGAACAAGTGAAATTTGTAATGTGCTTTAGGAAAGGAGGCTGAAAAAATTAAGGACTATAAGCATTTAATTATAAAATTGTACATAGCAACATTGTTGAAAATTTATTCTAGAGAAATTAAATTTTGTTTCAAAGTGTATGTACACCACTTTTCAAGTGTCTACTAAAAATCTTTTGGGTCAAGTACAAGAAATTCTGTCTAAGATATGTAAGAATTTTTAAGCATTTATTATTACAAATGCCAGCTTCTTGGTTCAGCTAAAAACACCCAACCACAAACTGTCAGATCCTTTTCCTATCATTTTTCATTGTGCTAATTCATACTACTTGATCAAACCAGAAGTTGGAAACATGTAAAGAACTCAAAAAGAAAAACACAGTTTGGTTACAGAGAGTAGTGGTTGCAGCAGTGTTTTGATTTTTATGCAAAAAAACCACCAGCTTTGCCATGGGGGAGTAATTCAGGTAAGGGGGGTGGAATCCAAGTAAGAAATAAAGCTAAACAATCAACTGAATTTTTAATTTTATTTTTTAAAGATTTCTGGCTTAACCGCTGCTATTACTGTGCAGCTCTCTGTATATTATATAAAGTGCAAAATATTCTCAAGGATACCTGAATAAAACAGTGCAGTTTTTTGAAAATAGATATGCCCTTATCTGTTCTTCTTTTCTTTTTTTCTTTCTTTTTTTTTTTTTTTAATTAGGAGAGCTTACTGTGAGACAAATCACATTGTCTGGTTTCTCTTCTATATGAATGATTCTTTCTGACTGGAGAAGCTTAAAGCAACAAGTACAGTATTATAAACAATATCTGTTACCACATAGGGAGCTTGGCTAAAAGGTTCCTGTCACTATTAATAGTATTTTTTGGTTTTCAGCCTCCCTGCTTATTGCATAAGTAACAGATGTAAAATACTACAAAAAGTAAGCAACTTTCAGCAGATGCTACCTGTGAAAATCTGGGGTCTAAATGCAGATATTTAAACTTCCTCCAGACAGTCATACAAATAGTCTGAAGGACAAACCTCAGGGGTAGTGGATACACAAAAAAAAAAAAAAAAAAAAAAAAAAAAAAAAAGTAACTAATTCAAACTCTTTATGTTTTGTTATACTGTATGACAATATGCCTCGCCCTATACCACCAATACAAAAAATATCACTTGGCACCTCCTAACTTTATATAATTTGTCCAGAAGTAGCTATTCTATCCCTTTTTCATCTTACAGAGACTTTAATCCACATACAGTTTAAAAGTTTTCAGTTACAGACTTAAAATTGTAAACAAGAACAGAAGATGCTATTATGCAGTAGCTAAACTGGTTTAGGAGGGAAAAAAATTGCTTAATTTTAGGCAACTAAACAGGTCAGTTCTGGTATATTACTTCTCAAGTGAAGCACATCCTAATGTGCTCTGGTGGAGTGGGACCACTCTGATTCCCACAGACATGTAAAATAACCAGAATCCACATTTTGCATTTACACAAAATCTCTAGGAAATTTCTGCACAGTCTTTAGCCATTTTTTATTCACCTGTATATATAATATTGTAAATAATGAGAAATGCTCCATTTGTTGGCATATATGAAAAGCTTCACACAACTAACAATTTTCTCCAATTATCAAAGAAAAATAATAACTGCAAGACAAAAAATGAATAAAGTTTTAATGAATTGAAATTTATGGAAAAAACTTTTTGGATACTATTAGATAACCAAATATATTATTTATATTAATTTTAGTGCTTTTAGTCTGTGGTAGGATTTTTCATTTGTATAAATTTCTGTATGAAAAAAATCTTGATTTATAAAAGGTTAAAAATAATTAAGATAAATAAATGACTGGATTTTGTGGATAAGTTTATTACTACCATATCCTCTTTGTTTTTGCAAATAAACTATGCATTTATTCAAATACACTTCTATATTAATAGGCCTGCAAATTTCCAAAATGTGTCACTATGTAATAACATAGCTTAAGAGTTATTGTATGATACCTTCCTACCTTTTATGGATAGAAGTTATGTTTCTATGAATATGCCTATCTCAAATCCATATGGCTGAACAGGGGAAAAATAAAATAAAAAAAAAAACCCTTGAGATATTCCTATAATGTCTAAAATTATACATATACTTAATTTGTCTTGACAGAGATCATAATAAATGAAAGGTAATTTTAATATACTGCTACTTCTTTCCTGTAGAAATTTTCTTTATCAATTCATATTAATTTATTGCCAAGTATTTGGGGAAATTTCATATCCATTTTAATTGGCAGTCACAGGACGGTTCTTGGCTATTTCAGTCTGGAACATTAATGCTGGACCACTTTCACACTGTGCTTTCAGCAGCCTCTTTTCCTCTGTCTCGCTCATGTAGAAGGACAGGATCATCTCCTGGTGGCAAAGCTCTTCCCAATGCACCCCAGGATACCTTTGGCATTCTTGGCCACAAGGACACACTGCTGGCTCATGGACAACTTGTGGACCAGGGCCCCATGGTCCTTCTCCACAGAGCTGTTTCCCAGCAGATCACCCCCCAGCCTGTAATGGTCCATGGGGTTATTCCTCCTCAGATACAGGACCCTGCACTTGCCTTTGGTCAACTTCATTAGGCTCTTCTCTGCCCAATTCCCCAGCCTTTCCAGGTCTGGCTAAGTGGCAGCACATCCTTCTGGTGCATCTGGTATCAATGTTTTAGCTCAGATTAGGAAAGTACTTTTGAAATACATCTCCCCGTAGTCCCTGTTCTGGCTCACAGCATGCAGATGTTTCTGAGTGACAAGCTCAATTCATTTTGCATGAAATTATACTGGAAAATTTGCTGCAGGGGCACACCCACTACACTCCAGCCACAAACAGGCATGCAGACTATGGGATCAGAGTAGAATTAGTCTAATAGTAAATAAAAAGCTCCCAAAATGTGGATGTTAGGTACTAAAGCCCATGCATTTCTGCCTAGAGTCTGCTTCTCTTGGTCCATTCTGCTTGCTAAGGCAGACATAGCTTCAATATGACACCAATGGTATCAAACAGATGATAAAATATCATGGAAAAAAATCTAGTCATATTGTGATCAACAGCTAAGTATCTCTTCATGTCAGTTAATTCCCTATTGAAAAGCTCTTTTCACCACATGCACCACTAATTATGCAGAAAGAGGAGATGAGGAAAAGTAACAGTGACCTTTGCAGTCAGATCCAGTAGGAACTTGGGAATTTTTGTGATGTCCACATTGAATAAATTTGAAATGGATAGACATTGCTGTGCTTCTCAGCACTAGTGTATTGTCTAAAAACCTATTCCAAAGTGGGACACATGATTATGTACAATAGTGGCTCAAAAGTTAATTTCTTAGTAAAGCTAGTGTAGGTCAAGTAATTTTTAATACTGGTTTAACATTTGCCTTAGGGTGATGATACACTGACACTTGTTTATGAAGTTCTTGCACACAAGGATTTGGGAGTGCAAGGTACAGATTTTTAAAAATCCACATTTGTTCTGACATACACAATCCTACATAATTAAACATTGCCCACTTGCTATTTGTCCCATAGAAGATCGCTCTAGATTTTATGTTTGATGTTTGTGTGAGCAAAAATAGGCAGTGAATTAATATATGGGAAGTGTCTTGGCAAGGGAGAAAATAGCTTTCTCACATTCAATAACAAAATTGATCTTGAAATATCAGTTTATAGATTTAATAGATCCCTTAGTTTAAACCACACCTATAAAATCAGTTCTACTTAGATTTACCAATTTATTCAGTCCTTAATCTAATAGAAGCAGTTTGCACTTAATGTTACTCCATGTAGCTACTTCAATGTTTTTGAAGGATTCTCCTGCTATTTAAAATATTTTATTTTTTAAGTATAACAAAGTATCTTTCAGTTCAGGAAAGATCTCTTCTCTCTTCCTATCTAGACCCATCCCAGTAATTTAGAACCAAAAATACATTTCACTGCAGATAATTTTCACTGTTGTCCATCCTGCTGAGCTAATACAGCTAAGACAGAGTGAGTAGAGTCCTACTCATTCTTATGCAGAAATCACAAAATTAATTCCTGTTAGAGGTTCAACCTGTTATACCTGTGTAAACCTACAAAGGGTAATGGGGTTGCACAAGTGTCAGTAAAGGCATAATAGGTTTAATCAAGCATAACAGAAAGTAAATTGCTCTGCAAAATCCTCATTACTATAGACAAAGTGCATTCATCTGTCTCAACTGTTAAGCCATAAGCTGTCTGGGCAAAGGCAGTTCCTCCAACAATGATTCTCATTTCAAGTGGAACCTCTAGGTGACATAGTACAAACAAGTAATGATTATATGATAATGACCTGAACTGACTACTAGACAGAGTATTAGTTTGCTCAACACAGCTGTTTACGTACAAATGCCCTACAGGTATTCTAGAAATTGCACTGAAAGACAATCAGTGAGGACAGCAAATGTATTGCTTTTAGTTACATTTCCAAGAGATGTTGAATTGTGTAGGCAGGTTCTTGTTCAAATATGCAGAGTTGAGTTCTTTCTCCCCCAACAACAGAACACTTTATATTACAAAAATAACCTATCAACTCATATTCAAACATTTAAAAAAAGCTATTAAAATATCATTGTTGGGTCATCAATATATCAGGCTATGTCTATGAGAGTGTGAATAAAGATTGGCTTAAATAAACTAAATCTCTCTGTTCATCATTTTCCTTGATTAATATAAATAGAGGATTAATAGTATATTTGGAGAGATGAGCCACAGTAGTGATATTGTATTATCACACAGTGATACTGTATTATGATATACTATGACAATGCAACAGAATCTGAAGTATAATCTGAGAGCAGATTCTTGTTTATGGAGAAACCATATGTCACATTTTGTTAAGACTAGCAGCATTTATGTGAGAATTTGGCCTCCTGGCATCCATGTTACAGTGAAAACTTATTTCTGTACAGATTGATAGGTTTCAAGGTCTGGTGGACCACTCCAGTCATCTCTTCCAATAACCACAATGCAGGCAACAAGGACTACCCTCATTTTGTCTATTTGTGCCTTCCAGTTATTGGGTTCCTTGGCCTTTCCTTTCTCAACATTGCTGCAGTTTTTCTCCTCACAATGATGTTTCTGGACTAAGCCCTTCACATTGAATGTTTCTTTTATGTTAACTACGTGTCTCTGATAAAATTGAACATATTGACCTCTTTTTTCACTCTAAGTCTGCTCTGCTGTCATGACACCTCGCTTGGAGTGCTGCATCCATCTCTGGCATCCCCAAGTAAGAAGGATATGGACCTGCAGGACTGAGTCCAGAAGAGAGCCATGAAGATGATCCAATGGCTGGAACACCTCTCTTAAGAAGACAGGGTGAGAGAGCTGAGTCTGTTCAGCTTGGAGAAGAGAAGGTTTCCGAATGATCTAATTGTGGCCTTCCAGTACCTGAAGAGAGCCTGAAGGAAAGATGGAGGGACTTTTTACAAGAGCATGGAGTGACAGGACAAGGGGGCAATGGCCTCAAGCTGAAATAGAACAGGTTTAAATTAGATATTAGGAAGAAATTCTTAACGATGAGGCACAGAACAGGTTGCTCAGAGAAGCTGTGAAGGCCTCATTTCTTGGAAGTGTTAAAGGACAGGTTGATGGGACTTTGAGGAATCTGGTCTAGTGGAAATTGCAGAGGAGTTGGAACTAGATGATCTTTGCATTAGTATAATGCTCATGGTATGATGGTCTTGCTATAAAACAGAAGAAATGTTCATACAGGAAAGCAGTATCCACTATTGGATCAATTTATGTGGTATGAAAAAGCAGGTGAATTTTTCAATATTTTGTTATTCTAATGACATTTCCTCCAATCTTTCCCATTTCACAAATTACTGACAGGGTTTTCCACAGCTGTGGCTCCAGTGCTGAGTAATTCTAATGGGTAGTTCCCAGTTATCCAAGGGACAGTACTAATATTTTTGGTCAGTATGTTACTTTCAGAAAGCGTATTCATCTGGTTGTCCTTGATTACTCCCAAATTCTTTCTGAGTTATTTTTATATGTGTGTTTCACCTAATTAGCTAAACAATTACTGGCATCCTTTCTTTTACTCTTCTTTGCTACCCTTATTTTGATGACATTTGCAAACTTCATTAGTAATGATTTTAAAATTGTTGCACTGACTGTGTTGATAAATTTTTTAAAGCAGTGTAAATCTCCCAGAAGTAACATAATTGCTTAATGATAATTCTTCATGTAAGATTACAATTTAACACTGATCAATAGCTTGTTTCCAATCTATATGGCATACCAACCCAGTTTTATATAATCCTGAATTTATTGGCAAATAAAATGTTGTGCAGTACCAATCCTGGACATAGGTCTATTCTATCAGCCTTTTTGCCTCTACAAACCACACGTCCTGTCTACTCTGAAAAAGTAATCAAGTGAGTTTGATCACATCTGCTTCCCATCTTTACTGGAGTTGGTTGCATTTCCTTGCATTAATTATTTATGAATCAATCCTCATAGCACATTTTCCATCATTTTCTCAAAGATCAACACTGGATTGACAGACCTATAATCACTTGGATCTGTTTATTTCTGCTTTTTGAAATATTCACACAGCACCAGCTTTGTCCAGGCATCTGTATCACTGTTTCAAATGCTATTTTAAGATAGCTGTAGTGGTCTAGAGAGAGCTGGGTCAACTCTTTCAGAACTCCCGAATGCAAGGTGTGCAGATTTATTGATGCTAAATGCACAGCTTTCATACCAGGCAACTGTGCTTTTAGGATATGGTGTAGGAAACCCTTCAACTCTTACCAGTAAGGCTCTTCTCATTCTCATCCTTCTGGTAAAATTATTACTTTTCTTTAAAGCCTGAGCTACCTGACCCATGCCCAGGCAATATCACAGACAATAATTGTTGGTATGGGTCAAAATCATATGAGGGAATATGCTAAAATTAAAGAATTATAGAAAATTACTCACCACTGCTCAAATCTCTCTCCCAGCCTTGTTTTGTTTACCCATATAAACATAACCCTTGGAGCTGGACATTGTCCCTGAAGGAAGTTCAGGGAATGGTTAAAACATGGTGGTACAGTGAGCTCTAAGAAGTTGATGTCTTTTTTCATCCTACAGCAGACTCCTAGGTCTCCCTCATCACACTGTTCCTCTCCCTGCAGATCCTGTGCATCCTTCACAGCTCTGCTTGGAGAGGAATAATCCTCTCCCCAGTTTGTCTACTGTTTGTCCACTGATCTACCATTCATGGATGAAGGGATCATGCAGAGAAAAGCGCCTTGAGTAAGGGCAGCATAGACAGTGGGTGCTGCAACAGCACAGGAATTTTGAAGCAGAAGAGTCTGAGGATTTTTGTTAATATTCAGATAAAGCCAAGAACCACTGCAGTGCTGGCCTGGACTGGTATTTGCCCATTACTCACATTATCTGCCACCAGTTTGTGAAATTACTACATGATTATCAAACCACTAGCTTTTCAAAACCACCCAAGTGTTTTTGCCTACCAGCTCCCAGTGTGAAAACTTTCTCAACCTTCTGTGCCTCTGGCTGCCAGGCCTGCGATGCTTCTGAGAAGTGTTTAAGGGGGCCCCTTCCCAGGAAAGCGCAGAGAGTATATGTATCAGCAGCTAGATTGTGATGGATATTGAGGTGCTTGTGGCAGTCTGTTTGCTTTTTTAAGCTCAAAAACATCATCCCTAGGTTTTGGAGTGATTTTTTTTGTCTTTTTATTTTCCTTTTCTTTCTTTGTTTCTTTGTTTCTTTTNNNNTTTTTTTTTGTTTTTTTTTTTTTTTTTTTTTTTAATTATTTATTTATTTATTTATTTATTTTTTTTAAGGAAGCCAAACAAATAAATATGGAAATCACTTTCACAGGCTGACAAAACCAAACTGGAATGAAAGACAGCTTTTCAGCTTTTCCCTAATCTTGGAGAAAATCATGCAGCAAAAATTTACCACCACCAAACCTGTGGCAATACAATTGCTCCTTACTATTTGCCTGAATGTACAGGATGGCTGTTGATCTTGCACTTTCTTCCATTAAAAAAAACAAAACAAAACAAAACAAAAAACAAAACCAAAAACCAGTATCGAGCGTATTCTTAAAAACTTAAGATTCTTATAAAGCAATAGCTTTTCCTTTAGCATGGGAATTTGTAGTTATTCACTTAGCTGACCAGACTGATGAAGAAAAACAAAAAAAATGCAACTCACCTGAGATCTGGGAAAACTTCTTCAAAAGTGAAAAAAATCACTATAATTTACACAGTATTATTGATTAAGGGGTTTCAGTAAAGGAATGATGCATTCATCAAGGCTGACAACTTATATCCTTAGGACAGCACGTAGCAGGACAGCTTTGTTGCACTATCTCCCCTTTCAGTGGGCAGCATTGTGTTTCTCAGACACTTGTGAAAAGGGCTGAGGGACAGTAGCCCACCATTCATCCATTTTGTCTTCGCAATTTGGGGAACATCTCCTGACCTTGCAAATTGGAACAATCCACGTGTTGAGACTGGCATCCATGATGTGCCCTGCTGACAGTCAGATGTTATCTACCTTTCTCCAGAGCCTCTGCAAATGAATCTCTGGAAAAGGAAATGCATCTGGCACACCATACCTGAAAGGCTGCTAGAAAACTCTTGCTTAGATGTGGATTAATATTAAATCATTCTGATTTAAGATACACTGCTCATAGCCTTTGGAAAACTGTTTCCACATCGTGGTTAAGTAACAGGCTTGGAAAAGGAGGCAACTCTCTAGAGTTGAGTTACAAATTCTTTGTAAACAGCAGAAAATGATAAAGTAATACAAGTGTCTCAGCTTTCACATCTGAGAACAGCACATATATACAGATATAAAGTCACTGTATGATAAAGCGTTCTTCTGAAATAGATTGTTTTAATGTCTACAAAGCACAGTGGGATTCTGCGATGAAAAAAATGTTCATAATGTTGTCCTGGCAGGTTGTAAAAATTTCCCTTGGGGAAATAGAGGTGTTTTTTTCTGTGTTGGAAAAGGAAAGAATGGGATTATTAGCACACTTTAAACCATGAAAATTTGATGGAAAGCTGTTGTTACCTTTCTCTATGTAAAGAGGTTGACTGTAAGGAAATATATTTTCTACAGTTTTCTGAATAGCTCTGGAAACAAAAGATGAATTAAAGGACACTGCAGGGTCAGTCTCTGTTACAAAGATGAGTCTGTGATTGCTAGCCTCTGAATAAGAAGATCTGAAAGATAAATTAAACAATCTAGCAATATCTCATCTCCTGCTTGTCTTGCTGTTGGAAATACTTTGTACCCCTCAGCACAACAGAGTGTGGGAAGTCTTCAGTAAGGTATTTATGCTTTCTTAAAGCCAAGCAAATAACAGTCACTGATGCTCAACATTACATTCCATGTAGTGTCCCTCTATTCTCTTTCATCATGGGGTCCTGGTCAGTGACAAGTTGAACCTGAGCCAGCAGTGCCCTGGCAGCCAGGGGGGCCAACCCTGTCCTGGGGACATCAGGCCCAGCAAGGCCAGCTGGGCAAGAGAGGGGATTGTCCCCTCTGATCTGCACTGAGACAGCCTCACCTCCAGTCCTGGGGGCAGATTTGGGTGCCACCATGTAAGAAGGACATTAAACTATTAAAAGTGTCCAAAGGAAGGCAGCAAAGATGATGAAGGGCCTTGAGGAGAAGCTGTATGAGAAGTGATTGAGGTCACTTGGTCTGTTCAGCCTGGAAGAGACTGAGGTGATTTATATCTTCCTCATATGAGGAAGAGGAGGGGTAGACACTGATCTCTCCTGTGTGGTGCCCAATGACAGGACCTGAGGGAATGGGCTAAAGTTGTGTCAGGGAGGTTTAGGTTGGTTATCAGAAAAAAATTCTTCACCCAGAGGGTGGTTGGGCATGAACAGGGTCCCCAGGGAAGTGGTCACAGCACCAGCCTGACAGGGCTCAACAAGTCTTCGGACAAGCTCTTTGGCACATGGTTTGACTCTTGGGGATGGTGCTGTGCAGGAGTTGGAATCTGATGATCCTTGTGGGTCTCTTCCAGCTCCAGTTATTCTATAATTCTATGATCCTTGTAGGTCTCTTGCAACTTGGGATATTCTAGAATTCATGGATTTCTTGCATGACTCTCATCTGCAGGGCAAGACATTCAAAGATCCGTGAAAAGAGAGCTTTCTTCAGAGTAGACTCCTCTGCTTGACTCGCCTCTCTGGCTGCAGAGATCCTGCAGGATCACCTATTTACTTTGGCAGGAAATCTGCTTTGACACCCTGTTAAATTAATCTTTTCCTGAATCACCTTGCAAAACTGCTGGCAGATATGCAAGGAGAAGTTGTCTGGAAAATTCACATTTTTTTCCTCCGTATATACTTAAAGTTATATTATACTATATTTAAAGTTCTGCTGCAATGTGCAAAGGGAACTATTACTATAAAAACTAACATATTTCTCCAGGAGTGAGGATCTCATGTGGATCTTGTCTGAGAAAGTGACTCTGGAGGATGTCAATCAGAACAGCCTTGAAAGGAGAAGAACCTCTCCAGGGAGGAGCCATATATTTGTATATTTGGTAAAAATTAAAATTCTGCTCAGAACATTCAGAACCTCTGCAGAACATTCATACTTATAAAAAGAGGCTACAAAAGTGATAAATATAGGCCTTGATAGACAGACTTCATACAAGTGTTTAGCAACAAGCATTTCTAGTTTCCTGACTTCTAGAGAAAAATCATTGTTAAGAAAATTAGGAGGAAGAAGAAGGACATACAGAAATATAATTTCTTAGAAGAATAAGGTAATGACTTAAACATTTCTTTCCCAATTAAACAACCTGGAAGACAAATTTCCAAGGAATGTTTAAAAAAATAATTATTATCTTCAAAATTAGATAACCTTACCATCTCTACTTCTTAACAAAGCCATTTTAACTTTCAGAGCCTGCAAAACTCTCAGGTAGCGTAAGTGGAAAGGGAACAGTAAAGAACTTGATATAAAAAATTCTGAGCTCTTTGTGCTTAAGTTCTGCCAAGTACTCTCTTTGTGTTTCCAAGAAAAAAGATGATTACCTCTCTGTCCAAATCAGATACAGACACTTAACAATCTTCTAAAGAAATATATTCTTTTTAATTAATATGTGAGTTACTGTGTCTGTTGAAAATTAAAAATGGGTTCAGAACTTCTGTCTTGTGCACCATGTAGTGCTTCTAGCTACATTCCCATTGTAAATTCTTGACTGTCTAGGCTTTTGTTTTCAACCTCTCAGCTGAAAAAATATATTCCAGATTTAAGCTCAGCCAATTCTTTGTTCCAAATTTTGGGACCTTGATCAAATCTATTGTTGCACAATTTCAGAAAACAATGGTTTATATCCAAAAATATGGAGTCAAAATGATATCAGGATTTTCAGCAAAAGCAAAAGAAAAAATATAATGCAGGATTCAGAAAAAGACCAAAACCCCGCAGTTTCAAGATCTCAGAATCAAGGTGGAGGTTCTAGAATTGTCAGAGAAAGGAAGATAAACTGTGGAGAAATTCTTGTCCTCTAAGATGTATCCTAAGACTTATCCTCTCTGGCTCTCTAGTTCTCTGCTCTTTAGGTGTTTTTCTTCCCATTGTAATGGTGTCAGTGCTGAGAATGATTTGATAATGCTAAGGATAGTGTAATAATGGTCTGATAATCCTATGTAAATAGTTCCTCATACTTAGGAATCTTCCACTGAAGCCAAGAGAAATTCCACAATAAGGCTGTGAAATGTTCTTAGAATCAGCTGAAAAAGGTAGGAGAATAAGGCCAGGTAATTTCCACCCAAATGTGTAATGTCTACTGGAAACACATATCTGGAGAGTTCCTCATACTGTAATTCCTAGCTGATGGATTCCTTGGTGTCTGTGAAGAACACAAGACTTTTTGCTTGATAAGTACAGGACATAGCTCTGTGCCAAGAAGATCTGTTCTATCACTTGAAGTGTCTTAAGCTGGGAAATCTTCTCCAAAGTCCTTTCTGCTGAAGATTATTCCAAAGAATCTTCTCTGTACATGGTTTGTAGTTGAAAAAGGCAGTTTATCTTTAAGGAACACATTCTACACAGATCTTCTTTCTATTTGACTTTGATATCTTGCTGTGAGCTGGACAAATCCTGTGTCTGCAGGTTTTTACAGCATTCCTCCTGAGATTGCTGCTGTCTGTGGTTCAGCCACCTTCCCTGGAAGTATTCCAAGTACAAACTATGGCACTTGGGGACATTATTTAGTGATGGACTTGGGAGTATTATTTTAATGGTGGACTTGATGAACTTACATGCCCTTTCCAATCCAAATGATTCCATGATTCTGTGACAGGGAGCAGCAGTGATGAAGGGGTTGGAAGGAAAGTCCCTGAGGATGTCCCTGCTCAGTTTTTCTCTGACAGGTCTGGTACCATTACTCATGTTCCCCTACATGGCCACAGTCTCCTGTGGGAAGACCAGCTATGTCTTGTGCAAAGGACAGATAAAAATAGGAGTTTACGTAAGAGCATGTGCATGTGTGGGAGAACAGTTAGATTAGGTAAATTTTGTAAGAATTGTAAAACAAAGGTAGGAATTTTGAGATATTCTTGTCTTTAAAGAATCATTTGAGTCAGATCCAAGGACTATTGGAATCTAAAAAATTACTCCCACGAGTTGCAGGTCCTGCCTAGAGAATACCTGTTCTTTGCAGGAAATGCTTTGTGTGATTGCTTTCCATTTATGTATTTAAAAGGGAATAGAATTTCTTTTTCAAAGTCTTTTTGGCTCACTCTGTTGCAAATGTCCATTTATTTGAATGAGTTTATTTTTGTTAATGCCTCTAAGGACTTTCAAAATTCCAGCCATACTTAGTTTCAGTCATCTGTTTCAAACTACAAAATAACTCACATAGGGCTGTCAATACTGGACATTCAAAATCCTTCACTTCATGAAATCTATGAATGTGTAGTAAAATTGGGGGAGGGTTGATTAGTGACCTACGCACAGCAACCCCAATACAACCCATTATTTGTCATGTGAGACCAGAAGAGTATATAAGCAGACAACGCTGCATTTTTCTTCCTGCTTTCTTTATTTTTTTCTTTTCCATTTATAATATCAGTTAAAAAGCAATAAGTATGCTTATTACTTTTATAAGATTGCTATGAATTATTTAACTAAGAAATAATTGAAGAAGGCATGGTAGGGAATATTACCCACAAAGCCAGCAAAACTGCAAGTCAACCTGCCGTCATTGGGCACATAATCATCATTAATTTTAATGAGATGCAGGAGTTTGCCATTCAGCCAGGAGGAGGAGAAAGCAGGCACTTCTCAAAAACCTGCCTGGCATGGTAGGCTAGAGGAATTTTACTAGCACTCCAGATCGATAGTGGAGACAGCAGTCAATATTAGTAGACCTCACAATCATCATTAATTGAAATCTCTCAGCCTTCAGTTTGCATAACAAAACAGCGGGGCCCTTAATGAAGAATGCAATATCTTGTAATTCCAACCTCCTGCAACTTCCTCATGGACTACAATGGCTGAAATAGAGGCTGTATCCTCTCCTGTAAACCCCTCAGTGTACCTCCAATGCCACACACGTGCCCCACACACATGTATTCATGCTCTTCATATGTCAGTGTTACATAGGCAATTAAATAATACCTAAAAATTAAGTATCTGAATTCAAATAAAATGAGTCAAGAAACTTTAAAGTTCAGAAGCAGAAGAAAACAAACTGCCAAAGAGCCGTATTGTAGTTAAAACTGAAAGTATGGGCATTAAAAAAATACATAAGTAAAAAGGTAATTTTCAAATTTGGGATGGAAAAGTTGGAGATTAGAAAGAAATTTTGAACTGGAACAGCTCAAATTAAAGCAAATTTTCTGGTTTGGGTCTTATTCTCTCTCTCTCACTCTCCTTCTCTCTCTCTCTCTCTCTCATGGAGAGTCATTTGGAAAAGATCAGGGAGGCTAAGACATAATAAGAATAATTTTCTAGTTTTCAGCCTAAATGTGAAGATGATTGAAGCCTGCAAGTGTTCTGTCCTGCCATATGTTAGTGGCTGTGTAAAAGAATCTGATGAAGATGATGAGATAACAATTTTCTGGCTGTAATGAGTAAGGGGACTGGGAAATTGCTGGGGAAATTGTGGGATTAAGGCCCATTTATGCCAGAAAATTGCAAAGAACTCTCACAGCAAATGCAGGAAGGTAACGGCTGAAGTATTTATTGATTCCACAAATCAGTCTTTTTTAAAAAGCCTGGCAAAAAAGTGCTTCCAGGTCTTACAATGCAAATCCATACTCACAATAAATACATTAAAAGTTAGTTATTTTAACCACAGCTCGCTCTTTCTCCCTATTCTCTCCATGAAGAATACTAATGAGTAAAAATTCTTAGGAATAAATCCCTTTTGTATTCCTGTTTACTTAACTACTTTCTGCTGTTATTTCATGTGGGAGAAAAAAGTCTCTTCCAAGTTTCTACCATCTCTCGTGAGTTATTATATTTGATAGTTATAATACCATATAATAGTTCTCATGGCACTTGTTTGAAAGCCTGTAGACAAATACTTCATTACAGAATCTAAGATAAAAGTCCAAATTCAAAAGGCTGAAGTTCTCCTTTTTTAAATTTTATATCTTGATTCTTGTCTTCATGTAGTCAAGCCTTCCACAGTTTTTCCCTTTCTATTTCAGTATTTCTTTTTTTCTCTTTCATCCATTCTTTATGCTTCCCCTTGTCATTCTGTAAGAAGAGGTGTAACATTGGTCTATTGCTTTTGATCTCTCACTTGTCTCTCCTATAGATTCTTCTGCAGTGGCTTCTCACTTATGCAAGATTAAATATGAGAAATAGCAGACACAATTTTCTTGAAACTGATTTAACAGAATTGCGTTTACTCAGATTGAAAAATTGTTTTTAGCTGTTATTTTTTTTTCATTTTCTCAGCACAAAAACAATCCTTGCATAACTTTTCTGTAGAGAAACCAAGAAAGCTGCTATGCCAAAAGAACCAATACCCCAGCAGATCAGATGCTCAGTGAAGCTGATCTGTGGGAATGAAATAACAAAGTGACTTCAACTTAATTCCAGTGACTTGAGGCTTAACCTTCTCATAAGAAAATTGATAGTTCAGCATTTTCTCTGATACTTCTTTATTCTAGGTTTGACTGGGCATTTCTAACCTTAGAATTATTTCTAATCAATTATATACATACAAATACGTAAATATATATAATTCTTTTTCCTAAGGTTGTCAGTGAATCAGCACTGAGTAATGAAAAATTGATTTTGATGACACATTCCACCTGAGACTCAAAAATTACCTTGGCATTTTTCAAGGATGCTAAATTATATTCTTAATGTTCTTCTAATTCCAGTATAGTGGGAAAGACAAAAATTTTCCCTAAAAACAAGGAAAAATTTTTATAAGACTGACTTGATTTTCCTTATTTGGAAATTTCCTATTAGAGCAAATAGTTTCATTAATCTAGGACAGGGCAGCCCTCTTGTCTCTGTGGACATGAAGTACCATGAACCCAGGCAGACTGTGGGGAGGAGGAGCAAGTTGGCATTTGTTCAAATATGCATTAAAGAAGAGGCTGCCAAAACCTGGAAAATTGTAGAATCTACTCTAAGGGTAATGATAAGGAGAGGAATTAACCATTTTAAGTCTTTATTATTCTGCCAAAGTGATGTAATCCATGTCCTTTCAATGTTTATGTTGAGAACAAATTCATGAATTCCCATTTTTGTTCTTTTTGGTCCTTACTTCAATCTTCAGTCACAGAAATGAGGTGAGATAAAATCGTAGTGACTAATATGGTCCCAAAGAAAAAAGCAAGCTGTTGAACTGGTTTGGGGAATGTGGATTTCTTTTAATTGAGAAAAAATTATCTTTTTATAATTTTTCTTGAATAAACTGTAGGCACTAATTACTTCCATTTTGCCAACAAAATACAGTTTGGTTAGCAATGCTTTAATTTCTGTGAAAGAAGATCATGGAGTCAAGGACAATATCCAGCATCACTGCAGAGTGCTGTCAACCCTAGAGAGGGAATCAGGCTCTAGGAGTCCAGGCAAAGATTATTATTGGATGTAGTTGTAGATTTTTGTCTGAAAACACTTTGTTGACACCTTTTTATGGTGTTAAGGTGTTTGCTGACTAGGTTTCAAAGAGACTGTTAGTTTTGCATGGCAGGTTTTTTTATATTGAAAAACGAATAAAAAATTTGTATTTTGTACATGTCCTCTGGATGTTACATATCTTCATATGTTCTGCTTCAGAGGTTTGAGGATTCATCCATGACCCACTTTTTTCTTTTCCCAATGAGTCATTCCAGCTACAGTGTGCAGTGGGGCTGAAGGATCTTGACCTCCATGAGATACTTTTTACCCTCTGAATTCATGAGATTACATGAAAGGTCTGCTCAGAGATGCTGACCTGCCTGGAAAACAGGTATATAAATAATCTATTTTACCCTCCTTTTAATACAGAATTTTTTGGGTTGAAAATATTTGCATTCTGGACTAATGTTTATGTAAGATTAAGATTTTTTTTCCAGCTTTAATCAAAAATTTCTGATATCCAAATTTTATCTGCAACCACTTCTAATAAAGAGTTTGTTAAAATGGGATGAATAAAGAAAGAGAGATAACTCAGAATAGATTAAATAGCAAAAAAAAAAAAAAAAAAA
>VWZU01010036.1:617913-640024 GCA_013397095.1 Sterrhoptilus dennistouni | reverse complement strand
AAAACAAACAAAAAAAAAAAAACCCAAACCAAAACCCTGCTTAAAATGACTCTGAACAAAAAAGAATAAAAGAATTTTTACATAAACTTCTATGAAGACATTGATGATTAACATAATTTTTGTCAGTGACTAGATGTAGTGCTCACTCTACCAATGTTAATGCTATTATCTAAATCTCTGGCAAAAATTCTGAGAGGGTGCACCAGTGTATTACAATTGTGATCATGATAATGTCAAAATGTCATTAATTAAATGAGTTAAAATTGCTGGACACAAACATTTTTACATTTCTGCATGATCTCTTTTTAGTTCACTGAGAGCAAGTTTTTTGTGTCAGATTTACTCTACATTAAGGAGTGTTCAAAATTTGAAATGAGTGTCCCTAATTTTAGGTGGTGTTTGTGGGGGTTGTTTTTTTGTTTTTTGTTTTTTTTTTTTGAGGGGGGTTTGTTTGGTTTTTTGGGTTTTTTTTTTTTAATAAAGAAAATGGTTATATTATTTTAATTTGATTTTACTTGAAAAAAACAAACAACCTTAGCCTTATCATTTGCTTGATCAAGGCTTTCATATGAGAATTTATTTAGGTTTTAAAGCCCAGTCCTTCACTGGACTGTATGTGCTGATATGTCCAACAAGCTACATACAAGGCTTATTGAATGAGTAGGTGCAAAAGCAAAATAGGATCAGAAGGAAAAATGAGCTAAAACCCTCAATCTGTAGGGCAAGGGCTGTTGTGCATTGCACAGACATTTTCAGCAGAGGCCAGCCCCTTTGCTTTTTACTTCCTTCTCCTTCCTTCTCTTTCCTTTTTTTACTAAAAAGTGCAAATTGCATGCTGTCATCTGTTAGGGGACAATGTTCATGCACACAAGCCATCTCTCTGGAACACATTATTTTAATCTCACTTTGCTCACAGAGCTTTACATTATGCTCAGTACCAGTTTCTTTTTTACTACTCAGCACAAGAGCTGTAGGGCTGGTAACTGCTAGCAAAACACTGAATGAGAAATATTTGTCATCCAATATTCTGCACATGCTGTAACAAGAAAAAAAGAAAAAGAAGATACACTCGCTGGAAAAAACCCATACATCATTAATGATGGCTCTGAAGGATTTTGGAAGGGTTGCTTTGCCATTTTTCTTTCTAAAAACTCAATAACAGGATTCCAACCAGCACACAATTATCAGGTTGTATCAATAAGGTTTTATGAAAACATGGTTTCCTCTTATGACATATTAAAAGTGTTCATCACTCAGTGTGTCTGAACTTAACTCTAAAGAGAAATCTAGTCGCATTTTTTAGACATGTTAATTAATTGGGATTTTTCTCTGGAAAATGTGAGGGCTGATAAAGAATGTGTCACATCAGTTAGGTACCTAGTGAGGAAGTTTTGGTAGCAGAAAAAATAGTTTGCAGCAATCAAAGCAACAAAAGTATGGAGCCAGCAGTTTTCATTGTTTTTCTATAAAGAGTGGCAGCAAGTTTAAAGCTTTCAATCATAAGTATAATACAAGGATGGGTTTTGCTTGACATACTGTCTCTTTAATTTTTAAAGAAGAGGTTTTATAAATAAAAATACTCTTTTTTTTAAGGAAAGCATGGTAAAAATTTAAATAGATACCTGTTCTGGATTCAGAAGGGTCACTGGTTTGAAAATGGAGCTGCTTGAAAGTACTCAAAATTTATTTTGATTTTTTGACATTTTTACACTCAAGATGAAAGGAGATGATGATGTCAATCCTATTTGATAGGCAGTGATTCTCCACTGCATCTGACATTAATTAATTCTCTTTTTAGCAGGGTCAACAATCAGAACAAAGACTAAATAAGCCAGGAATATCTTTGTCGAAATCAATGAATTGCATGGGGGAAAAATAAGCGTGAGAGCAGAAAGAACCCAAATAAATGTAGTTCATTATTCATTTCACTTAATTGCTGTGGAAAATAAGTACCTTTGAACTTTCTAAGCCATTAGCAGAAGACACTCAGGTCCTGTCTTAAAGAGAAGGGTGATTAATACTTAAGTGTTTCTCTGTATCCTGAGGATATGTGAAATGATGGTCCCACCACTGGGAGCTTTCACCACTGGGCAACAATTGAACCGTTTCAAAAGGATCAGGTGGGAATGAGAAAAGATATGTTTCCTGGAATTCAGAGTTTAAATAAGGCTTTCATTTTGCAATTAGTTTGAAAGATACTAGAAGACTCTGCGAAAGAATATCTAAGCTGCAAATAAATTCCATTAGCTGTTACTGCTCCCCTCAAGTCAACAATTTTGCTCCCTGTAAGGAAAGTCTTCTCCTTCTTCTCAATATCACTTACTCCGATCCACCTTTGCTGTTTCCCACAGGCTGGGGTAGACCTGATCCTCAAGCCATGCAGATCTTCTTAGACAGACCTGGACCCTTGAAAAATGGTCTCTCACACTCTGTAATCAACATGACACTGCAGATGACAAGACACTACATATCATTATCCAGTGCTATTATTAAAATCTGGGACACACTGTTATAATGAAGATATCCCAAGTTTCTGGTGAATCTAGACCCTGAAGAAAATTTGTTTTCAAATCAATGTAAAATTAAGGCAAGTTCCTTATTATTTCATGTGGATTATAAAATCATTTTCAGTAGGAATGAACTGCCCTTTATATGGGTCTGCCACCAGTATGAAGTTGAGGAGATGGTTCTAAACTATTTAATTTGATTTCTGACATCACTAATCTGGTTTTATGTTCTTAAAGTTTTCCAGATGATTTAATTAAAGATATTTTAAATATTTTTAAATTAATAATGAATGTGTCTTTAGGTCCATAAAGTCTGAATTTGCATCTGAATGTCTTTAAAATTCTGGGAAAATTAAAACCACTATTCTAGTTCTGTACCATGAGTTATTCAATCCATCTAGATAAATACAAAATACTTCTTGATTATGCGTCAGATCTATAATTTGTAGGCATAACACACTCATCTTACGGAAATTAAATGGGTCATATATAGAAATTTTTCAGAAATGAAAGTTTTCCAATGTGTAAAAATATCACAAGTCCACTGCATGTCATCAGTGTTATTCCACAGTTTATAAGAACAACAGAAAATTAACAGCCATTTACAGTAATAAAAATATTTAATGCAGCATTTGACAATCCACATTCACCCCCAGTTTGTCAGAGGGCAAACCAGCACAGAGCACAAATATGTTCAGGGACATTTACCTGTACTGCAGGACACAATTTAGAGAAGAACTGTGATGTATGTGTACATTTAGTAATGCAATTTCTTTATTTTATTTCCACTAGTAGAAACATTGACATAGACCACCTAGACCAAGTAAAACTTAATTGTTGAATTACTTTTCTGAATACAAAATATGGGAGTTAATAAGTAGCTGAAAGAAGATGGGAAAAGATGGATTAAGCTGCCCAGTGTTCTTCTTTTCCTGCTGTGTTATGTTTTTGGTCTGTTTGAATGCCAGCATACCGTGAAGGCATAAACCAACACTTTTTGACCACTGTTTATATTAAGAAGTTTATGTGCCTTAAACCATGAAAAAACCAGGTTTTTCTTCAGAAAAAAAAAAATAATAGAATGATAAAATCATACCCCTGTTTAAAGAAGTGTCGCAATAGGACACAAAATAAAGGTGCTTGACTCCAGTCAGAAGGCAGTAGAAATCAAGTTTTATTTACAATTTATTCAGCCCTTTTATAACATGTTGTGCTGAAAGGCACGTTATTGGTCCATAGGACTGACACCTCTCCCATTGGCTAAGTAACAGAAATAGCAAACGACACCTGCTGTTATGGGAAAGGAATATTGTTTACACAAGGTTGCTTTGATAAAAAGAAAACGGTTGAAAAATTTCCTTTGGGAAGAGCTCAGCAATTCTCAGGCTCAGAAAATATTGAGACAACAAAGAAGGGTCACCTACAACAGGTTACACAGGACCATATCTGGTTAAGTTTTGAATATCCCCAAAGATAGAAACTCCATAGCCTCTCTGGGCAATCTTGGCAAGTGTTTGATTATGCTTACAATAAAAAACCTTTTCCTTACAATTAAATTGAATTTCTTGTATTACAGGAAATAGCTGCATTTGAGATAGTCCAATAGAGCAAGGAATGTAAAAAGACTGTTGTATAAGAGGAAGTATTTTTCAGACCAAGATATAAGCAGTTTGTAAAAGGAAAACCATAAAAATATATGTGATTCAAGACTAATATCTACTTGTGGTTATTTAGATACTTGTAACGCATCCATTATAATATCTTTTAAGTGTATATGTACCTACATTATCATAAAAGTCAGGTCTTTCTTTACTCCAATCTCTTCATCATGCTCTCTGTGTATGTACTTCACACCAAAGCTCTCTTTCAGAGTAAAGCAGTTAGACCTTTCTGGGATGAAAGCTGGTGGCAATCCCGAGAACATTTGCTCTGCTGGGCTGTAAAACACTTCTCACATAATTTCAAACACCTTGAACTGCGAAAACAAACAAAAAGCCAGACAACCATTCAACAAAAACAAACTTACCAAACCCCCACAGGTGGGCTAGCAGAAATCTGGCTCAAATGGTGCACACTTTAGATGCAACCAGTTTGCTCTTGAAGCAGTTGGCAGTAATGTCCATGGCCATTCAGAATCACAGAGTCTGGGGATCAAAAACTGGGATAAATGTCCTAAGCTGTGCAGGTTAGCTGTAGAAATACTAGGTGTCCAGAAAGCTTTGAGATCAGGTATTTATCTCTTATGAGAGAAACAATTCTTGCTGAAAGTCATGGAGTTTTTCAAACTCTTATGTTCTCTAGGGGAAGATAGACCCAGACAGAATGAAGGTAAGGTCCTTTGCACAAAGCAACAAAATAATATGAAAGAGAAAGACTGAGGATGAACAGTGTTGATATATAATTCAAGATAACTCTGTTCCTATGTTTCTTATCACTACTCCTGCAGGTTTCCCAAGGATGATAAATTTTAGTTTAATGCAATGATTATTAAAATGTCTTCTTTACCTAAGTAACATTGCCAGTGAAATATTGCTAGGTTTCAAAGAATCTGAGACTCAACAGATGTTATCTGTGGTTACTGCTGACTGACACATGAATGGACTTTACTGTCAAAGACAGGTGGGTTTTCATTCAAGAGCCATTAACATGCTTGGACTGCCCCAGAAAAAAGACAACTGTGAAGGTGAGACACTGGTTTCACCACAAGACAAGATCGTCAATGTTACACTATACCTCAAACTCTTGTGTGATTGATTGTAGAAAAATAATAAACCATGTCTTTCCAGCTGTTTTGCTTTAGAGCAAGGCAATATGGCAGTTGCTCAAAATGAAAAACAAACCTTTTGAGCAGTGAGCTCAAGACTTATGTCTGTAGAATTATGGAAGTGCTACACTTGCAAAGTCATTGCAGCACGTCTCAGCTGGGACACCTCATCCTTCTCTATTCTCTGAATTCTGTTGCTTCAGAAAATTTTTCACAGAGGTGCAAAAGGTGGCATTGTCACCTGAGAAGTTTTGGAATGGCTTTTTTTCCTAAACTTGGAATCCTTCAACCTGACCTACTTGTCTGAGGTTAGGGATGGGGCTGGTTGGGTTTACCAAACAGTCATCAGAAGTAAGCAGCTGGAGATCTCCAACCTGCATGACTTTCTTGAAAGTGTTTTTCTCTTTTACTTTGCCTCTATGGGATTAGTGGGGAAAGTCAGTTAAGTGTCTAAAATTAAATGCAAGCAAACAAAGCTTTGGAATGGGAGGTGTCAAGACGATGGACCAGGCTCTTCTTGGTCATACCAAGCAATAGGATGAGAGGCAATGGGCAGGCAATGATGCACAAGAAGTTCCACCTGAACATGAGGAAGAACTTCTTTACTGTGTGGTGACTGAGCACTGGGGCAGATTGCCCAGGGGGTTTGTGGAGTCTCCCTCTTTATTCAAGAACCATCTGGACACAATCCTGTGCCATGGGCTCTACGATGACCCTGCTTGAGCAGGCAGGTTGGACTGGATGATACACGGTGATCCCTTCCAACCTGATATACTCTGTGATTCTATGATTCCCTCAAACAACAACACTCCATTTTATAATCTGTCTGTTCTTTCTGGATTGACAGTTCTCTAAAATTTCCTGCATATTATTCTCAATGCTAGAAGCTGAACTAGTGAAGTGGCAGTGCAGAAAGAAATTTAGGGAAAACTTATGTCTATCAATATGCACCCTCTTGCCAAAAAGATGATTTTTCAGTTAAAAGCAATAGAAATTCCCAGACTTCCTAAGTAATCTTGAATTAAAAGAATTTTTTTTAAAACAAACAAACAAACAAACAAACAAACAAAACCCCCAAAAAACCAAACAACCAAAAAACCACAAAAAAACCACAAAAAAACCCCAAGCAAACAACAAAAAAAAAACCCACCAAAAACAAACCCTGAGCTTGTAGAGAAGTTGTGGCTTTTGGTTAATTACATAACAAAACAGTACTTTCTTCAGAGAGGATTGTCATTTTTCACTTCTAATAAAATTGTTTATTGGTAATCATAAACTTTCTTTTACTTCTGAGAAAAGTGAGTTAAAGAGATAATTTTTTAAAAATTAAAATTATTATTTAGTTTCCCTTCTATTTTAATCACAAGCTATCGTGAACAAAGTCTGTATACTTCAGCAATTCCTACATCCTTTCTATGTCTTGCCTTGAGTCAGATTCGCAGATTAGAGTTAAATAAAATTTATCCCATTTCCTGTTATGGTGGATGCAACAAGAGCCACTGCCTGTTCTAGGTTTAACAGTGTCCTGGTATAGCCAGACTAAAACCAACAGTGAAAACCGTGGGAGTATTTTCATTCACCTGTGTAGGCACTAGATGGTGATTAGGATCCACATCTATCCCAGCTGGTCCCTGGTCTATATGTCTCCTTCCACAGCCATCCATGTCACCTATGTATCTTCTAGTACTTTGTTGAAATCACAGCAATATCTCACTTTTAACTTCATGTAGAATCAAACGAAACAAAAATTGCCCAAAGTGGAAGGCAACACTGAGTCAAAGCCAGTCTCTCCAGGCCTGGGAACAACTAGCTCAATAACACAGTGCCTTGCTTGGTGTTATTTGTGTGTTGAGGGTGTAGGGGAAGGCTGAGCAGCAGAGGGGCTGAGAGGTGCACTCTGCCACAGGGAACTGTATTTTTAAATGCTTGGTAAGTAACAGAGAGAAATTCTGCTTGCCTAAAAGAACTGAGAATGTTTTGAGTTTAAAGTGCTGTTTAAGAAGTTAAATTCCCTTGAACATTTTTGAGCATTTTCCTCACTGAAGCTCAGTTCCTAAGATATGGTATACACAGTGGGATTCATAAAAGGACTAGATGTTTATATATAAACTGGGAACAATTTTAGTCTAGCATCACATATGGCCTGATTGTCTAAAAGGTAGTTACAAGCATGTGCAAGAACTTCTCCAGCTTCACTGGAACCTGTCTGTACCACTTTGATTTAAACAGAATAAGAATTTTAAAAGTGCAAATTCAAGGAAACTCAACTTTCAGCTTTCCTTAACTCTGCAGAATGAAATATCCAGGGGAGGTTCTCATAGGAGTTTCAAAAGACTCAGAACTGCACATTTATATTTCTTCTACTTCAACCAGGCCCTGAAGTCTTCACAAAAACCTGGGATCCTGTTGTGTCTGGTGTTGAAGAACCTCACAGGAAGGTATAGCTCATATACTGTATTGTTCTGTCTGTCCACTCCATAATTAGCTGTTCAACTCATCTACTAACACTTATTAAACCAACAGGTTTTTTGATTTTTTACAAGTTTCTAGAATTGCCAGATTGCAGCAAAGGCTGTGTAAAAGAAATCTTGAGAAAAAATGAAGCCAAGTGTCCTTTAGAGCTCATTATCAATCTCAGAGTAATTCTAAAAGCTCTAAAAGCTCCCAGAACAATGATGTCAGTAATCATGTTCTGTGAAACCTTTACTGTAGCTACTTGTAAGGCTGCAGAATGATGCATCATCATTTGTTATTGCTTGGGTTTCAGAAGAATCCACAATGTGCTAAATGCTTCTGCTGTGCAGGTAAAAACACAGTCCTTATCCAGAAAAGAGGGGAAAAGGACTAAAATAAGAGAAAAAGACAAAAGAAATAGTGTGAGATACTTTGCTTATTTTTAGATAACTCCAATAATACCTGGAGAATATGTTTCCTTCACATGGAGTCTAAGACACGTTCACTGGGCCCTTTTTCACTTGTATCCAATCTCTTTTTTCAACTTGTGTTCACTCATGGGATAAATGAGACCAATAGGCAAAATGGATTAAATATCATGGTCTGGACTCCACTGAAATAAATAAAAGAATTTCTGCTAACTCCAGTTGGCTACAGACTAAGGTTTAATCAGCCAGGTGCATTTAAGTGTCACCATTTCCCTTGAATTAATTTTAAATATAGATAAAGAAAATTATCATAATTGGCCCAGATTCTATTTCTGGGAAATCCAATCTGAACACTACAGACTGAAATACCTCCCTCAAAAGAGATGAGGTTTTTGTGCACGGGAGAGAAATGGGAGTCAGACAAGCATATAGTTCTGCTGATACAGTTAAACTTTCTTCAGTAATATTAGCTATCTGTTTCTGAATTCTTCATTCTATTAACTCCTTGTCCCCATATACTTCTAAAGCAATTACTACTTTCTTGACACTTTTAATTATTAATATTATTGTTGTTATTAATATTAATTCCAAACAGTGGCAAAAGAAATTGGGTGTCCTCCATACAAAAAGTGAGGCATGTGTTTTGGCTGTCATGAGTGGAGGTTTTTGCTGTGTTTGTGATTTGAAGTGTAGTATTGACATCAGCACAAACACCAACACCAATGCTGCTGATAATTGTTGTGGTGGGCAAGTGCCACATCTGGCAAGTGAGAGCAGACCTTAGCCCTGCACATAGAAAAGCACATTATTTAATGAGTTATTTCATACACTAGGTGAGGCTATAAAATTATGACTGAACTGTATGGAGAATATGTGCATCACCTCTGAGTACCCTCTACAGACATCCTTCAAAAGAGAGGAAGAAATTTTAAGACCCTTAGGATTAAGTGAATATCTGAACTAATAAAACAAGTAGAAAATGAAGGTTGTCTTCTCTCATTCTGGCTAAAAATCCACCAGAAACTCAAATAGACTGGATCCTTGGCACCTTCCTTCCCTGGCTAGAAGTACTGTAGCCCAGTCAGCCCACATGATAAGGTATATTTTCTCAGAAAGGTCAAGTAAAATAGGCATACCTGTCTGCAGTCCTTTGGAAATCAGAATCATGTCTTGACAGATTTTCCTCTGAAATAAAATGTGTGTGGGGTGCTAGGCATTGGATATCTTATTTATTTTTTTCTTTATGGAGGCAGGAGGTTACCAATATGCTTTTTACTTTTAAGCATGATCATCTTCTTTTCTTATTTTTTGCATCAATAATGATATTTTTACTCACTCTACTTCTAGAATAAAAATTCCTGTATGAGTTCACTTCAAACCATGACCAGGATGAGTGATGGATTCTCATATTGCCAATAACATGCACAGATTAACATATCTATCAAATGTCATATTAAAATCCTATAAATAATAGTTTCTTCTTGTCACTCATAAAGCCAGCAGCTGCGATTTTGTATACGGAAGTGTAAAAAAGTATATTTCTTCCTCTCCTCCTCTCCATGCTCCTCATCTCCTTTTGCTTTGGTGGGACAGGCACAAAAGTCTGAAGGCACAAACCATTCCATTTTGCACTCTCTTCTGTCTCATTCTACAAAATGCCTCTTGCTGCTGCACCTTGAATCTTCTGTCTATCTCATCTGAGGATCTTTCCACATCTGGGAAACAATGACTCTCAGAAAAAAGAGAAATTGAATGTTCTATATCTGGAATGTAGAGGAGAGAGCAATATTAGCACGCTGTCACTGTTAGTTCTCTTGCCTTCTTGAACAGATAGTGTCAATGTCTATCTGGGATGGATGACTCAAGCTCAGTGGGTGTGCAGATGATAGTTCAGGCTTATGTTCACAAAACACCTTTTATTCCATGATTCAGCCCATCTCCGGTCTGCCAGTGTAGCTGCGGCTGCAGCTTCTGTCACATCCTTCCCCTTAGATGATTTCCCCTTATGAGGTCATGCTGCTTCTGTTTAAAGAGACATCACAGAGAGATGTCTTCACTCTTTCTGAAGTCCCATCTTTGCCCATATTTGCTCATAAAGTCCTCACAAACTGGAAAAAGGACTCCAATTTTCACAAAAACTTGTGTACACAGTAATCCACTCTGGAAACAGGAGGCAGTGTCATTTTTATCTTAACCAGTCACAGCAGTCTCACATGGGCTTCAGGTAATCTCTGTCATTGCAAGGCTATTGCTGATGACCATTCAGTAAATTTATGGTCAACTAGGAGATGGCCACTGAAGTCACCAGTGCTGATTCATGGGAAGTCTGGTGGTCAGTCAGTGATTTGTCCTTTAATGAGTCAAACCAGCTTCAGCCAGAAGTTGGACATTTGGTTTGTAATTATTCAAGGCTAGCTTGCAGAGGGAAATCCTCAAAACTTCTCAGTTGTCATTTTTTAGGCTACTTGTGTCATCTTTAACAGCACTGAAGGAACTTTTGTGTTAAATATTATAGCATTAAACAGAAGTTTCTTATTTAAAGATGCTTGCATTGTAAGCTGCAGGCAAGGGCTATCTGGTGTTCCCATGATTGAACAGGAATATAATCCTGTAGATACATGTCCCACAGATAAGTATTGAGTTGCCCTACTACCATGTGCCTTTTGAATGAGACATTAGCAGCTTTGGGACCTGACAAATTTTGTCCATGATTACTTCAACACAGCTTATATGAAGAAAGTAAGCTGAAAGACAGAAATTTGTTTTGGTATTTATTTTAATTCCAGAATAATACAACCATGCTAGCCAGAGAGGCACCTTCCAGGCTGATGTTCAAATCATGTGGGAGTTCATATGCCAAATGCAAGATTAATGGGCTCACATGCCAATGAAACACTCTTTCACTTTCACTCTTTCATGCCCAGGACTAAAAGCACCAGCTCTTCAATGCTAAAGCTGAAGCCACACCATTCCTTAGTTGCAAAGGTTTTACTCTTGTGGCATTTTTCAGAGATCATATCACTGATTCACCAAATAATCTGTTTAGCTTTATCCTTTTCTTGTTATAGTAAAGGGCTTAGCCCTTTTCTCCTCACATAGGCAAAACTCATAATTTTCACATCTAGCTTATATGGCACCATTGCTCTGCAGAGCATTTTCATCCTGCTTCTGAGGAGGCACTAAACAGAAAACACTTCTCTTAAACAAATGAGTACTGGCTTGGTTATAGGAAGTGACATTTCAGTCTGCCCTGGATAACAGACCAAGAGTCAATTTAGTGTCAAAAAATAGCAAATTGCTTGCCTATATGAAAGGTTTAGTTTTGTTTTCCTTCAGTGGCAAGCTGGCTGAGATTCTATCTCCACCATGAAAAAGGCCTTTATTTTTTCTTATTAAATGAAAGCTGAGCTTATCACTGACATCACAGGCCAGTCCTAATGGCTTTTACAATGGCCCTAATGGCCAGCCTGAGAGACTCCCTGGGCCACATTCTCAGGCTGTATAAACTAATGAACAACTGGACCCTGGATTTTTAGTATTTTTTTTTCCCCACATGCCCTTTTCCACCCAATAGTAAGCTACAGCATAAAGTTGTTTCCTGTGCCTGAGATTTGGCCCCACAATTTTCATTCAATTTTCAATTATCCAATTTTAAACAGGTTCCTGCTTGAAATCTCCAATGTCCAGATTCAGAAAGTTAGATTCAGGGGGTTCATGAGTTTAGCCTGATCTTACTCAGCTTTGACTACACCCGTTTTAGGGCTGTGCCTGAGCGTGTTTTAGGAATTTTCTCCAACAGATTATTGGTTTTGTGGAACCCAAATTAACCTTAATTTTTTTTTTAATTTTATGGAAAGGAAATAAAACATAATAAAATATTGTTCCCAAAAGAGCAGTTGTGTAGTATAATCTGCATTTCTCTTCTATTTCAGGCTGCCTCATGAGGACAGTATGTTGCCAAGGTTATACAGTTATAATCATCATGTATTTATGCAAAATAAGAACTATGTGATAGTGCAACATAAAACATGACAAGATTATTTTTAAAAGGAAAATACAAATGAACATAAGCCATTTCTTCTAATACTTCCTTTTTGTAAGAGTTCAAACAGAAGCTTTAGCCAAACACCATCATGTATCCATTTCTTTATTACTTTACCAGTGTTGATAGACTATGACGTTTAGTGTCTTTGCACATCTATTAAATATATCAATTTTTAGGTCACAAAATGCTCTTTGTGAGAAACGCAAATGAGCTCCAAAAGGATCTGTATTTTACAAACACACATTGGTCAAGCAGTCAAGAGGTTATAGCTGGAACCAACCACACCAAAACTACTATTTGGATTTATTAACCAGCGTGTGTAGTATCTCGTAAAAAATATCAAATTCCCTTAGCTTCCAATCAGTCACAGAACAGAGCCTTTGACTGTTACCTTACTCCCTAAAAGTTCTTCCTGCACAGGGAAGGAGGAGGACCAGACTGCCAGATTCACTGATTCCCACCTGTGCTGGCTCCAGGGACAGAGAAACACCCCTCCCTGCTCCCTAACTCAAGATGTGGAGACAAGTCCACTCTACTCTTTTGTAGATACAATGGAGATGCTGTCTTGTCCATATAGGAGCATAACAACATGCAGAAACACAAAGGCACGTCCCAATTTAGACAGTTTGTAGTGTTGTAGAACATCAGAACAGGTGTGCTGAACAAGGTCCAAACCCTTCCCACCTGCTATCCCACTTCTGGCAGTGACAAGGTGGGTCCCTGGGGGAGTACAGAGGAAGGTGGAGGCATGTACAGATATTTCCCTAAACACACTCCACCAGCTGAACCTCAGAGGCCTCCTGTGCCAAGTTTGCTTTCTAGGTGTTTCCATTCCTAGATTTGTCTTCTTTGTTCATTCTCCACTTGAATCTAAGACAGCTTTGAGCACCAAAAACATCCTGTAGTGTCTATTATTTTACCAGGAGGAAATGGTGAGCAAGACATCCTTAGGTACCATCTCAACAACACAAAATTTTGTGGGAACATCTCCTACCTCTCTAGAATTTTTCCCTTTCTGCAGTGTGATCACTTAGTTCATTTTGTTCTCACCTCTGTGGAAGGCTTCATATGTCTTTGGTTATCCTTTTTGCTCTTCTCTAATTTTTTTTCATTTTTTCTGGCACCTATTTTGAGATAGGGAGGAACAGAACTGCTTTTGTAAGGAGAATATAAAATCTGCCATGCCTCAATGCTCCTGAGAACAGAAAGTGAGGAACCAGCCCTTGCACAAGCCTTAACATCTCCATACAGGTTCTATCAGAATCTGTTATCTTATGTTCCCAAAAGCAGTAGTTATGCAACAGATTTGGTTGCCTTTCAGTCAGGTGTAACATGATTCCTGAATGTATATTACTCCACACACCCAAGAAACCAAGCTAAGATTCCACATTATAATTTTTCAAGTTGCAAAGCCAGTTTAAAAGCAGTGTTCCCCACCTGTGCTGGTACTCAGATGTGGCAATTCAACTCTCTGGATGACCATACTAAGAAATGGTTGAGTGGAATGATCTAAGCTAATAGACACTCTCTCCCACCCTTCTTCATGTATTGCTTTTCTTTGTTTATTAACCTGCATCACTCCAGCTGTCAGCAGCAATACCGATGAATCCATTAGCCTTGCTGAAGGACTGATAAGCTTCCCCCACCAGAGGTGGGGTAGCAGAGAAAGGAATGAGCAGGTTAGAAGGAAAAAAAGGGGATGAAACTTTTTAAATTGATTTCTAATCAGCAAAATCCTTGTGTAAAACCATGGTCTCAGAGGTGATGGGTAGCTGCACTGATGTTATTAATTGTGCTTTTCTCAGGAAGGGTTTCTACACATGGGGGGATTTGGGAGGTTCCTGGGTAAAAAGGTTTTGTGTTTGCGCAGGCAGTGATGCTCTGAATTGTTTGTGGTTTCTCAGGTAAAGGCCCACTCCACAAAGCAGCTGCCTTACAACATTAGCAACACACCATACCCCTCTATCCCCCTTAAAAATATAAGGGTAAAAAAAAAAAAAAAAAAAAAAAAAAAAAAAAAAAAAAAAAGAGCAGATTGACAGCTAGAGCATGGAAGGATGGACAATAAAGGGATGTTAAGGATGTTAAGGAGTGAAGTGGGAGGCTGGTCTTGTGACTGGGACAGCCAACAGGGTTTTCAAAGTACTAGTCAAGAGGTTTAAAAAGACAAGACTGGAGAAAGCAAAATAGGAAAATGCAATTCCAAACTCCCAGTGACACATTTAAATAGATTTTTCCCTCTTTAAACTTTGGATTTGATGCAGTTTACATTGCTAATCCCCACATTCCTTAAATGCCAATCTGGCCTCTCAAGGGGGCACTTGGGCAGGGAGGTGGTCTGGGACTTGCCATTCCCGATAAGCAGAAAGTACTTGCACAGATATTGGATCCAGTGTGCCTTTGTGGCTGTCAGACAAACAGCAGCAAGTCCTCAACCAAATGTGCTGAGCCAGGTCTTCTCCCAGTGCCAGCCTATACCTCAACTGAAACAAATTTATGCCATGGAAGTTCTGGTCAGATAAATCTCCAGTTTCCTCAAAAAGCCTTCAGTATATAAACAATATTTTGAAGCACTTCACACTCAGAAGGTGGTTGAGCTGTTTTTTGGCATTTTTCATGAAAATTTCCATCACATAATCTATTTAATTTTTTAAAAAATTTCATGAGTATCACAAACCACACGTTTCTGAATTTTAAAAAACCCAAAACCACAGAAGTGCTAGTTCATTATTTATTTCAGTAAAAAAAGCTCTCAGTCTAAGCAGATACAGAATCAGTTTACCTATATGAATATTCATGTTTATAGCAGAAATTAAAGAAAGAACACAGAATGATAGCCTTAACATTCCTTTATAGCCTACCAAGCTAAAATTGCAGTGAACTTTGATTTGTTAAGATATTTTAATAACCAAACATTTTCTTTGCAAGCACATGTTCTTTGCGGAAATATATCAGGTTTAAAGAGCTTATGTTAAAAAAAGACATCTTAAACAAAGGTTAAAAATTACACCATGAAATATGAGATCTTTCTGGAGACCAGGTAACTAAATATCACAGGAACATGTTATCTTCATGGAGAAAATCTGAGTTTTAAGTGAAACCAGAGGGGACCGGGTCAGTCGGTGTGACCCTGCAGGCATGCTAAACAAGCCTAACTCCATTTCAGACTCCGCCAGCGACTGCTGCAGCGAGGTGCTTGAAATGGGGCTCTGGAGCTCGACAGTATTGTTATTCCGTCTCCATTTTTCACAGGGAGGCCAGATGAAACCTCAACACAGAGACATATAAGTATTTGCACTTAGATTTTTTTTTTCCTCTGGAATTAGCTATCTGAATGTTTGATGTTTTTATAAATCAGTGCAGCCACTGTACATTAGTATCTGCTCATGCTGATTAGTTCAATTAGATCTAAAATTCTGCATTAGTTATCGTAGTTAGTAGACTTTAAATTATATATTTACTCCTATACATTTTAATAACCTTTATGTTTCTTTATACCTACAGGTATGTCATATTTGTATTTTATTTGTTTTTCTTTTACTTTGTGGTTAATAAGATTTATTTCTTCATTTTGAAAGCTTTTTTCTAAAGTTTATTTTAGTTGCTTATTTGATAGTTATTTGCCTTTCTTTTTTCTGCTTTATGTCAAATCTGCCTAGAGTTTAGGGAAGGAATATTTTAAAAACACTGTTTGTGGCTCAAAATAAATATTTTATTTTAAACATTTATTTTATTTGTAGCCATCTGTGGGACTGAAGTAACACAATAAATTGTATACAATACCTGAATGTAATTTTCCAGAGTTTACTATTGGCTTTGCCAAGATTTTGAGGATATTACTCTTCTTTTTTTTTTTTCAAATTGCTTTATGAATGCAGCAAAAGACCAAAGACACTTTTTAGCACATTGAAATGCTTTAAATTTAGACGTACACCAACATCTATCTTTGTTGTATTTGTCTTGTGAGGAAAAGTTATGAGAAGAAAGAGTGAACACAGGGAGTCAGAGCAGCCTGCTGCATTGTACACATGGGTGCAGATGTAAAGCTGGATACAAACTCACATGGCCAAGCACCAGTGTTCAGTGGAGACAACTGCAATAATGTAGTCACTGTGTTGCATTAAATGCATCTCTAAGGTGTAGGAGAGAGTCTCTAACAGAATTTAGAATTGTTTGGGCTGCAGCAAGGTAGCAACTCAAGCCAGGAATGGGATAAGACCAGCAAAATTTTGTCAAAAGGATTCTTTCACTGTGATTAGTTGATTATTTGCTTTGAGTTCTTTATGTTGTTATTCCAAGTGACTGCAAGCCATTTGAAGTACATTTAAAAAGAAAAAAAAAATTGGAATATGTTCCATTTTCTACTCTGGTCCATGAATCTTAAAATCCTCAGTCCAAAGCAACCAAATGTCAGTTCTCATAAGAAAGCCAGTTGCCAGATGTTGTAACAATTGATGGCCCAGATGACAGAGGTCACCATTTGTTTTGGGCAGCTGTCCTTCAGTGAGCAGTGCCCCGGAGGACAGTGGGCAGACGCCAGATGGTTCTGGGTGGGTGCTCTGGCAGCTCCAGGGCCACAGGCTCCTGGCAGGGTCTGGAGGAGCACAGCAGATTCCCAGAAAGATATCAGTCAGGGGAGGTGGGATTTAAATCAGAACCTTTGAAGTCAATATAAGTTAATATGAATGAATTTGAAGCCAAGTATAATAACTACTGCCACGAAGGGATGACAGTAGCAAAGCTGGGCTCCCACAGATCATCTAAATACCCAAATCATTAAGCTTCCTGTGACCTGTATATCCTAGGTCAAATTCATATGGAGACTACAAAGCCCACAGGCTAAATTATATATTTGAGGATCCAGCTAATCAGTCTTACCTAATAAAACTACAAGAAAATGCATGTTGCAAGCTGACATCACCATAGACAAAGTGCATTTAAAAGTGCACTGTAAAACAATGATTTTAGTGCTCTCCTCTCTAGCCTCAAACTGGGATGACTGGACGGGGATCTGATAGAGAAGCTGTAAAATCATTAGTTGAAAAGAAAAGGTGAATAGGTAGCAATTGGTCACTGTCTCTTCCATGCTAGAGTTAAGAGTCATCAAAGGGAAACCAGCAGGACTTTGATTCGTGATAAACCAAAGAATAAACTTCCTCACCAAGTGTTGATGTATGCTGCAGGACTGCTTGCCACAGGACAGGCATGGGACTAGAAGTTTATTGGTGGTTAGAAATGGCTAAGTCTATTGCAGGCAAATCTGTCAAGGGTGCCTGAATACAAAAAATTGTGTGTTTCCCTTGTATGTTTCTCCATTCTTCTTTGGTTTATTTATTATTGACTATGTCACGTGATGAGTTTGGTAGTTACTTGGCTGGGCCATTGTGGTCATTCCCAAGGTTTCACCTTCAGCAGTATATAATCATAGAAATTGGGAGAGGAAATGCCTCTATTAAAAAGGGTGCAAATGTAGAGTCCTATCCAGATTAGCTCAGCCTAAGGAAAATGTCATATGGCCTTCTAGTTGACTTCTTGAAGAAGGTCTTTGGTGATGTGGTGATTTTCAGGTTGCTTTTCAGTTTTGCCCCCTCCCAGCAGGAATAAATATAAGCTCATAATAAAGAGATTTGCTTTAGTTCCTTATCTTTTCTGGCTGTGTTGAAGTAATCCATCAGCCACTAGAAGTCTCAGGTTGAAAATCAGCAGTTACTGTCCTTGGGAGGTGGATTTCAGCCCTGGTCCCCATTCTTGCATTCCTTTGTTTTCCTGGGTAAAGCTATACAGCTTAGCAGTCATGTGCCATAATCTCATGCTTGCTGCATGGCAGTTTCCAAGGAAACTCGCAGGCTGCACATGCTAGGAGTGATCCTGAGGGGATGTCAGCTACAATTGCTTTGGTGGAAGCTTTGCTTGGAGTTGAAGCTTACACAAAATAGAGGCTGGGCTTGCCTTCCCAGACTGGGAATTGAGTGTTGGAATGTGTTTAAACAAACAAATGTATTGCTTACCAGAGAGATACAGGAGGGTATTACTTCACAATAATTTAATTTCTTTAGTGTATTTTTTTTCAAACTGTGTTCTACCTATTTCTGTAGCCTAATATTTGTGATCTGTGAAAGCTTGATTGTTTCATTGACACTATTTTGTGAAGACTACTTTATTTAAAATGGCAATAACCATGAAGAGAACAAAAGGGGATTAGGAAAACACAGGCTGAATAAAATAGCTTATTTTCCTGGAAAGCATAACCATTTGAAAAAAGTTTCTATGTTAGAAAGGAAAAGAAAATTAGTTTAGAAAACAAGACAAAGGTCCAGCCTCCTCATGAGATGAGGATGTCTGCATATTACATGTATCTAGTACTATTTGAGTATGCTGAATGTTAACAGGCTACAGCTTTTCAGCCTCTGAGATTAGTCCTGCCATACTGCACAGTTTCTGAACACTCAAATAGCATGGTTTAGGTTTTTAGGGATATTTGTGAAAGTGTCTGTCCATGTACATACTGTTCACTTACTCATTTGT
Source organism: Sterrhoptilus dennistouni (assembly GCA_013397095.1). Classification (NCBI taxonomy): domain Eukaryota; kingdom Metazoa; phylum Chordata; class Aves; order Passeriformes; family Zosteropidae; genus Sterrhoptilus; species Sterrhoptilus dennistouni. Next base: position 621,301 of record VWZU01010036.1, on the reverse strand, counting down.
CCTGAAGTTACACAGAACGAGTACTTTGGGAGAAGATTAAGAACTGGTTGGTTTTTTCTTCATTATTTTTCTTTTATTTTCTTCTTTTTGTTGTTGCTTTTGCTTTTGTTTTGTTTTCAGATCATGGGTGAACACTAATTTTGGCCCCCCAAATCAGAGATATAACACTGTGAAATACAAGGGCTGTGACAAAGAAAACAGGGAACATGTATCTTCTGGATTCCAAATACTGGAAGAATGTTTGAAAGGAACCAGTGTATCACTTAATAAAGATTTTTATTGTCCTTCAAGAACTGAATCTTAGACCGTAAAGCACCAGGGTTTAAATCCAAACATTTCTTTCTGCCATGCAATTTGGGATACTGAACAGAAAAGCTCAGTGATGGTGAGGAAGTCATGAAGAGAAGGGAGGAGGTCAAAACTTATGCCTTCTTATTCTAAAACAGAAAAGTAACAAAAAGAAAATAATCCCTGCCAACGCCCTGCTCCACATTAAAATACACAGAATAGAAAATAAAGGTTGGATGAATAGAAACCTACTACATGTTACCAGTTATTTTAAACTGTTTTAAATTAGATAGGAAATCAGTGCCATTTTATCACACAAAATACACAGTAGAGGCAGAAACACAGAAACACATCTCTAATTTTACCAAAATGCATTTGTTTCATGACAAAAATATGTATAAGAAAGAATGCGTATCCAATCTGGAAGCATGTTAGCATTTAACACTCTTTTCATCTTTGTGAAAATACTCCCCTTCTGGTATCTTGCCAAGAAAGAGAGATTTTGACAGGCTGATTTCTTCCACTTCATGCCTAAACCCAGCTTCAGCTATGTCTCTTTTTCTACTGAATAGCTAGTGTGTGATTTTCAGGTTGTTTTTTTTTTGGTTTTTTTTTTTTTTTTTTTTTTTTTTTTTTTTTTTTTTTTTTTTTGGGAGGGGGATTTTCTTTCCTTTTTTTTTTTAAGTGGAAATCATTATTTGTTTTTGAACAAGAACACTAATATGTTATCTTGCAAATCTGAATTCATCATTTGATAGCTACACATATATAGATAGTCTGCCTACTTTGAACCTATAAACAGTGACAGAAAAAAACACTCCATTTATAAGCTTCTGCAATTGCAAAAGGTAACATGGAACAAAAAAAAAAAAAACAAAAAAAAAAAAACAAGGAAGAAAAATCTCCTTTGTGACATTTCCTCCCATTTACAACACTGAGATAAAAAAATAAATTGACAAACAGGAAGTTGCTTCAAAATTATAGCTCCTTCTGTGAAGCTGACATTCTTGGGTGCCTGCTGTCTTTGAAGAAGAATAATTGAACAGGCTCTAGTTACAGGGGCCAACCCTTTTGAAAGCAGAGCTCTCTAGGTGAAGGTTATTCTTTACTCAGGGGTTAATCAGGGACCTGGATTTCAGTCTCTATAATACTGCTATGAGGAAAGGATTGAAAATAAATTCCTCACACTCAAGATTTCAGTCTCCAGTGTTGATTGGCACTGATAAGAATGCCTCTGGTTTTCTTTCTCTCTTTAATGAAAGTATAATTGATTATACTTTCTTTTTAACTATTTGCTGTTAGCTTCTACCTCTAGATAGTCTTTTGATCTATGAAATATCAAATGCTTTCTCTAATTCAGCAAGTCACTCTAATATGTGTAATCTTAAAACCTGTGAGCTGCTCACACTTGTGGTGTGTTGATACTGCAGTTACAAATGAAGATAATGGGAAAATCTGTACACAAAAAAAAGTCCTTGTATGGCAGCCTGAGTCCAGATTTCTATTCCCTGACATATGCAATGATCTGGAAATCAACTTCCACTTCAGGAACGCAGCGTGGTGAAAATGCTCATCATACACAGACAATGAAACAAGAAAAAAATAACAGCCCAATAATCTGGTAGCAAAAAGTGAACCAAAATAGAGTTGAATGTACTGTGGGAAATCATGTGTGAGGGAAATCTGAGTTTTGGTCCCATGTGTAGCAGAGAATGAAGTGAGGAAAGGTACATTCACATTGGTACTTTGAAATGTGCTGAGGTTACAGAAAGAATTAATTAACTGGATCTTTTTAGTATCTTCTACAATGTCTGCATCTTCTTCAGTCAAGACAGAAAACATCTTTTTAAAATTAAAAGCATCGAGTATGGAAAAATTCCACAGGTGATGAGAGATATTTCCCCATCAAACCCCCAAAACTCCATTGCACTACATTGCCTTCCCTGCTCTAGGACTCAAAGCAATCAGGCAACCATTCTCCAAGTTGTCAGATAAAGCAGACTGGCCCTGCTGTCACACTTTTTTCTAACTCCATATGTAAAAAAAACCCCAAACAGACTCCCCAACCCCCTCCCCCACAAAGAAAAAAAAGCAAAACTCAAAAATAAAAGAAAAATAAACAACCCGCAAGAGAGCGGGAAAAAAGAGAAATATTAAAAAGGTGAGCAAAGATAAGTCCTTGGTTCACCCTTGACAAATGAGTTTTCCTTTTATTGCTGCATAGCTGCCCACCTGAAGGTTGCTACCTGAGTTTCTAAACAGCAGATGATTTGGCTTCATCTGAGCTGGTGATGTTACATCTGCCTAGCTTGCATTTATCCAGACTATTTAATTGCACAAAACAACCTGGACACTGCTTATTTTATTTAGTGTTTCTCTAAATACTTTTTTTCTATTTCCAAGACAGTGGCTGCCTGGCTGTTTTAGCCACTTTTCTTCCCTTTTGCATTGCCAGACTCCTCTGCTTCTGGCTTGAAGACTTCCTCAAGGGTCTGTAATGTTCCAAAGAGAGCAAGGAAAAGAAAACGCGAGAGCCCTAGTCAAGTGCAGCGATGCTATGGATACCCCTGCGGTATTCCATGAGGGAACACCACAATACTTGGCTCTGTAGTCCTGGTTTTATTTATTCCATGGGGTGGGGTCTTCATACATAGAGAAAGTGAGGAAGGAAAATGTCTCCCATAGGTTACCGAGCGCTTCACGAGAATGGAGTGACATTCCTGGCCTCCACTGATCCTGTCAGACCATTCAGCGGCATCGCAGGGGGATCTCGGCCCCCGGAGGAAGGAGCTGCCCGAGGTGGGGGAGCAGCCCCGGGGCTCCCGCTCCCGGCTGTCAGCACGGCTGCCGGGCTCTTCACACAGATTACCTGCGGCTCGCCTCTTTACGGTCTTTCCCACTGTTTGTCAGTCCCAGTTTTTGACATCTCATTTAAAATTAGATCCTAATTTTGAAACCCGATCTCCGCCAGCGCCGCTCGGCAGCTCCGGCAGCTCCAGCCAAAGTCTGGCAGCGCGGAAAGGCTGGCGGGACGGCGGCCAAGGATCGCAACTGCTCGGGGCTGGAGGCGGCTGGCGGGGCTGTCCCGCATCCAGCTGCT
>VWZU01010036.1:600895-614813 GCA_013397095.1 Sterrhoptilus dennistouni | reverse complement strand
GCCCCGCATCCCAGCCCCGCATCCCGGCCCCACCCGCCGCCTCCCAGAGCAGGCTCCCGGCGTGTCCCCGCTGCGAACACGGAGGGCTCGGGGCCGATGGCGGGGATTCGGCTGCAGAGGCGGGGGGTGGTCTCTGNGGCGGTGGATGGACTCTGGGGATGGCCGGCTGACAGAAAGGGACAGGATCTACCTGGGCGGGGCAGCAGAGCCATCACTGTCCTCAAGCTGGGCAAGCTGATGTGTAGAGATTTACACTGGGAATGCAGAGGAGAGGGAGTGAAGAGAAGAAAAGGAGGCCAACAGGGAGGTGCGGAGGTTGTGGAGTTTTACCCCATTCTCGGGGTTCATGGCCAGGGTGAATGGGACTTTGAACAACTTGGTCTAGTGGGTGGCATCCCTACCCATAGTGGGGTTGGAATTGGGTGATCTTAAAGGGCTCTTCTAACCCAAATCATTCTATGATTCTATGAATTTTAAGCAAAAGGTGCAGGGTGAGGTGGGCAGGAGACAACTTGGAAACAATGAAGCAATGGATGATGGGTCCTGCCTGCAGCACAGGCACATCAATGCTGAGAGGGTGGCACATGAGGAAGCTCCCACGCCCTTTGGGGAATCAGCACAAGAAAGGCTGGGTCCAAAGTGCCTGCATCTGCAGCATGGGGAGCAGGCAGGGCTGTGGTTTAGCTGCACAAACAAGTGGTGGGATGGCTCACACAAATGGAGTGCTGTGGTGGAAGGGTACAGGCTCTTAAGGAGAGGCTGGTGAGGAGGAAGATTTTCCCGTCACAGGGATGTGCAGAGCTCAACCTGCAGGCATGTGATGACTCCTGAGAACCTTCTTCAAGCAACTGGAAGAAGTCTCAAGATTGTAGGCTCTAGTCTTCATAGGAGATGTTAACCACCCTGTTATCTGATAAAGTGACAATACACTAGGCTCCTTGTTGTACTGAGGAACACCAAACTGGACACAGTACTCCAGGTGTGGCTCACCAAAGTTGAATAGAGGTGCAGAATCACCTCGACCTACTGACAAGACTTTCCCTAATGCAGCCTAGGATACCACTGCTCTTTTTTGTTGCAAGGGCAGGTTGCTGGCTCATGTCCAGTCTGGCATCCACCAGGACCCCTAGATCATTCTCTGCAGAGCTGCTTTCCAGCTGGATGGCCCAAGGTACACACTGGTGCATGGGATTGTCTTTCCTCAAGTGCAGGATTTCTCCTAGTTGAATTTGAGGAGGTTCCTGTGGGCCCATTTCTCCAGCCTTTTGGGGTCCCTCTGGATGTGTCAGCAGCCAGTGCTGATCTGCTGACAGAACACTCAATCTGGTGTATTTGACCCTCCTTTGGGGACAGACTGGGTGATCTCCAGAGGTGCCTTCCAACTTCTGTGTTACTGTAATTCCGTGATACTCAGCAGTATTCATACCCCAAGTAATTTACCACAATGAATAAACAAGGGAGAAATAAAGTGCTAGTATGAGTGCAACATTGCATGAGTACAATCAATATTCATCACAGAGAAAAAGCAAAAATCAATAAGGTAAAAATTAAACAGTAAAAGAAAAAGAAATCTTCTCTTTCAGTAAAGAGGCACAACTGATCTCCCCTGCCACAGGCCATGGATTCTTTCTCCTTCTGTTCTTACTTTCAGCTAATGGATCCACATACACAGCAGGGAGAGTTAAGGCTGCAGGGACAATAATTTCAGAGTTCTTAGGTGAGTTGCCTTCAAAATCTGACATTGTTTCCATGTGGTGACTTTCCCTTTATGTGCATAATATGCACCTAACATATATATGTAAATTAATGTCTATATATACCCACATATACATTTACACATATATCTCTCTCCTGGGAAGTATAGATATATCCTCAGAGTTGAACAGTGGATATTAATAAAATTGTCCTTGTTGTCTCTGTGAGAACAAACATCTAGGAAATCAGCAGGAAATAGCTAAGGCAGATATTTCAGTGCTAGTATGTAGCACTAGAGAGAGCATAGATGCTCTCTTTACAATTTTTATTAAGACAAAAAATGCTGAAGAATTCCAGGACTTGTCTTTTTCACAAGGTGAGTTCTGTTTTTTCCTCACACGTTTGTAAGGGGGTTGGACACATAGAAGTTTCACAAAGTAAAGTGGGGTAATGTGGAGCTCCCTGTGTCCATAGCCCTGGTGCTCTTCCAGCTGCCCCTGGGACCATGATAGGGTACAGAGATTGTGGGTAATGTGGAGCTCCCTTCATCCACTGCTGTGGGAACCCTCTAGCTGCTCATAGGATCATGATGTGGTATAGAATGAAGATGTGTGTGTTTCCTAAAGCTTAGGTTAATGTCCTAGCACAAGTTCTCTGCAGTGCTCTCCAGCTGAGTGGTGGAGGAGGTAGAGGACTGACAAGTGCCATAATCTGGTTGTGGCTCTCTCTGGGGCTGTGGCTGTCAAAGACAGCAGAGTCAACATATGGAGCAGCAACTCTCTGTTAACATGAAAAATCCTTTTCAACCTGCCTGAGGCTTTCCCAGCCCAGGACTGTCCAGCCCCTATTTCCTGCCAGTTACAAAAGCCTCATCCTGGGCCAATCATGTCACCAGTCCCACTCTAACACAGGCCACCACCATCATTCTGCCCACTGTGACATGGCCATTACGCTATTAGGGCTTGGTGCCAGGAGCTCATCTGGGGCCCAATCCTTGTCCAGCCAGGGAGAATGGAGCTTCTCCCTGTGATTTTGGGGAGCTTCCATACCCCCTGTAAGAAGATGACAGGGTGCCCATTTGTTTTGTTGAGCACTGACAATTCTCTGACTGAGTGGTGCAGGAGAGAGGACAGGTGCATGCTATGGTCTGGTCAAAAGACACAAGAGAAGCAACAGAGGAGTAGCCTTCCTCCATCACCACAGGCAGACCTTGCTTTCCTACCCTCCCCAGTTCTCCCTGCCTTCTCCTTTCAGGCTTTTTTCACCTGTGTCCTCCATGGCCATCCTGGGCTGGTGCAGGTCTTTTAGTGCAGACCTGCAGGCAGACCAAGACTCTGTTCCCTCTGACATGGTCGAGGCAGCACCAGGGCTGGTGCCCAGAGTCAGTGCTCTGTCACTGTGACACAGCTATTATCTTCCTCCATTCGAGCAAGACAAAGAAATAAAAATAAAAATAACCAAATAAAAATGACTGGTAATACTGGGGAGGGAAATTAAATAGCTGTAGGAGCAATTTAAAGAACAGCAATTTAGCAAAGGTTAAAGGGAATTCAAAGATGCAGGTCTTACCCACTACATAATTTTAAAATTCTTTGTGGTAATTCATGCTGAGATGTGTGAGTATAAGTGTTAATTTTGGAAGAAAAATGCTTGTTGAATTGAATAGACCTAATATTTTACAGCTTTGGAATTAAGATGTCCAATGCCAAATCCAGAACCCATGAGTGTTTGACATTTCAGCTTGAACTGCAGGACTTGTGTCTTTCTTTCTCACAAATGAACCGAAGATTCTTCCAGGAACTGTCTTGTGCCACAGAGTTTGGTTAGGCATTAGAACAAAATCCATAAATTAGCATCCCTATGCTTCGTTCACCACATCCTCTTTAATTGGCAGGACCAGAGGCAATGGGCCCAAACTGAAACACAGAAGCTTCTGTGTAAACATCAGCAAACAAGTTGTTACTGTGAGGATGACCAGAGTGGGCACAGGTTGGCCAGGGAGGTTGTGGAGTCCTTTGAGATACTTAAAAGCCATCAAGATGCAGTTCAGGGCAACTGGCTTCAGATGGTTCTGCTTGAGCAGAAGGGTTGGACCAGATGCCCTCTAGGAGTGCTTTCCAGCTTCAGCTGTGCTGTGATTCTGTGATATATATGTATATGGTAGATTGTAACAACCAGAAATTTTCCATTATGCATCCCTATATAATTTCCTGAAGCTTTCAACAGCTTACACAAAAAATTTCCATGCTTTGCCTTAAGATGGAAAATGTTTTCTAAAGTATTTCAGTTATTTTTGAACACAGTTATGCAAACATGTAACTAGAGTGCAGTGGCTTTTTATAAGAGGGGGAAGTGAAGGAAGTATTGTTAGGAAAATTTTTTGCAGTCTTTTTCACCTACATTAACTTCCATGTTGTATTCTCTTATGGGGCTATGGCAGCAACATTAGCACAGCCTGTAGAGGAGTGGTTCCTTGAAACAGAGGAAGGTAACAGGTATAGCAGAGGCCTGATTCCCTAAACTGAAGCAGGGGATCAGGCATCCCAAGAAACAGGACCTGGAGGTGGTGTGTAGTGGGAGGGTTTGAATATGGTCTTGAGTGGTCGTGCCCATCCTGAATTTCAGCTCTGAGGAACAGGTTGCACTCCTACCACACGACTCACATCAAGGAGAGAGGGTTTTCACAGTGAGATTGATTCTGTCCTGCACTCCAACATTAAAGCACTTCTCATAGCCATTTCATGGAGAAATCTTTGATGCTGGAAGCATTGCCTTCACTGTTGACTAAAACCTGGTTACAGCACGAGAACTATGTCTTATATTGTCTCTGTGTGCTGTCTGCTCCAGTATGCCTAAATCATAAGCCACTAAAATACTTTGTCTTGTTCATGATCTTTAAAGATATCCTGAAGATGACAGCTGATCTTCTGAGGTTTCTGTTGGCCTTGAGCATGCACCTGCTCCTGGTGTGTGCCAGGATTGATCCTGGATAATCCCTGTCCTGCAGTCACACAGCATTTCTGAGCACTTCTCAAAAGCAGGACCCACAGTGCCCTTGGGCACATAAGAAGGGAAGGGAAAGGGGATGGGAATGGGAAAAAAAAAAGGAAAGTAGTAGCTTGGAGGAAGGATGAATGCAGTGATGCGGGAGCAGCAGTTGCCCAAAAGCAGAAGCAAGAACAGGAAGAGGCAAGTAACAGAACAGAGGGCAGAGGACAGGTTCAGGGAGATCAAGCCAAAAAGCCCCAAGCAATAGAGACAGGAAAGTCTATAAGCAGTAGACATTCTGGTCCAGATCCTACAGAGCTGAGGTGAGTTGTCCCTTGCTGTAGGACAGCTACCCACCAAAGCTACTCTATCACTGCCTTCCTCATCTGGGCAGGAGAGAGGGAAAAAAGGAAAGGCTCAGATTGAGATGAGGACAGGAAGAGATCACCAGTGACTGTCACGGGCAAAACAGACTCTTCTCTTGGGAAAAACTAATTTTGTAACAAAAAAACCACCCAATTAGTATAATGATAAATTAAACAAAATTTGAAAATGCCTTCTCCAAAACTCTCCCCTCTTTCTGGGCTCCTCTTTACTTGTGATTTCTCTACCTCCTCCTCTCCAGGGGCACAGGGGAAAGAGGATAAGACCTGCTCCTTCCTCTTGCTGGGTCACTCCCACAGGAGACAGGCCTCCACAACTTCTCCAACAGGAGTCCTTCACACAGCGTGCAGCTCTCTGTGAACACCTTCAGCGATGGGTCCCTTCCACGGGGTGCACTCTTTCAGGAACAGCCTGCTCCAGCATGGGTCCCTTATGGGCTCTTGCCTACTCCAGAGTGGGCTCCACTCTCCACAGGGCCACAGGTGCTTCCAGGAGCCTTCTCCAGCATGGGCTTCCAGTGGGGACACAAATTCCTTTGGGCATCCCCCTGCTCCAGTTTGGGGTTCTGCAGAGGCTGCAGATGGATCTCTGCTCCCCTGTGGAGCACCATGGGCTGCAGGGGCACAGCTGCCTCACCTTTGGCTGCACCATGGGCTGCGGGGGAATCTCTGCTGCAGTGTCTGGAGGGCTACCCCTCCTTCTTACACTGACCTTGCTGTGTTTAGGGCTGTTCCTCTCACATATTTTCACTTTTCTCTCTGCTGCTGCTATGCATGTTTTTTTCCTCCTTTCTCAACTGTGTTGTTGTTTAGGACTGGTATTCTGCAATTTAATAATCTTGCTAAAACCACACCACTACTCACTCCCCCTTCCCCTCCGACTTCCTGCTTTGCCAGGATGGAGTTGAGAATTGGAGGCAGATTCTCTACTTTCAAGAAAATGATAGCTTGAGGTAAGAACTATTAACTGGAAACAACAATGAGATAAGAGAACAAATAGTAACAACAACGATATTAATAACAAAAGGTATGAAGCAAAGAAATTATTTATATGGAAAGCTGGCAGCAAATACAGACCAGCTCCTCGCCCACTACATTTTCTCCCCCCTGGAAAAGGACGCTCTTCTTCTTGGAAGGGAGAGAGTCTCTTTACCCATCCCTGGCAATTACATGAGGTGGTATTGAATAAAGTCAGTGTCTGGTCATGGCCCCTTCAGCCACCCTCAGCTATTGCAAACAATTAACCTTGTCCTTGGCTGAAACCAGGACACTGTTACCCCAGGGGTGCCACCACTGTCACTGATGGCTCAGCCTTGACCAGAGGTGGGCCTGCCTTGGAGCCAGATGCCGTTGTCTCTGTTGAACACGGGGGAAGCTTCTGAGCAGTTTCTGATAGAAGCCCCCCCTGTAACACCCCTTAAAAATCTTGCTATGCAAACCCAATACAAATGAATATAAATTTCTTAACTGTTAATGGAGAATTCTCTGTTGTTTTGATATTGTGGGAATAGCTGAAAAATGTGTTGATTCTGCTGCAGTATTAATCGCTGCCTCAATATATTCTGTCAAAAATAATAGAATTATGCTCCTGCAGTTTCAGAAGTGGCAGGTGAAGTTATCTTCTAATCTCTCGTGATGCCAAAGAGTAGCATTTGGCCTTATTGTAGAGTGTTGTCTCAGGACCCAGGGTATTCCAGATGGTTTATGTAAATTTCCAGTGTACAAGTCAGGAAATGTATACTTAAAGTTAGGCAATGTCAACATATCCTCAAGAGCGCTATTTTCTTTTTACACATTGGTTATGCTCTGTTACAATTCCAAAAACCCACAGTGCTAGCTCTCCTGCATTTCTTATGCAGTAAATAGCTTGGTACCGTGGTGCAGTGAAATGAGATGCTGTAGCTAAGTGGTTAAGGAAATGTGCAATATATCCAGCAATGTCAGTGTGTGCCCTTGCTCTCTATGAGTTCTTGTTATGAGTGTTAGCTTCTTTTTACCTAACTGAAGCAGCTAGGAAAAGCTTTCTTCTTCATTTCAGCTGGGGAATCAAAGAGCACTGAATTTTTTGTTAGACACATTGTTCTTTTATCTGCCAGTGGCTACTGAAATTGGAAATATTATGCATCATAACACAGCAGGCCGTATAGCCCTAGGTGAACACACAGCCACCACTGTGAGTCTGTGTATTGATTTTATTACCAGGCTGGCTTGAAGAGCTAGTCTTATATCTGTCAGCTGCCAGGGACCTTGAGTGATAATGACTTTGTGGGTGTCTTATTAAAAGCCTGTAGCACTCAGAACATAGTTTTACATTTAACTGATATGTTTTCAAATTTCTCCCATCAAATATTACTGATTTGTCTTATTGAATTGGCTACTGATGTAATCACACAGTTACAAATACAAAAAACAAAATGTGTGGTGGTATTTTTGGTACGGTGTATGTATTAAGAACTCTGATATCTGGTAGCATGCCTCATAGATATCAGTGAAAATTTCTTTGATTTGTCTATACTAATAAATAAAACAAGTCCACAGACCACTGTCATAGTCTTAGGGCCCAAGGGTCTTATGGGCACCCTCTGACCCCTGAAACTTATCTGAACTTTAAAAAAATACTATTTTTATATTTAAATATTTTTTCTTGTAGGTTGTAAGAGGACAAGAAGACTGTTATTTACCATAGTAATGTTTTTATAGCATGAAGCTCTGGGAATGTGTTGCATGAAGTGTCTTGTGGCAAGAGGAGTGTTTGAGGGTACAGCACTGACTGCTGCAAAGTTAAGTGTAGGGTGGGGGACACCCAAACCACTACATTCTTCTCCATGTGGCCTTTTGGGAATGGTCCTGGCACAAGTTATCCCCTGAACTGTGCCCAGTCATTGTCTTGGAGAACTCTTAACTGGGAAAGGCAAAAACCCTGCCAGGGAATATGCTAGCAATTATGCACTGCAGAAGGCTGACGGTCCCATCCAATGCTCAATTTCACTGCCTTTCCATTTAACTGCATAGATATATCCTGTGTTTTATAGAATGTCTTTCAGAAATATTATGGGATTAAGTTATAAATAATTCTCTTACCTCTAATTCTTCCCAGTTGCCCAGAGACTATACATGAAGTTTTCTAATTTTGTATTGCTTTCTCCACTGCAGGACCATGTCAGCATTGTCACTCCAGCTCAAGAAGTGGTCTACTTGCTCTCTGCTAATGGCTATTATTATGTTGGCCCTTTTTCCCTTGAACTATTCAGCTGTCCTTGCTGTTTGGAGGCATTTCTCTAGATCTGTCTCCCTCCAGCATGCCTCCTGCAAACTAGACTACTTTTTCCCAGAGACAATCCTAAATTCAATTATGGAATATCTAATGTCTACAAAGTTACACGTATTATTTCCAGTTCTGAATATGTGTTCAGTCTTTATTCAGCTGTTTCTGGATAAAATGAAAGAAAACAATAAAGCAAAGCAAAAATATTCCAGTAGTTCTCACTTCTTATGTAGTCATGGTATAACACCTTGTAAAACAAATGGAAGATAACTAGTCTTCAGACTGCTTCTATCCTTTACTGTCAGTAAGGGTCTTCGTAGAACAGCGTGATAGAAAGGTTTACTATAACCATCAAATGCAATATCTATTTACTAATTCTAGTGAGGAGGCACAAAAATGTGATGGCACTTTGCAAGAAATGTGGAATCAATAATAATTGGTTTAACTACAAAAGTGCAATAGTGCTTTTGTCTAGTGATTAAAGATTGATGCACATTTAAGTAAATACAGTTTGCCACCTTTATACACAAATACATACATCATTAAGTAAAGCATTGGAATACTTCCAGTGTAAATACACTTAAAAACAGTATGGAAAATATCTGTAAGGAATGATTTCTCTGAAAGTGAGATGTAGTAGTTATTGATGGTGTGACCTCTTTTGTAAAATGAGGAATCTGTGTTTAGAAGGACATATGTATAAGATTAGGTTTATAGGAATGATTTTTTTATATTCTGCATTTATGTATCTTCTATATATATGATGTTACATTTTCCTGCATTTTTCCATGAGATAGTGCTGTTACATCAATGAGAGGGGAAAACCTTTAGGTATCTGCCTAGGTAGTAAGAATGAGATCCAGAGGTCAAACCTTGTAAATAACCATGCTGTGACCTAAGGCACCAAGTTGATTCAGTAAGAAATTGATTAGTTGATATTTCTGTAGTCTCATTCTGTCTGAACTTATCAAAAATCTTGCTCAGCTGGTCCATGCTTCAGGCATTACTTACAACAGCAATGTCATTCTTATATCTCTTATCTTCCTAAAGGTAGGATAGTTAGGAAAAAATTAGTTCAATTTCTTTTTTTTTCCCATGGCCTTCTGCTATTTTTCTCTTCTGGTTTTGTTGTCTGAGTTATGATTTTGCTTGCCTGTACAAAAAGAAGAGAAAACTCATTGTTTTGCTTAAAACCGAATAAGGTTTTCTGGCTCTTTTTACTTGCATTTCTATTTAGCAACCCTGAGGAAACTCTAAGGCTAATTTTTGACCATAACAACAAAAATCCTGCTTTTTACTGTACTGTGGATGGGATTATCTTAGGAACTCATGACTCTGGGGATTTAGTCTTTAAGACTAAGCACTGATTACTACTAAAACTTAAGATAAAAATAATTCTGGTGATTTAGAATAAGCTCTGCCCTTCCAGAGCTGCAGAATAAGACCAGCAAGCTGAATATTAGCCAGCAGAAATTACTATGGTTTTGCATATGCAGAATTATTTCATTTATCTTTTGAGATGTTTTCATCTTGATAAAAGAAACTGCAATTAGTGTTTCAGAAAACTTCACAGATAAGCTCCCTTGCTAGCATCTCCACACTAATTGTGGTTTCCTTATCCTGTAGGCTCTCTTTATATTTCACTGACTCACTCTAAGCCTGTCTTTACATATCAGGCTTTTCTGCTTCAGTATATTCCAGGATTCTGCCTACTGGAGAGGCTGAGCTGGAGAAACAGCTAAATGTGCATCCTTCTGATGTCAAATGTAAACGGGAATGGTCTTGCCTTGTTTATTCTTAACAAGTCTTGACAGTGGCCCCTTGCAAAAAGACAAGGTTTTCTTAGTAAATGTGTTCGTGAAAAACTTGTTTTGATTGACAACAGCGACAATCCCCTGAAGGGATATCATACTGTAATGGAGCTCTTGCCTTCTTTTCACACAGAACAGGAGTGATGTGTGCTGGGGCACCTGAGTGGATGCTCCTTTCTTTCTAAATAACTTTGGGGGTGGATGGATTTCTGTTCTTTTTTTTCTTTTCTAGGAAGCATAAGTGTGTTAAAACCTGCTTTGGAGAGAGTTGTATGAGATGCTAGAAAATGTGTAATTGAGAAAGTTCTGTCATCTGCATGTTTTTGTTTTTCTCCTTTAAATAAAGCAAAATTCCTGCTATTGCAGGTTTATCTTTTGCAATATACATTACTTAGTTGCTTATTCTTGCTCTGTGTTGTATCAATACATCATCATCAAAAGTGACAGTTGTGTGAACCTGTCACAATATATGTAGTAATAATTTTATTATTGTCTCTGTTCTTAGAATGTGTTCAGGACACAGCTGAAGCATCTCTACTTCTGAAAAAATCATCCAAAATGAAATGCCTTATGACTAATAAACCACTGCATATAGCATATATATGTGGATATATATGCTGCACAAACATGTATTTATAGTAACATCCTGTAATTATGGCAAAAATTCTGTCAGCATTTCCAGTGTAAATATCATTTTCAGGATTTATTATGCAGCTATAGGTTAGATCTCAGATAGAATTGGTCAACGAGGCCTCAGCCTGGGTAGCAAACCTTCTATAGATTACTTTTTAAAATTATTGCTTAATAACATATACCGACATAGAGTTTGCTTCACAGAAGTATCTAAGTTTAAAAAAGGAAAAAAAAAAAAGGAGAAAATAAATTAATGACTCACCTCGCCTTGTAGCATAGTCTACTTTCTTAAAGTGCCCAGCATAGTCTACTTTTTTCATTGTTTCAGAGTTTCTTTTTTTCTTTTAATAGTGAGGAAATATCATGTCTACTCTTTTATTCTTTGGCTGTTCCAGGCTTCCAGGAGTCTGAGAACTGTAAGAACTGGTGTACTGCAATCCTTGGTGATATTGGAATTGTACGTGAGATAAGGTTTCATTAACATCTCAACACTTTGCATAGTAGGGAATATGATATGTTCCAGTTGGAGCTTGGACTTAAATTATCAGATTCTGTTTTATTCATGTGTTCCACCATAGCGCGTGTAAAGACCCTTATTCAGATGGACATGGCCTGTGAAAGGATTTGGCTGTGAAAGGCTGGGTGCCTTCCACCTTTTAGGCAGATGTTATTCATAGCAAACCTTCTTTCAGCTCTTTCTATCCTCCCCACAGACACCTAACTGCCCCCTTCTCCCCATCTAATTGCTCCAGTACAAGATTGTAGGGCTACTTGAAGATGGTTTTATTCTCACTTACTTCTCCCACTTTTAGACTTAGGTAGATAGTTGGGGGTTTGGGGATTGTTTACTAGAATTAACAAAAAAAAAAAAAAAAATCTGTTGCAGTTTAGTTCTAGATACCAAAAAAGGCGAGATCAATCAAGAATACTGCAGGAGAATGACCTGAACCTATTACAACAGGTCCATAGGAGGGCTACTAAATTGGCCAGAGGGCTGTGAAGAAAGGCTGAGAGAGTTGGGTTTGCTCAGGCTTAAGAAGAGAAAGCTTTAGAGAGCCTTTCAGTATATAAAGGGTGCTTAGAAGAGAGATGAAGAAGGACTTTTGCTGTGGCTTGCAGTGACAGGATAAGGGACAATGCATATTCAGATTAAAAGGCAGCAGGATTTATCTTGGACAAAAGAAAGAAATTCTTTACTCTGTGGTGGGGAAACACTGCAGCAGGTTGCCTAGAGAAACTGTGGATGCTCCATCCATGGAAATATTCAAGGCCAGGTTGGGTGAATTGCTGAGTATGGGGATGAACCCCTGTGGCAGGGAGTTGAACTAGATTATATTCTGAAGTCCCTTGCAGACCAAACTATTATATGATTCCAAAATGAAGAAAATAATAATTTTCATTTTGAAATGGTCAAAATGAAAGATTCTGCTGGTTGAATCTCTAAGTGGAACACAAGAAAAAGATTATCATATCAAGTTCCTCAAAAATTTTGTTTTAGCAAGAAAAGAATTCCACATAAAACCAATGAGATAAATTACAGCATGATTCTACTTAACAGAGTTGAAGTTTGAATCCAAGCAGCTTTAACCAAATACTAATTTTATTCTCAATGTCAATGAAAAGATAAAAAAAGATAACACAAAGCTACAAGTGGGTGTTATCAGGCTGACCTAAAAGCATGTTCAAGATTTCTATCCTCCTTACATACAATTATGGGTACAGAGAGAAGCATGGTATCAGAGAGGTCATACTTTAAAGCCGAGTTGTAGTAAAGCATTCCCTACACCTCCAGAAGGTGCTTCCAAATAGGGAAAGACATTTAGACCTACCTTTAGACATTTTGGGGAGTTAGCTAGAAAGTTCTATGGGTTTCTCATTGTAATTGGCTCAGCACCAGCACAAGGGCATAGATTGGGCTCTAAGAGTGTAAGTCAAAGCCTCTTGGTGATCTTATTGGCAGCAAGACAAATTGTCCCTCCTAAAGCATTCAGTATTTAAGAAGGAGCACAAAAGAAAATGAGAGCTTTTTGGGGTGTCTTAGCAAGGTGCAAGAGATTTCTCAGACACCTGTGTGTGGCTTATCACTGAATTTTATGTAAAAAAAGGGCCTTTGAGACTGGCTCGCTATTGTCACTTTTGGCAACTGGTGGTTTAAAACCAATTGTCCAGCAGCAGCCACAGTTTTGTGGAATGTCTTTATGAAGAATACCTGAAAGATTAGAGCATAATTTAAAAACTTTTTGATTCTTTACCAAAGATACAGATATATACACAGAATTAAATAGATGTAAAGAAAAATAATCTTACAAATCACCGCCTGTATAACCATATTATACGTGAATATAATAATAATAATAGAAGATATAGATTCAAAATATATATTTTCCTTCATGCTATCTGATGCAGTAATAAGTTTGTCATTAAGTTTAACTGAAAAGATAGTGTAGAAAGCACTAATTTCCTCTTGTATTACAAACCATTTTGAATGGAAGGTTTACCTGTCATATAGCACAAGAATTCTAGGACTAATATCCTTTAACTAAAACCAACATGACAAATTTGCTCTGATTAGCTCAAGAAGAACAAACAAAGCCCAGCTATGTTCTTGAGATTATAATCAAAGTGGCAGGTGCTTGCCTTGAAACTGTAGCAATGAACAAAACCAGAAACAAACACACATTATTTATTATCCATATAGTAGAGCTGTTTGTCAAGTGTGTTTCATGGTGATTAGTCTCCATATTCCAAGTTAGGGTCTTGAGATCTGGTGTGTTCATTTATGCAATCATTATCAGTGGAGAAAGGTAAACTACCCTTACAGTAAAAGCTGACCTTTCAGTTATTTTCCTCAAATCTGAACTATCCATTTGTCAGCCATGGTGGGTGAGCCAATTCCTTTCTACTTATACTAAAGTGCAGCAGGCCTTCAGTTTGGAAAAATTAAGGTGAATAAAGGTCATCAAATCTCTTTATATGATTGTAGCCAAGAAAATTGCTGAAAGTGAGCAAGTATGCTGCAGGAACATTGGTGATTTTTCACAATGCCACTGAGTAAAACCTTCAAATTTGGTGCAGTTTTAGATCATGGACCAGAATACACACACATGCACACACATACAGAAGGTTAAAAAAAAAAAAAAAAA
>VWZU01010036.1:545342-600855 GCA_013397095.1 Sterrhoptilus dennistouni | reverse complement strand
AAAAAAAGGAAAAATTCAGATTTTAGTGAGACTATTCCCTCACAGGACAGCCAGTGGTTGAGGATTTGGTTTTGTTTGCCATTTCATCATTTTAGTTTTTCAATGTGTCTTATTTTGTCACCTCTTCCTAGTCCTACTTTATTTTTATATGTTATTATTATTATATTTATGTATAGTTAAGCTGTATAAAGACAGACATAGAAAAGCTATAGGTACACATAAAATTAATTAGATTTGCAATTCCAAATGATGGCCCACAAACAGCGTAGCAATGATCCCACAGAGAGAACAAATTAACTCAGCTAGCCAATAAATCAAAACAAGGAAACAGTGTTTTCTTTTTCACCTCCAAGAAATAAAATCTGAACTTGCTCAAATGCTTCATCATATAAATGACTCTTCAACGATGCTCAGAAGGTCATGGTGTTTGACCAGGTGGTCTGTTTCTTTTTTTCATAAAGAAAATAATTAAACACATCTTTAGTTTTTGTGTATATTGTATGTCCCAGAAGGTGTGACCTTGTCAGCTATCAAGACTCAAATATCTCTGATGTCACTACTATTTATCACATTCCAACCAAGAAAATAGCAACCTATTTATTAATTGGTTGAATCATTATCAATAATTACAGTTGTGCTAATTTTGCCTGTTAGCCTCTACAAGACAATGGGTGAGGAGTAATTGGATACTGCAACTGGGAACAAGTGACCAAAAGCTAATGTTCTGTGTCAAAGTACAGGGCAAAAAAATTATTTCTCACCATCTAATAATAATGTCTTGCTATAGTCCCAGATAAGCCCCTGGGTAAAGGGACCATCACTTGCTTTATTCACTGAAGAAAAAGAGCCCTGATCTGGTTGACCTCTACATCCCAAATTTATACTATCTTGGTTTGAGATCTTAGTGTCTGGAATGTCTTGAAGGCATAATGTACTCCCGACATGGTGTCCCTCCCATTTCCTATCCCAGAATAGGCAGACAAGTATCTGCAGAATATAATTCAGACTTAATATGTGTCCAAATACCAATGTTTTTGTCAATTACTCTTCTGCACTAGGTGTTGTGAGTTAGAAAGAGGAGTCTTGGTTTTCTTCAATATAAATGTTACTACTAATGAGAAAAAATATAATATGTGCTATGGAAAGTAATGTAACTAGTTTTTCTCTTTTTTTCATGGTAGCTTAAGACCTAGTGGAATTGCTGTGTCTTCCTGTAATTTGTCAAATTACATTTGAGCATTTGAGAACAAAGAATTGACATTTAAGGCAAAAGTACCTCTTCACTGACCCAGGACCTTTCTCTTTGATTCAAACATTTGTGGCAAATTTGAGAAACAAAATTTGCTAAGGTTAATAACAAAAACTGAACTCTGTTTCTGCCTGCATGGATGGACTGCTATCCAACCGCAACTTGAATACAATTAAAAACATAATTTGACTTTGAAATCCAAACGTATCTAACACCTTCCTCCCTAGAGGATCAAACCAGATGTGCCTTGTTTTTATCCTGCTGGCAGCTAAGCATAATTTCCTAGGTAGACATCCACAGAAATCCTATGCTATCTTAAAAAGTAAATTTCATCAGGGTAAACACATCTCTAAAGCATTAGACCAATGAAATTTTAAACCCCATCTCACGAAGTTATATTTCACAAAAGTGGAAAGCAGTTTTTATTCCTTTTTGCTGCAAATTTTGTGAACATATGGTGTAATGTGGAAACATGGATAGTCAGAACAGTTAGCAGTTGCTGCGGTACTGCTGGCTTATTTCCACTTTACAAATTCATACGAAGCTAAAATATCACGCTGGTGACATATGCTTACCGGCTCTCCATTTACTGCCTGCAGCTATGGGCTCCTGTATTCTAATGGTAATTCTACAATCTGTTCACTGACAGCTCAGGGGGCCAGATGATATGCACACTACTGACAGGGACATCACTTTCATGAAACATTTACTTCTCTGCACCTGAATATTGGAGTAATCATATAGAGAGTCGACACACCATGAAATAGAGTTAGACTGAAGATTCTGAGAAGAAAATAGCAGACTGTCACTCAAAATAAAGTTCATTTTATACCCAGCAGAGCTAGGTTAAAAGACATTTCCATACACTGAAAATGCTTTCCATCCTTAAAGCTACAGTTTAAAAGAAAAATGTTTTCCCCATATTTTTCTTTGGTTGCTCCAGGGATAATTACACTCCAAGACTTGCATTTGGGAATGAAGTCAGAATCATAGTGGGTGGATGGGCACTGAAAATTCAACCCTGCCACCTTGTCAAGAGCACCACTAAACCACCCCTGGGCAACTTCATTTTATCTGCTGCCAGGTTGGCTGTGAGGCTTCGAGCACGTGAAGACCATTTGCACGAAGCCATCCATCAGATCAGATCCTCCCGCCTTACTGAGGCAGCAGCACAGGTGCAGCTGAGCTTTCAGTGGTGGATTGGTGCCCAAAGAAATGTACAGCCAGCATGGGATTAGGTGGCTGGTGCTGGAGAGATACATCCATGAGCAGCCAAAGGATTCAAAGGACTTGCTGTGGGATTGAGATCAGCTGCTTAGAGTGAGAACTGCTGGACTGTCCTTAAGCAGGCACAGGCAGGGTTGATAAGAAGCATATTCAGGTGAGACCTGACAAAATGCATAATGCATTGAATAAATGCTGCATTTTACAGAAAAGGTAATGATAAATTCCAAGGCAAAAGATAAATTTAAATATGCAAAAAAAAAATGCAAAAAGGCATAAAAGGCCAGATGATATCTTTTCCTTTTGTCATTCTCACCAGAAGACAACAACCAATTATCTCATATTATGAAAGAGGAATAGAGCAGCAAAATAAAACAAAGATTATTCCCTTGCTAATATAGATTGGTCAAGGATAAACACATAATATGAGAGCCAGCAGTTAGTAAGCACAGAAATCACCTTTCCAGCACCCATATTACCTGTAAATAGAAATACAGTGTTGACATTAATGTATTTTCTATGTCTTGGCCCTTACGAAAGTAATTATGAGCAGAGATGGTGAAGAAATTTATATATTACCTGGCAGATGGGAGTAAAGCTAAAAGCTGGATTGGAAGACACAGAATGAAATACTATCTACAAATAAAAACAGTCATGAGGAAAAAAAAGAGATAGTATGAAATCTTTCCACATTAATGTACCACTGAACATGAAACATGAATTTAGAAGGAAAACACACAGAAAGCAAAATGGAGATTGCTGAGAAATAAAGCTTGTGATTGCCGCTGCTGGTGATGAAGAATCCTCCCTGTCAGTCCCTTGTGATGGTCCACTGAAAATCTGATTTTTGCTCCAGTGAGGAAAACTGCCTTGAGTATGCTCTGTTGGAATTATCATATGCTAGAACAATAAAGTCTGATCAGACATCATCAAAACAATGTCTTATCAAATATCCATGTGTGTAACATTAATCTTCATGGATACTTCTCTGATAACTGCTCCTGTGGTTATCTCAACCCTTTTCCAAACTCTGATTCCCTATATATTCTCAGTCAACAGATTGTATAAAACACAGTCGATGCTATCAATGTCAAGTTATAAAGATTTTGTTCTATAATACCTGGAAGTATTAAAAAACCTTCTGTAGTTGTTTTTGCATTCTCTTGCTCAAGCAACAATAAAGTACATAGAGGAATAATTGAAAAAATTGGAAAAATGTGGTTTTCCCCAAAAAATACTTTTTAAAAAATAAAATACAAAAAAGGAGGAGACATAAGGATACTTAAAATATTGAAAGATAACTATTTTTTAGTCTATTACAACAATTCAGAGAAAATATACAGCATTTTCAACCAAGTGTAGTAGCTACATCTTGTAGGATTACCTGGAATATTTCTCTGCTTACTTAACAGCAGGGATGGCTTAGGGCAATGTTACCATGTGGCTGAAGCATGCTACAGAATGTAGCAGAATATGTACACACATTTTCGTCTTTTATGGAACATTTATTTATACACCTCTTTTTATTTATCCAAATTTACAGTAGCATCTTAACGTTTTATTGTAAAGAGTGCATTTATCTTGTAATAAAATATCCTCTGCTTCTGTTGGAAGATGAAGAGACAGAGCACAAAATCTCTTAATTATTTTTCCCCAATTTTAAGTTCTTTCAAACACACTGCAATACAACTTATTTTAGAATTACTTCAAGCATTTTCTTGTAGAACTTCCTCTAGAGGGAGGGTGGAGGATGCCATAAAGGCAAAGAGAATGGGTGAATGCCATGTAAATGCTGTCCCAAACCTGGAATGAAGGGTAGGACTGTGACTATTTTTATGAGGTAATTAATTTTACATCCTGATTGCATCAGACTTTTAAAAACTGAATTGCAGCTTGAATTTCAGGTATTAATATACTGAAGTATAAAGTGTGGAAAACAAGATATTTTGCTGTGTTGCTAAGACGATTCAGGTGGATTTTGAAGAGTACCCCTCTCTTCACCCCGATATCCCTGAGATACTGGAGGAAAACAGAGATTTCTATGTAAAATATACAGACTGCTCATTTTTAAAACGTTTTGCATTTCCTTCTATGATATGACACTTTTTTTTTTGGGATCCTTTTGTTAATCTGTTGGACTAAATAAAAAGGAAAACATACGACAAAAAAAAAATTCAGGAGCTAATCCCTTTAACGTGCACTCTTGGAAACCTTGAGGCAACTCAGCTCTTTACCTTGTTGTACCACCCCAAGCTTCCCATAAGAGATGCAGCCAGATGGTGGCATGTGGAGGAAGTTTGTTCCTACCTAATACTGCGCTTCAATAGGTCTCTGCTCTGCATATTTGTCACTGGCAGTGACTTTTTCAGCTGCTTTCTCATCCTCTTCTTGCAGCACTGGAGCTTCACGGGCTGAAATTGAGCTCACTGAGGTGCAGCCAGCAGAAGCTTTTCCCTAATGCTGTCTGATGGCAAGTCCCACTCTCAGCCTCTCCTCTGAAGGGGAACCGATGGAGCTGCTCTGTCCCAAAGAACACGCTTGGCAGCTTCTTTCTGCCTAAAATTTTCTCAGGTCGTGCTTGCAGTAGCAAAAGTTTTGGACTGATGACTACACATCAGTGTTGCTCTGAGGCTTTCTTTCTAGCACTCAGGCCTTCATTGTCAGTGCCTGGACAGTGAAGCTTGAGGATGGTGCCTCATTTACAGCTTGCTTTCCACATGTATGTTCTGAAGTCTATGAACCTTTCAGGCTATATCACTGCTTTTATGGAATTGGTAGGTGGGTATGGCTTCCAAGAAAGTCACCTACAAAATGAAGACACCCATTGTTTTCATCCCATGGAAAATGTAAAGTAAACATCTTTTTAATCAAGTAGATAGTTTTAAATAACTTTCTAAGTCTTCTTTCAGAAAGGGAATCAGTGATAAGTACAACATATTTGGATCCTAGAGGTTACATACAAAATTAATGCTGGTCCTTATTTCTGCACAAATTGCTGAAGCTTCTGGGTGGCTGGGTTGTTTTGCAGAGGACAATTTGGCCCATATGCTTCATGGGACAGAACACAGTTTTTACCTCTGCTCTGAGGCAGGCAGCCTGTGAGAGCTGGGAGAGGACTGCCCGTGACTTTTTTGAACCACCACAACTGCATGGTAGTACAGGCACCAGGCAGGCAACGCTGGGAGAGGGTCATGGTGAAATTTGGTTGCTGCCTGATTAGGAACCCAAAGACATCATTTAGCTTCCACGATACACTAACTGCATTGTAAATAACTTTGCAGTACTACCATGCTTGAATATCCTTTTAACATCCCATTTAGGCCACTACAGATCTTTTTTTGGGGTGAGCATCCAAACCAAACAATACCTGACCAAAGGTATTACAAATGTTACCAGGGTGAAATGGCCCATCCTGTTCATCCTGACATCATGAATCAAAAGTTATTTTTGACACCGATAAAGCAAGTAGACTTTTAAAGCAGATAGATACTAAAATATAGAGTTTAGTTACAAGTAGTAGTCCCCTGTACTGAGTGTTTTCTCAGAGTATTTTTGATTGTTTGGAGACAGCTCAAATGCTCGGTTTGTTAGAGTTTTTTTACCAATGCTTGGCTGCTGATTCAGTAGTGCCAAATGAGCCATTTTACAGGTCAGGGATTACAATGTCTCATCACAGTATTTATCTGCCCATTTCTGCTCAGCTTTCCATTTTCCTTTAGCTCAAGCTGTAGGTCAAAAACATCCAAATATTCCTTTTCCTAATGGTGAAATCCTAGTTTATGACATGACATATGTGTGGCACCCTTATTCACCCTGCAACTGAAAGATCTTTCCTCTTTTGTGCCTTCTTTTCTGGCAAGTGTTGACAAACAACAAAACAGCATTAAATACTCGTTTATTCCAGTACTTGTAGCAGTAGCTTTTTATTTCCGTTAGAGATTTTTGCTATTGTTTTCTCTTATTTACCCCCAAGGATACCTCTATATGTGGACTCAGTATTTGTGTTTTTCTTTTTTTTCTGACTGTACAAATTGGATTTCTTCATATTTGTTTTTTTGGTGATTGGAGAGTGTTACTAATGCTCATTTACTCCAGTTGTTGGTTTTGCTCTTGTATCAATGATACTATTTTCCTTACTGACAACTTCTTTCAGTGCAGCATCATTTCATTGAATTTCATGCTGGGGACAACATAAAAAAAAATCCTCTTTCCTTATAAAAATAAAGTGATTTTTTTTTTGACAACACACATCAGAAAGGCACTACAGAATCATGAAATCCCAAACCGACTTTTTCAAATGTTTGTCCCAATTAAATTTGCATATTTGGGTAGGAAATGATAATTAAAAAAACTAAGCTCTATTTGATTGCACTCCTCAGTTCAGACCATCACTTTGATGAATCAGGCTAGGCTGCTCTGGCTACCCTGGATAGTCCTGTCATCTATCCTGGAACTGATGAAATCTCTGAGTAGTTCCCCTTCAGTCAATCCCTTCACTGTATTTGAGACATTTGCTGTGATTGTCCCAAAAACACTTCCAGTTGTCTTAGAGTTATTTACCCACCTATTTACTACTTGCTCCTAATCAAGTAGTAAATCCAATAGGTTGCTGGCTGCCCAGCTTTATCCTATAACAGCAGAATGAGTCACAGGACTGAGTCCTGTGTGAAGGAATCATCTATATGCGTGGCTGTTCATTTTTAGGAAAAAAAAATGTTGTGCTGTCCAAAATTTCAAACTAGAACAGATAGCAGCTGATTTAACAGCTGTTTTTTTCTTCACATTTCTCTAGAAATTGCTTGAGGTCTTGATAGAAAGGTGATAACTACTGATGGACTGAAGATAATAACTATGGGAAGAAAAAGGACTTGTAATCCTAATTAGCTTCCACTCTCAACAGCAAAAATCAAAACAATCAATCCCCCCAAAACTGAAATGTCCTACTTCTATGTCTCTGCCTATCACTGCCTGCCTGTTTTCATGTTTTACCCTGTAATCCCAACGAGACAGATACCTTGCCTTCCTCTCTTTTTTAACATTATTATCTCTGAGATGATAACAAATGGTAACAGTTTTACACAGTCCAAATCTTTCTTGTTTAGTCTGGATCTGTCAATTCTGCCTTTTCTCGGAATAGGTTCTCTCTCTAGCCATGGGACTGAGAGGTCAGGTGCCATGGTCAGGTGCCAGCTCAGAGGGTCACTAACTGGTCACTTCTCACCTGGAAGGGCTGCTCCCAATAAACAGAGTCCAATGACTTTCCTGCCACCTTCACTTACTACCCACATTAGGGCTCATCCCAAATGTGGTAGAGTCACCAAACTGCAGGAAGGTCAAGCCCCTGTGCACAGGGTCCAGACCCCTCCTCTGGTGTGCAGCAAACCCAGGCCACCTGCACTGAGACTCCTGTCCATTTGTAGGCAGACTCCATGTGGACAGCAGGCTCATTTACATGTGTCAAAGTAGCACCAGGTTTTAATTGGAAATGTTAATGGACATAAAAATAAATGGCAGTAGATTTTGATGGAGCAAGAAATTAAAGCAACTCTGGGGCCATGTGGCCACTACAGAGTTATCCAAATTCATTGCAATTCTGCTGATTACATTACCACTTTATCTACAGAGAGAAATCATTTCAGACTCTGGCATAGTAGTTTAAAGAGGAATAGCTCTTCTTGCAACACTGTGAACTGATGCGCTTAATTTAGAACAAGGGCATATTTTGCAATTAAATCTAAAATAAAGTAAGCAAAGTCTGAATAAATTAGGATTTCTCTAAAATGTGAGAAATCATATAGTGAGTTAGTCAGGTCTGGCCATTCCAGAATGGCTCTTTCTACAGGAAAACTGGTATTAGGTGTGGGTTTTGATCCTAGATTGGGTAAGATCCTGAGCAAGGTACTTAAATGTTCAGTTACACTTCTCTTTTTAAGATTTTTTTTTCTAAACACTTATTGTTTCAACAGCTTATACAGTAGATGGCTTTGAGGCTTAGAAAATCAGTATTTTTAAATAACTGCTTATAATATACATAATAATTTAAGCATTTAGGACTTGAAAACCATTCCCTTTGGAGCCCTTGAGAGAAATGCTATATATATGCAAAAATGCAGATGTTAGTAGGAGCAGAATGTACATATCCAAGAGCAACATTTGGCCCCCTTAAGTCAAATGAAAAAACTTTCACGCTTACATGCACACTCACAAACCCACCCTGCTGTGAAACTAGATATCATTTTCTGATTAAATGCTTACTCACTCTGTCTGTACCACAGAGTGACTGCAATAGTAATAAAGCTCTGATGTGGCATAGGTTAAACCTTGAGGACTTTGTGGTAGTGTATTTCTAGATAATTATATAATCAATAAGAATAACACTTGTCTCTTATAGAGCAACTTTTATCTTAGGATTTTAGGTTGTGCCAGCATGTAAGGTTTAAATCTGAAAACAAAACAATTTAATTTAGTGGAAAAAAGCAGTTATCTCATGGAAATGGACTTTCTGCTGTGTTCTATTTCTTTTATGGAATTGAAATTACAGATGTCTGTGCTTGCTACAGCAAATGAAGGTGATCCTCAGCAGAGCAAGTAAATGAAGAGAGAATGCAGAGATTATGGGTGAGGTCACGAGTACAGACTCATGACTATTGTTCAGTATCCAGCATTAAAACAGGCAAATCCTGGTTTCTGCTGAGGGACAAAGGGACAGCAGAGAGGTGAGGAGCCTCCTATCTGCCCCCAAGCCTGGCTCCTGAAGGGGCTGTGAGCATCGTCCTGTGGCAAATCCTGCTGTGGTCCTTCCTGAACAAATCCTAGTATGGTCCTTCCTGAGCAAACCCTGCTGTGGTCCTTCCTGGGCAAACCCTGCTGTGGTCCTTCCTGAGCAAACCCTGCTGTGGTCCTTCCTGGGCAAACCCTGCTGTGGTCCTTCCTGGGCAAACCCTGCTGTGGTCCTTCCTGAGCCACGGTGCTCCGATGTGCCTGGTGACTACAGGATGAGGAAGGAAGGAGCTCTCTGCTCTCTCTGCTCTCTCTGCTCTCCCTTGGCCTCAGCTGGGCTATGAGCCATGAACCCTTTGCAGGGTGGTGGAGCATCACTTCCCGATGTCCTGGGGAACTCATCCTCCCATAGCACCTCCCTCTGTGCCCTGCAGAATGATTTCCTGCAGGCAGAGGAGGTCTCGGTACAGTCAGTGGAGTTTTCCAGGAATCTGGAAAGGCATCGAGAGGTGAGCAGTTTCCTGTCTGGTGCTTTTTCATAGCTGATAGCTCCTCTGGCACTTCTGTGAAATTCAGAAATTTTATTTGCATGTTTTCCTGCCGGAGAAAGTCACTTTAGTGGATGATTGAAGGCAAAATTTGGCAATTTTAATATATGCAAATCCAAGTTTTACGAACAAAGCTTTAAAATTATCTAAGTTCTACACATGAAAATGAAAAGGTTTCAAGACAAAATTATGTACTGTGTCTAGATTTATCTTTGTTCTAAAAGAATTAGATAATCAAATGGATAAATATATATATAAGCTAATTAAAAAGGATGAAAAATATTTTCATTTCAACTGGTTTATTTTTATTCAAACAATTTGTTCTCATACTTTTTCCCCCTCTAATTTTGAAGCACTTTAGATAATGTTATAGTTAGGAGCATATTTTTCCCAGCTTTATTAAATAATATAAAATATTAAAGACCCTTCCAAGCCCTTTCCCTTAGGTGTGGACTCTTCTCAACCCCAAATCCATCTCAGGATTAAATCTCATCTCCTCATGTTCTAATTTGTCATGGAAAAGGTGAGGCTCCTGGTCTATTTGCCACTCTTCCCTGGTTCTGGCCTAAGATCTGAAAGGGTCCGAGCAACTTTCAGGCCTCCACATTGAAACCTCTTAAAAACCTCTGGGATCTATGTGAGCTGTGACTTGGACTGACAGCATTAATAACACATGCAAAAGATGACTGAAAAATTATTATAAAATGTGATAAATGTGATAATATGATACAATTAGGATAAAGTGATGTTAAAAGGGAATTATAAATGCTGTCCTTCAAGAGTGAAACAAACAGTTCAGTCACAACTCATCAGCTATTCCTAGGAGACATCTTAAACTGGATGTTTTGACAAAATTTCACTAATGTGGTTATTCTCAGTGACTAGCAGAGACACTGATATAGGATTTTTTGGGGGCCATCTGGTTTGTATATTGGTAAAAAAAAGGAGATAAAATTATCTCTATTACTTTGACAGACCACTAATTTGCTTTTGATATAATTAATATTGGCTCAGCACCAGTGAAGCTCTATTAAATTTAGGGGAAGAAATCTCCTGGCTTAAGACACTGAAAACCAGTTAAGAATCAAGAATACAGCTATTGCACTGGGATTTTCTGTCACTGGTTACAAGCACAAAATAGAATAAAAATATTTATGCATAAGGACTGCAATGTGTAGTAAAATTCAAACCAGAGGGATTCCTGTGTGTCTTCCCCAGCCCTTTAAATCACAATTTAGAGTATCTGAGCAAAAATATGTTTTTATAAAAATGAAAGCTCACTTAAAAACAGGGAGGAGCAAAATGTGGGATTTCTCACCACAGCAGTTTAATTATGAAAAGACATTTTAAAAAGGAGGCCGGATTCCAAGATTTTCTAAGTTGTGAATAGAAAAACTTCTCCAAAGAGTGATTCCAAATTATGGTGATTTTCTGTGAGAAGTGCTTCAACAGTGGCCTCTCACTCTCCTTTGGCTACCAAGAAAAGCAAATGATATTCACCTTGTTAAATTTAAGGTGTACACCTCTGTTTCTCTCTTTTGTTTTTCTAGCAAACTGTGGTAGAAGACCCTTAAAAATGTTAGATATCGAGAATCTCATTGTAAAAATTCCCTAAGACTTCCCCAAAACTGTCAAGCAATGACGTGAAAATTGACAGGTTTTATTTGATGTTCCATAGGCAGAACTCCTACTAGCCTTCCCATGGAAAGAACTTGTAGAAATAGAAACCCTGGTGGTTGGTTGGTTGGTTCATTGGTTGGTTGATTGGTTGGTTTTTTACCCAAGGAATTTTATAGCAAGATCAGATTCTTACACTGCTGTGCTAAACTGCCTGCTGAAGTATTGTTTGTATAGCAAAATACATCAAAATTAAAACTTCAAAAGAAATATGCTTGTCCCTTCATTCTGTTACTCCTATCTCATTTTTGTTGTGGGACTATAAAAAAATTGATATGAACAATTAATGGAAATGATAATTAATTACAAAATGTTAAACCAGCTGTCAGGAGGAGCAAGAAGCTATGAATGTAGATATTTCAGGGATGAACACACAAAGTAATTGTCCAGGTTCCTAACATGCAAAAATCCCATCAGACTAAGAATGCACGTGGAAAGTACCTGTATACATTGGTAACAGGATGTAGGCTCATCTGTGGACAGCAGGGAGAAGGAACTCTGCAGACCTGAGATATTCTAGAAACACGTGGTTTTATTGCAAAGGTCGTGGGTAAAGAGGGCTTTGCCTTCAGCCACCAGCCTTGGCTGAGAGGATGCCTCAAAGAGACAGTGAGAGAGAGAGAGAGAGAGAGAGGGTATGAGGCAAGGGAGATAGCAGGGGTATGGGAGGTAAGGGAGGTAAGAGAGCTAGGGCAGGTAAGAGGGCAGGGGTCAGAATGGTGAGAGAGTGATGACCTTATTACAATACATTATATCTCCTTTTGTGTTGAATATTCTAATTTACAGTGACCAACTGGCGCAAGATACAAAACCTACAAACTTTGCATGCAGCCTATGAGAACTACTATACTACCATATTATCCTATATTCTAAACCCTAAAGACTACTTTTCTTATCTACCTTTTCCCTGATACCTTGGCAGGGTGGAGAGGAGCTACACTCTTGGGTCCTTTTGTTTTCTGTCCTTCAACCCATCCCCAGCTAATCATCGTCTTCCTGCCTGCCATGATCACATCTCAAAGCTGGCTTTCATTTCTTTTTCACTCACAGGTTTTACATCTCCAGTATTTCTTACCAGGCAATCATATCCACTAGCCCTTCCTGTCCTGTCTTTCACAACAACAGGAGAGGCCAGGGCCAGTATCTTGCCAAATACCAAGTGAGTTCATGAGTTGCACCTCATCTGGAAGTGAGAACAATACTTGTTCCAGTCTTCAGAGAGAATGAAATTACTATCTAACCTGGAAAATTCTCAGTTCAGAGGGAAAATATTTTTGGTTTAGGATTAAAACGTATGAATTTTGTGAATTTCAGAATGCTAATTGCTAATTAGTAATACTGATTCCCTTAATTACATAGATTGTTCAGTAGTTGAGAATATAAAAATATGGAAGATTTTTCCTGAAGGCCAAACACAAACAATGATGCCACATTATTGTGCTCTTGAAAAAAATCTATACATCTACTACTGTGTTAGATACTGATTTCTGCTGTGGGGTATTTCATAGAGATAAAACACTCATCTGTTTTCAGTAGGTGCCTGGGTATCAAAAAAAAAAAAAAGAGATGAGAAACATATACTGCTAGCTAGCTGCTGTAAATATAAATTTGAAATAAAAAGAAAGTCAAGTGGGAATGCAATTAAATTACATATATTATTGAATGACATGAAAGAATCCATTCTTCTAATTATGTTCAGGCTCACAGAGATGAAGGATAACATCAGAGACGATCATGAATGAAGAAAACTGATTTTATACTAGACAGGAAAAATTCTGAGAAGGAATCACAAAGGTTTTGACACATCCTTATAAATGAGAATTTTAACTGAGGACAAGAGTTTTACTTGCTATACTAAATAACCCAGGTGTTCTTCACTGAGAAACTCACCTGATTTTGCCCTAGGTGGTTTAAACTGCTGTTAAAAATGAGTCACAAGAGATCTGCTCTCCTCTACATTCTCTCTTGAAATTGTTTAATTAATTGTTAAAAAGATGATATTTTAATTAACAATGGAAATTCTTGGGGTTGGGTTTTCCAGGAAAATTCTAATATTTTTTGTGATAGGCTTTATAAAAGATTTGCAGCTGGCATAAGAAATTAACAAAAACGGCTAAAATGAGGAAAAGGCAGTACAACTATGATATCTGAGTCCTGTTGTTTTTTTTTTTTTCCACAGACACAAAGTACAGTTCTTAAAATGGAACAGAGACAGTTCTGCACAAACCCTAAAGGTAAAGTCTCCTGACACACCTTTATCATGTAAATCATGGGCAACTGCCTGAGCTTTCAGAGTCCTTCACAGCCAATTTCCATCCTACTCTCCATTCTCAGCAATAGGATTAGGCTTTCACCACCAGTCAAATGATCAGGCCCTACCCAGCCCTTAGTATTTTCAAAACATGCATTTATTCTTTCTCTGTCATGCACACTATGGTCAGGAAGGGCTTTTCACTTTCTTAGTGGAGCGTTTTTGTAACAGAATCCAGGTTTTCTCCTGCCCACGTCCTTTGTATTTTCCATGGGACAGGGAGCACCAATTCCTGGGTGGAGGTGAAGTGCCCAGGAGCCTGCGCTTGAAAATGGGCCTTTCTGCTTCAGAATTCCATTCCATGATCCCATTGACAGGGGAAGCTTAAAGGCTTATGCTGCCTGAAGCTCCACAGTTAACATTGCTCTGGTATTGAAAGTTTTTGTTTATGGCCCTTCAACTGTGAGTACAGGCATATTTTTGGGTAGCAGGATGGACGTAGTTCAAGACAAACTGTTGCATACAACAAAAACTGAATGCAACAAAAATAAACCCCTTGATATTCTAGAAGGCCTTAGTAGCTTTTACTGGTGGTATTTTTTTCTCAGGGATGAGCAAAAAAAAAAAAAAAAGAAAATAAAATATCTCCAAATATCAAACACAAAGAAAGGAATAAAACAATGGGAAGAAGTAAAGTTTGTACTAGTTCCCACAAATACCAGTGAACACTGTCTAAACCGCTGAAAATTTGTTTTAATCATCTTTGTATTTCTATCAGTTTCCCATTTCAAAAAAGCTGTAACTACAAAGACATGTTTTATGTATCTGCAACATGTGGATTTTTCTGATCTTAAGGTTACTGACTTAAAGACAATGACACCAGTTCGTGAAATGGAGACACAAATTAGCTGCAGTCAGATATTGATGGGCACATATGTATATGCCTGTAGGAAAACAAGAGATTATTTCTTCAGCATTCTTCTTAGATAGCCTAAATCTATTTTCATCCTTTCCATGTTGTACTCACTTAAGCACATGCACACTGGTGACTTGCATTATCATGAGATATTCTCTGGCTATCTTGGGTGCTGGGAAGTACTGTCGAGGGAACCCTTTCAAATTCCTCAACAGCTTACTCAAGCTCTTTGGAAATGAAAATAAATATGCTTTCTGTGTTGCAAAAATACTGTCACAATGCCCAACATTCAGCCTAACTTTGGTGTTTCTCTGACTTTCAGAGGCAACATCTATTGGTATAATTCATCTGGTTTCAGTCAAATTGTGTCAGCAGAAAATATGGTTCTCAGTGCTTCACACTGCAACTTCCACCTTGTTTTAAAATACTGCTACATTTAACTTTGTAGATATTTTAAAGGCAAAAAAAAGAGAGGAAAACACACAAAATCTGCATGGCTTAAAGAATTTATGATTTGTACCCACAACCTGGATTCTCAAAAGTTTTCAGAGGTGTTTACCATACCACTGTTTCTTCTATATTCTGACCTAGCTTTGCCATGACCAATCATTTGTTTACTTGGTCTAACGTCCCCTGCTCCAACTTCCTTGTATTTTTTTGTCTGTTTGTTGCATTGTGTTTCTTGGGTGTTTTTTTTTCCTTTTTTTGAATTTGCCTCTCTGAGTAATAAATTCTTTATTCAGTATGGCACAGGTCCTTCTGTCCATTCCCAAATGTTTGGAGAGTAAAGGCTGGAGGTTGTTCCACTGTGGTCTCTTTTTCCTTCTGCTGCCTTCAGAACTGAGGTCTGAGAAAGCCTCTATTACCAGATGTACTAATTATTAACTAATTCTTGTTTATGTTTTAATTGCACTGATTTAGATCTAGATTTCCTTATATAGAGTCTGAAATGCATGACCCTACATCAATCTTAACACTGATTCCCTTTTTTTTTCATTGGGACAGTTACTAGTGTTTTTGAGGGTCCACGTCATCATGATCTAAAAAAACCCAGTTACAATCTCAGCTTTAACCTAGTTTGGAGTTGTCCTAAAAGAAAGTCTGAATTCCTAGTGGTTTCTTGAAGCAACAGGTTTTCTGAAGTAGTCTATTAGATCAGAGTTCTACAAGACTTTTGATTAAAATGACATTCATCATTTAGGGCAGCATAACATATTTTGAAGTGAAGAGCAGGTAAGCTGATTGCTGTAACTACAAGTTCACAGAATAAAAATGGAACAATTTGCTGTAATTTAGAAAGTTGAATGTGATGCACAAAATTACATATTTGAAGTCCAGATTGCATGTCTCTAATCAGGATTTAAAATGTGAATGAGAAGAAATTGTACCATAATTATTTTCCCATAAGAGAACAAAGAGGTGGTAAAACCACCCAATGCACCTCTGACGATTCTGAGAAACTCTGAGTAGAGCTGCAGAGTAGCAAGGGAAAGCTACTGATGCTGTTTATTTCAGGCTTGTTAAAATAAAAAGTTTTACAATCCAATGAATGCTTTTTTGCAAGCAAAAAGTGAAAGATACTGTTATAAATGCAATGACAAAAATCGGATTAACAAAGAAACAATTTATTAATAAAACAATCCCAATCACCGATAAAAAGAGAAAACCACAAATAGGATTCGCAGCGCAGCACCGGGTGGATGAGGGGACCGCACTCTAAGGCACCGTTTTCCAAAATCCACACAGAGCAGATCGCACCTCGGGGTTTTATAGGGGTTTTCATGTCCCGAGGCAAAACAGGTGCCCGGGATAGTCCAGCAAATAGTCCAGATATTTTTCGGATGGTGTTGTGGTTTGAAAGCAAAATGAATGACAGGCTCCAAGTCAGAGATATAATTTAATAAGAAGAAAGGTAAAAAGGTAAAAGTAAAATAAAATAAATGCAATAACACAAAGGATCACTGACAGAGTCAGAATACAACCTGAGCAGGATGGTGGAAGCAGTCCAGGTGAGGTGCTCTTCCTGAAGCAGTGATCCTGTAGAAAGGTCTGGTAGCCCTGCTCCTCTGGGAATCCAGTGGATAAGTGCTAAGTGCACTGTCCCACATACCAGCTTATATCCAGGTGAGAATGCTTGGCTCCTCCCCCTGGGCAGAGCATCTCACAATAGGATGAGGAATTGTGAAGTGGGTCCTTGATGGCCCATTAAACAGAGATAACCCCTGGAGGGAGTTACCTGTGACTCATAGGCCAGGCGTTAATGGGCCATTAGCAGAAGACACCCCAAAGGTCATTAGCAGAAGACACCCTAAAGGCCATTAGCAGAAGAGGCAGGGGCTTGGGAAAACACTAGCCCACCTGGTTTCAACAGTTCATGAAGATGGTGATAGAATAAATACTTTGTGTACATCCTACACTGCAACCCAGGACAGATGGATTTGTCGAACTTTGCAGATCGTATTCTGGGAAGGTCCTTTCACATGTGGATGGAGCTCGCCAGCCCATGTTTATTTCAATGTGTATTTCTCGGCGGAGAATTCTCTTTTTCGTTTGGAGAGGAATTTCTCTGTCTGGGTGCGATGCCGATTCTTATCTGGGTTGGCTAGTGTCTTTGTTCCTCCTGATGGCCCTTGTCTGGTTCTTTTATCCCAGGACTGGGGATGGTGGAAACCTGGCTGGGGAAAAGTTTCTACGGACTATACCCTTTTTATATTTTATATTAACACCAATCTAACATATCTTGCTATATTCTTTTATCACAAATTTTTACCCAATGTCACATTTATCACATTACCATATGTTTCCATATGCAAATGTTTGGGGTCCAATTTACCTTCAGTAAATTTCTTTGGGTTTCAATGAGGTTTCACCACAGATGAATGTTATCCTTGCTCTTTTCAGTTCCTCCACACATCATTTTATCAGCCCAAATTTCAATATTTTAATTAAAACAAGTTTTCATTGCTTTAAAGAACTTTTATTTGGGGACCTAAAGGATCTCTGTACTTCAACAGAAAAGACAGTGCAGAGCACTGTCTGCCACCTACATTTACCTTTCTGTGTGCATCCTTTCTTGGGCCACTGTACAGACTGTGTGTCAGTGACAGGGGAGCCCTTGCGAACCTTGAAGCATCCAGGCATAGGAGCGTTTAAGAAAACATATATGAAAAAGAGAAAGAAATGTGTACTATGTGGAGTTTCTGCTATATCTACCCAGGACTCTGGCCGTGCCCTGAATTGATTCACAGAGAAGGAAAGGGATTTTTCTTCTGCTTATGCCTGTTATTGTGATACCGGACAAATCCTTTTATTTCTCCATTTCTTCTTTTTTCTTCTGATGTTTTTCTTATTTGACCTATTTGTTTAGAACATGACTGCCTGTCTTGACTATTTATTTTCTTGCCATATTCCAAATGATTGTGCACTGAACTATTGGAAGACCAAGAGCACACAAAAATGTCATCTGAGCCAGAGCCCAGCAACAACTCCTTTGGGTAGGTGGGATCTTCAAGCAGTCATCACCCATTTTATGTGCTGGGTTAGGGTGCAGTACACTGAGGCTTTAGCTCAGCTGGGATTCTTATAACTGTCTCAGTAAAACATGGTCATAAACTACAAATAACATACAGTGACAATCATGAAAAAGTTTAATTGATGACAGATGTCATCAAGGTCCTTTGTCCTTTTTTAAAAAATTCTTCTTTCTCATTGTGATAAACACTGAGCGCTGGGAAGCCTCAACAAGTGGTGTTTGGAGTAGTCATTGCTGTAAGGACTTATTTAGTGAAAGGGGTTTTTTGGTTTTTGCCTTTGATTTGCTCACAGCAGAATTGCTCCCTGATCACAGGAGTTTGACAGACTTGAATGCCTTTGTGACCTTTTTTTTGGCTTTGGAATCATGTTTATAGGTGTCTAATTCAATTTTCTCTAGCCTACACATGAAGAGAGCACATCACCAAGTTCATACTTAGTTTATATATGGTGTTTTCTATCACTGACTTTTTCCCCTGGAAAATTTGACAACAACATCCTGATAGTGCTTGACAGAGTTGTTTTTACAGTTAAGTATCTATAATAGACTCCATACAACCCTCCCTCTGGTCTTCTTTTTAACCCTTTCAGAACCAGAGAGAATGAGATCTTTATGGCCTGATCCTA
The DNA here is from genome assembly GCA_013397095.1 of Sterrhoptilus dennistouni. NCBI lineage: Eukaryota > Metazoa > Chordata > Aves > Passeriformes > Zosteropidae > Sterrhoptilus > Sterrhoptilus dennistouni. The sequence continues at coordinate 582,112 of VWZU01010036.1, read as the reverse complement.
TGATTTCAACACAAAATGTGCATGTATAAAACAGAAATCTGTGAACATAAATCACTGGCCTGCATTTATGATCCACTGAAGCAAAATTCTCCTTATTCAAACTGTTTCAGGGACAGTAGGCACCTTTCAATTTGCAGGAGATTCCTGAGGAATTTGACACTTCCATTGATTCCATGTAGTTTTCCTGTTCAAAGGAGAAAATGTATATATCTGCAGCTCAGATGAAAGGAATGCTGTATCTCTTTCTGTGAGAAAACAAAGAGACCTTGAAAAGTTAATCTTGAGAGGAAACAGTACCTTCTGACCACCTTTACAAAATAAGTCCTATTTAATTATCCTACAGAATTTGAGAGAAAAAAATGTTTTTAAGCTTATTGTGACATTTTCCACATCACTTTATAAATAGATGGTGGCACTAGTTCAAAAACAGTATCTCTGACTTTAAGCAAATAATTTCTGACTGACTTCATCAGCTTAGAGATGGGGATGTGCTGAAAGCCTTGCAAAAAGGATATTACCATTAGAAAGAAAACCATTTAGAAAAAAAATCTTGCATGGATGAAATGAAAAGACAAAAAGATGGAAAGAAAAAAGATACATTTTTTCTATCTAGTTCTCATTGTTCTGAGATAATGTTTTTTTTTTAAATAGAGATAAATATATTTATGTATATTTTTTCGACACACTGACATCTTTTTCCAATAAGTTATTCTGTGAGGAAATGCAGACATTTTTCTTTCTTTTTTGTTGTTTCATACCTCTTTGTAAGATTTTAATTTTTAGAAAGAAAATTTGGGTTACATGTACAAAGAGCTGTAAAAGACCTGGAAAAGTACATTTGAGGTAATACCCATATTGTCAGTGGTATGACTGCAGCTTGTGGGAATGGACTCATGTTTGTTATGGACTTGAGTGCTAAGTTCAGGAGTGCCCGTCCACCAGGCACCAAGGTACCAAGGCTGCCCCAGCACAGATGCCAGCTGCTTCAATCTGTCACAAATTAATCTCCACAAGTGAGAGATTGTGCTGTGCTACTAATTTTAAAAATGTTTCTTCATGGTGACATAATGAATAAAATATTAGAAGGAAAGGAAAATGTTCCCTTTCAATTGTCTGGCACAAAACTTTCAGCTGAAAATTCATAAAAACAGAAGCAAATATCCATTGGATTAAGTTGATTGAACAGACTCTACATCTGCTGCCTTTGTGTCTCACCAGAAGATGAGGCAATATCTTGGGGGGTACAATATGACAGAGCAGATCTCACAAAAGTGAAATACCAAAATCCAGGGCAATCCCCAAATAATTTTTGTCATTTATTGCATTGACAATGGGCAGAACATGGCACCATGAGAATTAGAGAGATTTGCCTCATTGTCTGACAGTTCCCACATCTTTCAGAAGCAAATAGATCTCAAATGAGAATCAAGGTTACACCATATAACAAATATAAAAATTACAAGCTGAACCAAAAGATAATGCATAAGCAATGGTTTTCAGATCCAGATACACATCAACATGTATATTGGGAAGAAAAGACTGAAAGAAAAATGAAATCAGTCCTTTATTATTTTTCTGTAGAATCTATAGTTCAAAATCTGTCATGTGGAACAAATTTACCTTGATTGTAAATATTTAGAGCGTGATACTCTAAATAGGAAATTAGAGCAAATTATAAGTACTGAAATACCAAAGGACATTGAGTAATGTACAGGACCTGATCCATCCTCCTCCTCCTAGGTAAATGGGCCCAAAGCTCTTGCTATTAACCAGTGGCAAGGGAAATTTATCATCTCCAATCTGCAAAGCACACCGTGCCAAAAGAAATGCAGGAGGACTAAAGAAAAAGACAAACCCAAGGCAGATAAGAAATAGAGTATGCATACTGCCTTGTCCTCTTCCCCCTGTTATAAATGCAACGGCAAAAATCGGATTAACAAAGAAACAATTTATTAATAAAATAATCCCAATCACCGATAAAAAGAGAAAACCACAAATAGGATTCGCAGTGCAGCGCTGGGTGGATGGGGGGACCGCACTCTAAGGCACGGTTTTCCAAAATCCACACAGAGCAGATCACACCTCGGGGTTTTATAGGGGTTTTCATGTCCCGAGGCGAAACAGGTGCCCGGGATAGTCCAGCAAATAGTCCAAATAATTTTCGGATGGGCTTCCCAGATTTGTCGAACTTTGCAGATCTTTGCAGATCGTATTCTGGGAAGATCCTTTCACATGTGGATGGAGCTCGCCGGCCCATATTTATTTCAATGTGTATTTCTCGGCGGAGAATTCTCTTTTTCGTTTGGAGAGGAATTTCTCTGTCTGGGTGCAATGCCAATTCTTATCTGGGTTGGCTAGTGTCTTTGTTCCTCCTGATGGCTCCTGTCCCGTTCTTTTTTCCCAGGACTGGGGACGGTGGAAACCTGGCTGGGGAAAAGTTTCTACGGACTATACCCTTTTTATATTTTATATTAAGACCGATCTAACAGATCTTTCTATATCCTTTTATCACAAATTTTTACCCAATGTCACATTTATCACACCTCCCAGAACCACAGCTGTCACAATGCAGGCTATTAAATTGCCAAATATCACTTCATCATCCCACATTATTTCTGTGTTAGAAGTGGTCATAAAACTCACCAAATGCTTCATTTTTTCAAAGTATATTTGGGGAGTTTTGGGTTTTCATATTATAAATTGCTTAAGCTTAAGCCACCACAGAATGTCAGTTTTAGAAATTACTTCAGAGTACAGCTTTTTGCAAAGCAAGCTGAAAATTATCATAAATTCTATTTTCCTCCATTATTTTGATTGTGATACTGGAGAGCCCTTGCCCATTTGCCATTTTTCTCAGTCTTCCAGCAATTTTGCTATGCTACCAAAAATTATTTCACCTGCCCAAATAGTGGACAATCAGGAGTAAGAGGTGGATTTTCTCCCTCCATATGCCAGGAGACCTTTACAACCTTACATCTTCAGCATGAGGAACTAATTAGTCAAGGCAAGATTTTAACTTTGGGGTGGGGTACTTGACAATGAGGCTGAAACATAGTGGAGAATCATCTGAGAAAGACCATCTATGGAAATTGTATCAGAAGGAGCATCTCTTCATGAATGTTTGGAGAATGTGGTATTGAGAGAATAGGCATGCTGAGAAAGAAAAATATCTTTGAATTACTAAAAAGACACTTAAGACTCAGAAAAGGTCATCTGAACAACACAGACACTCAGACAAGAGTGTTTTGGCTTACCCACACTGCCCTCCCTTCCCCATCACCCTGCCCCAGCAGATCTAAATATATCTTGAGTTATTTAAGTCTGCCCTGTGTGTATATGTGTGCACACACCACACTTGTCATCAAGAAACAACAAAGAAACAACGACTAAGGCCAGCATTTCTGGTGTAAATTAGACATTAGAAAAGCCTACCACGTTTCTTTTCCCCTTGGCGATGAGTGTGCCAAGCATGTGCTTTGCTAGGCTGGCAGATCTAGATCTTCCTGGAGCACAGCAAAGCCAAAGGCACCAAAAGAGTTTCAGTTTGAGCTTCAAGTAGCAGCTTGGGAAGAAAACTGTCAAAGTTTGCAGTGGTAGCCATTGCACAGCTTTTTCTTTAGCCATTTCTTCTGCTATGATAAAGTATAATTAAAATACTAGACAAATAATCTGCGTTTCTGAGACAAATTCCGGAACACTCATACTATTGCTTAATTGTTTTTGTGTTTTGGTTGTTTTTTTGTTGTTGTTGTTGTTTATTTGGTTTTTTGTTTTTGTTTTTGTTTAAACTTAGTTTTGTCTACCAAGTTTTTATTAGTTTTGGGGTTTTTTTTTTCCTCCTAGCTTCCATTAGATGTCAACTTTAACCTTTTTCCCTCTTACTATTAAAAGAATGAGGCCTCTGACACAATTGCTTTTCAGGTGTGTTTCAAGAGCGGTATGCCTGGTTTTAACTTAAAAATTACAATTACTTATTTAGTCTAGGGTTGGGATGGAGAAAATACTTGTTTATCAGAATGAGGAAAATCTATATTTAATCATGGATAAAGAATGCTTCCTAGACATTAAAGTTGGCCAGAAAAGTGAAGTTAATAGGATAGAGCTGTATTTTAAGGTAAAGAACATTTTTTCATCAAGGGTAAAAGGAACGGACAAAAAATAATCCATTACGATAAGCATTAAAATATTAAATTAATTACTTGAAAGTATTGAAGACACTAAAAGAGTGTCTTTTTGAGCACAGGTTGGAAGGACATGCTTGTAATAAGAGGCTGTAGAGTGAGTAACTATAAACAGATTTTTATAATAAGTGTGGAGATGAATCCATGAAGAAGTCCACCACTGGGATCTAAAATCATTACTGGCAGAAAGGCCGTTAATGGATATTTAACATATGTATGAGAACTACAAGGGCAAAGCAAATGCAAATGATGGCTGTGAACACAATTAAGACAGCAAAGGTTTACCTTATAGGAAATTTCTTTCTTTGTGATGTTTCATTGTCTTTCCTTAAAATTAATTTGATAAATTGCATTTTTTTAAAACTATGATAAAATGTATATTCCTGGTACATGTACTGAAAAGTAAGCAGATCTTTAGTTCTGATATGCTGCAGTAAAGATTAAAAAAAAAGAATCTCTGTCCTACATTGCATTATATCCAGTCCTCAAGCATGTTTGTTATGTAAACTGGAGCAATGTCAACTAGTAAGCAGTTAAAACCTCCAAGAACATGAGTGTACAAACAAATGAAAAAACCTCACTTGAAAATAATTGTATTCTAAAGCAAAGGTTAAAGGGACATTTCTGCTAACTTGGTGCTTGCATTTCATTATTTCTAATTTAGCTATTACTGTTAAAATTATCCATATTCAATGAATAATGACTTGCACTTGACCCATTTTTTCTATGCTGTGTGAGATGATCAGTTAGGTGTGAATCTTTCTGCTTTACAGGGGCTCAGACTGAGCCGAATCATACTGCAAGAATTTACTGCCCTCCCCTGACTGCAGAGAGATATGGGGGAGACCAGCAGAGATTCAGACACCTCCAGTGTAGCTGCTGAAATGAATGACCCCCCACACTGTGATGCACAAAGGGAACAGGCTAAAGGCATTACTACCATTACTTCCAGAGTTCCACCATCAGTCAATTTGAATCCAGATCTTATTTTTCTGCAGATGCACGGAGTCTTCACAACGTTTGGGGTCAGTGGTGTGCAAAATGGAGCAATTTTAGAGCACCCTTAGGGGCTCCATGTGCACAACACAGTGTAATGTATTTATTGTGAGTCTCAATCAGTGATGAAAACACACCTTCACACTATGGCACTTGTGTACCTTGAATGAAAGAAATTTCTTTTGGGATAAATGAAAATAGTTTCTAGCTTTTCTGTAGGAGGAGGAATCTGATGAGAAGGTTCCCACCTGCACTGACCACAAAGCTGGCAATCCTGCAAAGAAAAACACAATTGCATCTGGGCATAAAACTTATTTAGTTGGTTGCATACATTTCATTAAACACAGAAGGATGAGTTGATCTTCCTTGAAGTGTCCAGAAGGCAAAGTAACAGCAGATTCACACAGGAGATTGGTACACCAACTGATCTTTCAGCTAGAGGGACCAGGAATTTGTCCAAGAATCACTTTGAAAAGTATTTAGAGAACAGAAAAAAAAAGTACACTTTGTAGGAGTTTATTTCGCAGAAATATTTTGTTTCTGGTGCTAGAAGGAAACAAAACACCTGAAAGGAAGAAGCTCATAATAAAAGCAGGATACTTTAGTGAGGAGACTGTTGGTAAATCTCATCAAGTGGGGTCAGTTTAGCAAAAGAAGCGCCACATCTTCCTTAGATTTCAGCTTTGCTGGGGAAAGTCATGAGACCTTCCTTGACCATATGCAGCATTTGACCCCTTCATGGAATAAGAGCTGATGAAAAGGTCTCAACAAAGAGAGCCATCCCCACTCTCACACAGAGACTGTGTGGGAGCAAAGGCCCAAGGCCTCCTTTTCCTGGGAAGTTCCATACAGCAGCCAGCTGGCAAGGAAAGGAATGAGCTGGTACAGCCACCACTGCAGCTGTGGAGAAGGGCTGCTCTCCAAGAGAGGAGAAATAGCAGAAATGGAGGAAAAAACTGATCCTTCATTGTGTCAGTAAGAAAGAGGGCAGGACAGGATTAATTTGAATAAAATCAACTAGACCCTCATTTGAGTGGAGAGACAGGTAAAGTTCAGAACAAAGCAAAGTTAAAATTACAGCAGTGTAAAAAACTATTCTTTAAGACTCAAATAAAAAGCCCACATTCTGTCCAGAATCAAAATCCATGATTTAAGAATCGTTGGTATTTATTTTTGTACACCACAAGACATTTATTTCATTAAAGAAACACGTTTTCATTTCATTTTAGTAAATTAAATGGAAAATCCCATGGATTTTACGCATTTTGAGGGTTTTGTAAAGCCTCAACTCTCTCTGGGTTCTCTGATTTTTAACCTTACTAATTATGCACTTTGTTTTTGTTGTGAATACCATTTAAACTTCACAATATCCTTTTACTCCTTCACTTCCAATGCCATGTAGCTTTTGTGCACAATTGTCCTGCTGTCAGCTCTTCAACACATTCCTGCTCCAACTTTGGCCACCTTGAATCACAATTTCTTCTTGCACCCATCGGACAAACAAAGCCTTGTGGATCAGGGAGAAAACCATGTCAGCTGACTGTTCATGAGGGGTCACAGGGATCCCTTCCCATTGTTTTTCCTGCTTGATCTGGGAATGGCCAAAGCCTCAGTCTGCTGCAGCACCTGTGCTATGTCTTTGCAAGCAGAAACAAAGCCAGCCCTCCTGAGCTTTGCAGGAAATGAAGGAGCTAACTACATGGCTAATTTGCATGCACCCATGTAGCTTTCAGTCTTTCAGGCCCACAGGATAATTTATTGAAACAAATGACTGCCATTTTCTATATCATAAATGTAATATTTAATCTGCATTTTTTTGCTCAGACAAATTTTATTATGTACTTGTCTTATACAAGGTTTTAATAAGCTGTGGTGGAGAGCTGTACACAGTACTTAATGCATGCACTGATATGTGTAAAATCTAAGATCAGGGATGACAGTATATATTTATAGCAGTGTCTGGGAGATTATATGTAATGAATACATTATACCACATACACACCAGAGGCAGAGTTAAGGATGCTCCTGAATCCTGCAATGTGGCATTTCCTAACTTCCATGTGCTCAACCGTTCAACCTTAACATTCCCTGAACACTCTCCAATGGAATATCTATCAGCCCACATAATCAGCTTGCAAGTTACTCCCACAGAGAAAGATATTTCAGATTGTCCTATTCCAAGAGACATTAATTAATGCATTTTCATTTTGAAATGCACTACTTTCCAGCCAACATGTTTGCATGATGTTTAAAAAGCTTTAAATCTTTGTGGAGTAAGGCTCCCCAGGAAGGTTAAAAAAATACTCTCTGCATCCCATTTCCTTGGGGCTTCTCTGTTTTGCCCTTCCACTATAGCTATTATGCACAGCTTGAATTCTGGGAAGACATGATACTGTTGAAATACAAGCAATTATACTATTCTCTCTCATTTTTACCAACTATTATTCTCATTTTTTTTCTCTTCCTTTTACCTTTTTTTCAGCTGTCTTTATCTGCTGCAAACATCACTTGCAGGTTATTATTTGCAGAGAAAATGCCAACTCAAAATTGATGATAGATTGGTGAGATGTAAATTATTGCATATTGAGGGGCCCAAATTACAAAACAGCTATTTTGGTAACCAATTTAATCTGAATTCTTGCATGCTGGGCAATTTCAAAGTATTTTAGAAGGTTTTGTGCAAATTTCCTCTAAGAAATTACACCTATGGTGCATTTTTCTTTATTAAATGCATACAATGTAAAGATGTAAAAAAAGGTAGCATCCTTGGTAGAGCTAGCAAAAAGTTTTGGGTGTCACCACAGACCTTGTAGTAAAAGCTTGCAATTAAGGAATTGCAATTTGAATGTTAGTTCCTGAGTCAAATACTGCCCTGGGGTAATTAAAGATTGATCCATTAATTTCTAACAACCAGCACACAAAACACATCAAGAAGGCTGGCATGTACATTCATATAATAATACTTTATGTTATGAATGGGGTTGTTCTGAGAATTATGAGTATGTCGTTCTTTGAAACAGAAAACTCAGTTGCCATTGCAGTTTGCCATTGCAGATTTTTGCTATGCAATAAAAATCATAAAAGAACATTGTGATGCATTTTAATTGCCTGTTATCTAATAAAAAGAGTAAATTGTTGAAACCCTCTGTTTTCGGAAATAATGGCACTGGAGAGAATACAGTAAATGAAATGGTGAAGCTAGATTTTATATGCCCAGCATTTATAGGTAAAAATGGCCTCAGGAAAAGAAGTTCAGCTGAGAAATCTCAATGTATACAAGTTTGTGGGCCAAATAAGAATCCAAGGAGTTACACTACAGATTAATTTGGCCACCTGTGTTCATAAAGCTTCCAAATCCTAAAAAAACAGAAGTAGATAGTAAAATAAAGATTGACTATTACAAGTTGTAACAGCCTTAATAGCAGCTCTTGAGACTTGATCTGGTGACATTATTGCCTGAATTAAAAGTCCATGCTGCTTTGGCTGTGCAAAGATCCAGAGCTGGACAGAAGCAAATGCCATGGAATGGGAACCTGCACTTCAACCAGAGTCCATCCATCCAACATCATCTGCTCTCACAGACAGCAGAGTTACATTTTAACTTAAGGTCATCAGAGCTGACTACTGGCAGCCTGGCTGTGCTCAGGACGCTGTCAAAAGGGTGGGCAATGATCAGTTAAGCCATTTGACAGCACCAGTCAGACTGCTGAATGAAATGAGGTTGGCACAGATTAGAAGCAGAGAGGCAAGATCTGGGCAGCTAAGGTTTCTGCCTCTTTGTGCCAGAAATGCCCTCCATAATATCTAGTATTGTTATTTATCCTGAAGAACATTTTATTCCACTGGCTTAAGATGTTAGGAGATATTGGTGAGGATTACAGGTTGGTAGGAATGCCTCCCATAATTGCCAAGAGGTGTTCCTTAGGGAAAAGATGTTTTGACCATGTTCACATTTTCGTCTAAAGATGAATGTGTGTGATTGTTTAAAAAGGATTAAATTGATACTCTTTGATGTATCTTTACTAGGTTTTATGAAAGCTTTGACCAAACAGTGTGGGTGATAAATTCATTATGGGTGATAAACTCATTACAGAAGAGCCCTAGTATGGTGAGGCTGATACAAGGCTTTCTATCACTGTCAGCAAAATTGCAAACGATAAAACTTCCGCTCACATAAATGATGATCTTGGCACACTCCTCTCTTCCATCTCACCCTTTTCAAGGGGTGAGCTCAGGCACTCACAGAGTTTTACTTCTTGTTTTCAATCCCACAAGTCACATATCCATACATATTCTTGTTAACAATTCCAGGTTCTCAGCTGATTTCTGACTTCTCCTCATTCTAGAGGTAGACCAGGAATTCCTCCCCCCCCCAGCCCCGCACCCCATCTTCCTTCACTTTTCCAACCCTGCCTTTCCCACGGATGTTTCCACCAGACCTCCTCAGATGCACAGTCTGGGGAAGAGCTTTCCTCCCTCTCCTTTCTGATCTTGCTTAAGGAAGTGCTGTTTGGTCCCACCACCATGTTCAGACTCACATTACACTTCTACAGTCCTCCATCCTAACCTTTGCCCAGAAAATACCCTTTAGATCCTTTGCTCAAGATGCATTTTTTCACTAGCTTGGCAAGAAATTTCCATCCATAATGGCCCATATGAATGCTAAAACAAATTACTTGTAACACATCTAATGCTATAGAGTCTTCAAAATTTAGTGATGCAGCTCTTTCCCTCCATCCCTCCAGCACCTCTAGGATAACATAGGGATACATACTGCAAGAAAGGTCATGTGAAGAAGAAAAGTAATGGCATAATTCTGCATCTGGAGAAAGAAGTCCAGGTCTTTCAAGATGGGACGCCCACTACAAATTGCACAGTCAAGTGGCCTCCTTGACTGACAAGTTGAACACTTGAACATGGTGTCCTCAGCAGAACGCAGGTCTCATGCTCACTTTTGTACTCAATGTCTTTGATCTGAGGTCTAAGAGGTTCCCTGGCCCCTATCTGCAGACTTCAGACCTGGTATTTACTAGAATATACAGGGAATTGAATCTTGAAGAAACACCATTGATTTCCAAGTGTTTTTAGCAGCTGCAGATGCTTTCTCTCTCTAGCAGGAATAAGAGAAGATACTAAGACAAGTAAATAAACAATCATATTTGATAGCAAACATACTGCATGTGGCAACTCTGTCACTCGGTAACATGATGGAAATATAGTTGAACAGGATTAAGGAGGTAGGATTGTGATGATTTTATTTTGGTGCCAAGGTGATTCTTCTGAGGGATAGTTTAGTGATTAGCAGAATGGCTCAGTGCCCCAGGAAAAAAATTCTCCCAATTCTGTGCATTGAGCTGTTGTCTGCTAAATTAATGAATTTAATTGATAAAAATCTTACATATAGCAGAAATGGCACAAAAGACTTGTGGGAGTCTTTTTTTCCAGCATAAGAGCAGGACAAGGAGAGCTACAGGGACAGGGTGGCAGGGAGAAAGCAGCCCATTTCAACAGTTCTGTGTACTGTTGAATCAGGCACCAAGATACAAGTTGGGGAAGTAGACAGAAAAAATTAAAGAGAAAAACATTTAGTGTCAACAGGATCTCACCACAGGGCAATATTTGGTCTCAGGAAATTTTGGTTCTAAATGTTTCAATCTTAACTTTTATTACTTTTCTGGTGACATTGCAACAATATTTACAATGAGGATCCTCTATACAATATATTGTACAAATTCAGGAAGATTTTCTCTGATATAGTCAGCCTAAGCCCAATATCTTCCTCAATATGCAAATCTCTGTATATGAGAGTGCAGCATTCATATATCTTTATATGCATCACTACAGGCTCATAGTTGAAGTCTTACAAAAAATTTGAATTTCAAAAAAGAGAAGAAAATAGCACTTGCAATAGTATGGCCAGCTGGTGACTGTTTCATAACAAGGCCTTTTTTCTCTCTCCTTTAAATATAATTTACTGGAACTTTACTTAGAGATGCAACAAATTAGCAGCTATTCATTTTGTAATGAAGAAGGCCTCATGAAATCTAAGCTGTGAATAGGCAATCAGAATTTATTTGGATATAAAGGGTTATTTACCAGGCTAATATTTCAATATTGAACTCCATACTGCTATCAGTACCATCATAGACCATTCTATGCAATTGCTTTAAATCCTAAAGTCATTGCATTGCCTCTGCTTCTGCACAGTACCTGCAGCTATTTCTAATCTCTGCATGAAAGATCACCAAATAAAGACAAATTTGTTCTCCTTTGCATAATATATAAATTTAACTCATCTATCCACAGGTCTGAACAGGAAAAAGGAAGTTTTTATTACACTGGAACAAAGTAAATTCTGGGGATTCACCAACATGCATGGGTTTACATGCAGTCTTTACTTAAGTTCAAACAACAATTAAGAACACCAAAAAAAACCAGTCTTGGTTCTTATAAAACAACAACAAAATATGCATAACTACATCAGTTCAAGCTGCCAATCCAAATGCCTTCTAACACCCAAATAATTTTGCACTTCTATTCTATCCCTCAACCTTTAGGTGGGCCATTGATAGCTCATTGCAGTGATGTTTTCTATTATGTCCAGAAAATGTTTCCCACTCGGCAGGGTACTGGTGATGTTGGTTGGTGAAACAAAGGGCTGAGGCTTATGAATTATGGCCTCTTATGGCCATGCCTCTTCTTTGCCCCTGAGCCTCTTTCTCTGTGTGCTCTCTCTTTCTCTTTCCTATTGTTTTGAAGAAATGGTGGCCAATTAGATGGACAATTGCCTTACTGGCACTGAGGTTTCTGCAGAGTTTTGGATGAAGTTTGTGTAACTGCAGAACACAGGGTACATGGGCACCAGGAACAGCAGGTTTGTTGCACTGTCTGCTGGAAAAACAGGTATCCTGAACCCTGGACAATGGTATAAAGCTTTCAAAAAACAGAACAGGTCTTTTAATTGTTGTCATCTTTTTCTCATTTCACAAAGATGTGTGTGGGGAAATTTAGGTGTATGAGACCCCAAGAGCCTTCATTGGTGTCTGTGTGCATTCTTTCTTTCCTGAGTGTTGTCTGTGCTTAATAAATCAGTGACTGTGAGCAAAGGTATGTAGCTGCCTAGTTTTGGATAAACAAAATTTGAAGTCCCAAAATCTCAATTTCTAAGAGGAACCTATGCCTATGACCAATTTAGGCATCTGAAAATTAGAATCAAAGTGGGAACTAATCACAGAAAGCTCACTTAAATCATTAATCAGAAAATTAATTAAATCAGAAAAAACTGTTATTCCCCAAGGTTAGGAAACAGGTGTCCAGCTGAATCTGACAGATCTCTGGAAGTAAGCTCTTCTCTCCAGTGTCTACAGATAAACTCTTTTGTTGCTACTACATGGGGCAAGGAAGACATTATGTCCTTTTGGGCAACATGCCTTTTCCCAGTCCTGAAAAAGTTCAATACACTTTAATGCAAGAGCAACCTGGTCTTCATGTTGTTATTCTGGCCAGCAATAGCACAGATGGGGCAGCACAGAGGTCCTTTGGGTGGTGGAGTTTTCTCCTACAAGTAGTTTTATCAGTCTGCACTGCTCTGCATTAGGGTTTACTCCCAGCTGTACCCAAACTTTAGTCTGTGGTTCTCTATACTGATCTTTCATTGCAAAATGATTATTATAGCTGTGCTGGAGTCGCAAGGAAGGAGCTACATGGGTATTAGGTCACACATTTTCTTAGCAGGTTATACGCATTATGTGGGTGTGTAACACATCCCCATGAGCAACAGCCTCTCTTCTTGCTTGTTTTAATTACTAAATAAATTAACTGTAAGTATCAAGAAATATTTTTAAGCAATGAATGTACCAGATCAGAGAAAATATTCAGAAGGTATGGAGGAAGTGAAAATAAGTTGAGCATGTGCTTAGGTGTTTTGCCACATTTGCTGAACTGATTTTTCACAGCTATGCATGTATTTCACTCCCATTCATCACCCTGCCCTCACCCGGGGACTCAGGGTCCTGCAGAATGAGAATAGAAACCCTAAATCCTTGTCAGCCAGCCCAAGCCACGTACTCTGTATAACAAATCTCTTTTGTCCCCAAAGGTGGCCTCAAATAATTTTAATAAATCTTTAGTAATGCATTTCTGTATCTCAAACACGTAAAGGTCAGATGGTGCTATTCTGACTGACCCTGACCCACAGCTATTTTCTGTGAGTGTAGCAGGATTGCTCAGGAAGTGATATACAGCAGTGGTGACCAGGAGAGGCAGAGCCTGGCTGCTGAGTGTTTCTGCTGGTGCCAGGGGATGCTCACTGCCCCCCAGCCACGCTGCCTTTGCACTACCTGGGGGAGGAGGGGGCTCCTTGCCTGAGGGTTCAACACAGCCCTGCCAGAGTGTGCTGCTTGCATTTCTTGTCTGCCGATTTAATGGAGCTGCCTCTGGTTTAGCCAGAGCTTTTTTATACCATTGCTTCCTGGCTCCCCCTCAGCGATTTCCTTGTTTAGTTTTAACATTTTAATTTTGCCAAAATGTTAAGGCAGCGCTTCACCTGCTGACTGGGTGTAAAAGAACTGCAGCAAATGGGGGAAAATAAAAAAGGTGCTTAGCTCAGCTGCAGTCTCTCTCTTGCTGCCATAAAATTAATTGTTATCATTATCTAGCTGCTTTCTGGAGACCATCAAGTTACCTGCTACACAAACTGTAACGGCAGTAACAGCAGCTGAACCTGACATACAGCCCTGCCCTTGGTGTATTAAATCATTCTGATGTAATGTCTCACAAACCACATGACTCACCTATTAAACCTTTCCAGGGGCATGTGCTCTGGCAGGAGGAGAGAGCTTGTAATGAGGCCAAAGGCACAGAGGATAAAAAGAACATATTATGAAAACAAGCTATTGAAGCCGTGCATGTTAATTTGAGCGAATGCATTTGGACATGCAAGATATTTGCTGTTTCTGTGTAAAATATTTCCAGTTCCTTACTTCCCATTGCAAAGCTGATTGAGTCAGCAGCAGCTTGCCACTTGCATTCCAGGTGGCACGATATGTCTCCTCATGCACTAACTCATATAGGTCATTAATATGCTAAATAAGTTGTAGCCAATTGGCTCCCATGGTGACAGCTCCAAAAGCTTCATGAATAATCAATGGAACACCTGGAGGCATGAAATTTTCATACAAAGAGTTTCTAGACTTTGCATTAAGCTCTGAGTAGGGACAGACAAGTGATAGACATGACTGGCACTTTGAGGAGTTTCAAAAATAAGAAGTGTTATTTTAAAAGAAAATAGCAATCTTATTTAAATAAGAATAAATCTGAAACTCCATTTCCTGGAGCATTTCTTAAAAAGGCACCTCAAGTGGTTCCCTTGCCATCTTCTGGACAGAAACATGTTATAGATTTGGTGAGAGTGAGTGGGAATACTTCAGCTATTCTATATAAGCTTCAATAAACTCATCACGAGCAGTAGGGATTCACTGACAGAATTAAGCAGTGGCAACTTTAGGAAATTAATGATTATTGCCCTTACCTATTTTTTCTGAAAAAATTGATATGCCTACAGAGTTTAGGAGTAAAAGTCATGTGATCTGAGTACCACTGATGATTGTTATGAGCCGGGTCTCAGTCCACCCACTTAAAAGCTGGCATCTCTCTGACATTGTTTCCTTTTTAAGTACTAATGTATAATCTCACAGAATCTTTCAGACAACTTTGTTACTGGAACAAGCATACCATAGGCAGGGCATATTTCACTCTTTGATTGAGCTGATCTAAAAATTATTTAGGCCTCCCATAGGAGCTGAGACAATGGTAGGTGCAGTCCTGCCCTATGCTTTCCCCAAATCAGCTTGTCCCTCACATGTTCCTAGTGTTGGCAAAGAAGAAATTGGAGTTGTGCTGTGCAGTCAGTAGCATGGGTACAGAGATAGGTGTAAGAAATGAGGCAGCTCCAGCATTTCCCCTTCCACGTGGGGCTGCTGTGTGCAGGAGACTCTCTTGAAGAAGTTTAGTGCTGGAGGAGTTGTGGAACCCTGTCCTTCCAAAGCTTTGCCCTGCTGTTCTGTTCTCTGTTGTGAGTATTGATTTCTCATGCAGATGGACTGGGAGGAGCAAGGAACTTCAAGGTAGTTCATCTCTGCTTGACATATTTGTCACACAACTGCCAAGAAGACAGCTCAGTCAATTCTTCTGGCACTACTACGGGCAGTTTTCCAATCACTTTCTGCAGAATTTACAAATTACATATACTTCAGTTTCAGATGTATTTGCCATGTTTCAGATGACATCCTGAGCAAAATATTTGTGCTCTTTGCATCTATTCTGACATAATGTCAGTCTTGGTCATCGATGAAAGAGTTGAGTTAGAGAGTTCAAGCTGTGGAAACACCATGAGCACCACCATGATACTTGTGCACCAAGAATTTTGCTGGTGATTAAAATCTACAGACGTTGGAGTTAATCAAAACTGGCACAGCTAGTACTGGCTGAATAACTTAGTAATCATTGGTTTTCAATCTTGAACACTTCTATAAGCAGGAAAAAAAGAGCATGAAAATACTGCGAACATGGCCCCACATAAGCAGGGGCACCCCTTACTTTGGATTAGTGAGGTCTGTCCTCATCAGAACTATACAAATGTTGCTAGAATCTTTGCTATCTGTTTTAACAGTGACATGCCATAATGGTATAACATCAGAGAGACAACTTACGAGGTTACTAGTAGGTAACATTACTGGGAGGTAACATGGGAAAACTCAAAAGGAGTTTCAGCCAGTTTTTTCTCCACTAAAGTTTAACTGAATGCTCTGCAGAGCTCTTGTGCATTTGTGTCCTCACACACCAACGATTGTGCTGGCTCACCCAGGATAGGTAAAGGTTGATCAAACATTAAAAATTTCAAAAAACCCAAACCATAAAAATAGGTACAAAAGAGAAAGAACAAGGTCTTTTAAAAAGTATTGGGAGGTTTCTAATGTTTCCTAAAGTAAAAGAACGACATATTATAACTTCTTAGTATTATCTTGATGATGAATAACCTGCACTGTGCTCACTTTGTACAATGTTGTTCACCTAAACATGTGGCATTATATGCTCTGGCATACAGGAAAAAATCCCACATGAAAGTTCATACACACTCACATGCACAAACACCAATCTACCACAGAGCTTTCTCTTGTAATCAATCATCAGCTAGAAAGCACTGAAGACAAATTTGCTAGTCTCTTGGCTTAGACAAAAATATCCTGAAATTCTCTAGTTCTTTCATTCATAAAAGAACAAACCAAGGTATTTTCCTGATCAGCTCCTCAAGGAGAAACTTGAAACATCCACCATCAGTAGAGTGATGGCATTGACTTCTGTAGGCTGTAAGAGTTTGCTCAAGTCCTCCAAAGACAGTGATTTCCAAGGCAGTGCACAACTGCCAGGCTGATTAACTCTGTTCTTCATAAAATGAAACAGTCTGACAAAAGTACAAGTGATTCCCACGTTATCTTCTTGCAACCTTCCTCGGCACAGCATGGTATGGTACTGTTGCTATTATACCTTGTGCCTACATCTTAGGTGGAGACAGCTTGATGCAGGTGTGTACTGGGTAGGATAATATCATACATTTACCTTCACAAAAAATGGAATTATGTGTCCTCAAAGACTGTGTTATGAGAAGCGGGGAACAAGGCTGGTGAGTCACAGGATCTCTGCACCTGTATTGACTTTGGCCATGATTTTTTTTTTTTTTTTTGTAGTAATTGGTACGGTGCAATGTTTCCAATTGTGATTAAAACAAGATGTTTTAATGACCAAAGGGATGCTCTATACAAATAACACTGCTCACCAATAAGAGTTGGATGAAGAAGAAGGAAGGGGAGGCATTTGACATAATGATATTTATGTTCCCAAGTAGCCATTACACATTACAACCCCTGCTTTCCTGGAGATGGTTGAATACCTGCCTGCTAGGTAGGTAGTCAGTGAATTTTTTTTTCTCCTTTATTTTGCTTTTTCTTTACCTATTAAACCATATTTTCTCACTTTTGAGAAAAGCGAGACTCTCTCCTTCATCCTAGCCCAGGGGAGTCAGTGAGAGGCTGTGTGGGACTGACCTGCCCTAAACACCACCACTGCCACACCTCAGAACATCTGGAGTGCATTGAAAAGCTCCTCACTCTGAAGACCTGTGCAATTTCTTTTCCTCCTGGGTTGCTGTCTCCAGTTTTCCAGAGATCAGTATAGAGGAGGTAGATCTTAGAAAGATGTCTTCTCTCACATCTTCTTACTTCAGGTTTATCTGTGTAAAGTTTTCCTTTCTCCAATTTGGTTTCAGGATTCTCTGTGCCAGATTTATTAAACTTTGCAGCTTTGTAGCCACATCCAGAATATAGAGTTTAGAATCCCACATTGTTTGTCTGTTTAAGAAATGAAATGATACCACACTATATGTAAATATCTTTTAATTTGAAGATAAATGCAATTTTTATTTATTTATTATGGTGCAATTCAGGCATGGTTTGTTAACTGCAATGTTAAGCCTTACACATGTTAGATGCAATAACATCTATAAAGCATGCTCGCTTCTGTTTAAACTTAAACTCTACACTGTGTGAAAGAATCTCATGAGATAATTACTAACAGGGATAAAAGCTTGACTTTGACATTTTGAACATGTATCCTTCTAAATTCTGTTAGAGTCATTTGTAGTATCTAAGCAGCTATAAAACAGATTGGTGGCATCTCTTCTGACATATTTTATGTGTGCAAGTCCTCTGTGCTGTAAGAATAATGCTACTTCTTGTGCTGTTTTAATGCCTTCCTGGATCACAGCTGAAAACTTGCCCTCATCAAAAAGGACAGAAATGCTATTGAGTTTAGTTACATCGGAATTTCTTCTTACATATTTCTAAAACCTGCTCTGATTGAGAGTTCAATGGAAGTCTGAAGATATCTGTGTTGGTGATTAATCTGTCAATTTAACTGATATTTTAAAAATAAAATTGAGTATAAGAATTTCTTCCACACTAGAACAGCAATATCTTCTGTGCTCTGCCAGGCTTAAGTCTTGGGATCACCTTGGAAGGTGCAATTACTGACTCATGCACTGGAGCTGGGGCCTGGCTGAATCTTCTCTCTGGCTCTGCGACAGGATAGGGCTGAGCCATTCCCATCCAGAAGACACTCCAGCAAGTTCTCCAGCTGAAATGAGTTGGAGATCAAGGCAGGAAATCAGTGTAGAAGTAAATAACATGGATCAGCAGAGCATTGCTGTTGACCTTGACTAGGTCTGAGACTCATTTTCCCTGCTGCAAATCAAAAACTCCTTTATCTTTTTTAAAGCTTTGATAATTTTGGATAATAAAACAACATAGAATAAGTAAAAAGTAATCTCTATAGTTTATTTTATGCAGAATTTTTTTTATCCTGCGGGCAATTTGCTGTGTCTACTGGTTTTCACTACTTTCATTGTTCCTCTCACATTACTATTAAGAAAGAAGTATAAAAAAAAATTAAAAACCTGTAAGTTTTTTTTATTTTAAATTCAATTTCAACAAATTTCAAGAGAATCTCTCAGGAAGTGAAACATATCTGGCTGTCATGGGGGGCCCAGTCTGCAGTCCTTGTGTTCCACCATGAGGCTACCAAACACTGGGAGAATTTTTCTACCCTTACATTGAAGACAAGAGTCTTTACATTGTTTACCAGAGTGCAAATCTAGAGCTCTGGAGTTTCCTTGAATCCAGAAGTTTCAGAGCTTACTGTCCACTTCCTGCAGAAATCCCAGATCCAAAGATGTTTTCAGTGATTACTCAGCTGATGTTACAGGTTCTCTTAAGTAAGAAAACTGACAGACATATTTTATATTATAGAAGGCAAGACTTTATAAAACTGGCAAAAAAAGTATCTCTTTTATAAATCAGCCTCAAGGCATTACCAACAACTTAGTTCACCTGGAAGTACAGGCATTTGACACGTTCCATTTTGATTAGAACCTCTTCTGACTTGGAGCAGGTTTCTACTTTCAGCTAGCAGGTCCATTGCTGCAGGTTTAATGCCTGCCAAGTACTGCATTTGTGGGGCTCACAAAGTAAATATTACATTTTTTCATTCCTTTGCACATAGTAAATTTTTTTTCAGATCTCTCACAGACCCAGTCCCACAAAGAACTGAAATTTCATTGAGCTTTCCACTTTGCTCTGGAAATATATGGGGAAATGAAGTAGGAATAGAATATTTGCTTTTTTCAGATGGTCTCTGTCAGACATATTCATGCAATGTGTGTGTCAACAGATATATTTCTTAGGTCCTCTGCAAATTAATGAAAGCAAAATAAATATTTTAAGGGTCTAGCTTATTTGAACCATCCTAGATGCATGCTAAAGGATGAGGCCAGTCGCTTCTTAGTTCCTTTTTATTGTCTCAAAAGTGGCCAAAGTTGAATAGTTAAAAGTATAGATGCCTAACCCATAAGCAGCTACATGTGGGGAGATGAATCCTCATTGCGGAGTCCAGCACATCTTATTAATCAAAATCAGAGAAAAATCAGTGTGATGCAGATATGTGGATGATATATGTACATTATTTAGAAGGTGTTTTAAACATCATCTTTCTTAATGGCTTAGGTAATCATAGTAATGCTATTTTTTATTGCAATCTTTTCAAACATCAATGTAAATAATGATGAAATAATATTTGAATTTCTAATAGCTATAGCAATTAAGTGGAGCAGAATTCTAAATTATGGAGGTACATTTACAAAAAATGACAAGAATATTCTAGAGCTTTGTCTCTAGTACTGGTAATTCCTGGATGTCATCTTATCCAATGGCATAAATATTGCTTTTGTAACTGCCATGTAAAAAATCTTAGATACGCTTATCTAAGACTTGTGTCAGTTGCTTGTTTATCATCATTGCCTATTACAGTAAATGCTGTTTAAAATCTACTACTTCTGGAAAGCACTTAATCTTCTAAGCTTCAAAATTGAATTAATGATCAATAAGAGGCATCAGAAATCCCAACCCTGGCAGCAGCTTCTCTCAGAATCTGCTACTTGGATTGTTTGTTTGTTTGCTTTTTTAACACCCATATCTGAATCAGGAGGAAATGGCCTGGATCTGAGTATGACTGTGAACTGGTTTGATTCAGTCCGGCAGTTTGCATGAAGAACATCAGCACATTGTAGCCCTCAGAGACCAAAGCAATCACAGCCTGCCATCTGATTTGACCCTCTGCATTTCAAGTGGTCTTCTGTGACTATTCCCCTCCAAGACACATGATAGTTCAGAAACAGTCACTTTTTTTTAACTGTAATTTCTGCACCTGATTCTCCCCTTTATCAGTACTTTTTGTGCCTCTAAGCAGTAGACATGGGTCTGCTGTGTGTAGGTTGGTTGTTCTGCAGGTGGGAAATGGAGGTCACCACAAAGCCTCTGCTGAAGGCCCATTCAGTCAGCTGCCTTCAGACACATGGCCCCTCCATTCCTTCACCATGTTTTGAGGAAGAGAAATGTGTCAATTTCCAATAGATTATTGTGGTGTGTGGCCACAGCTAGACGAGCCTCTTGAAGCAGTTCAGGTGCCAAGAGCTGTCTCCATGCAGGGCTGGATGTCTGGAGGTTGTGCTGGCATCCAGCAGGAGAAAGCAGCTGTGTTCTCTGCCACCTGCACCAGAGTTCTTCATTCTTCAACCTGTGCTTAGCTGCCCTAATGCCTTTTCATGATGTCCTGTGTTTCAAGCAGTATTTTTTTTTACCTGTAAGAATAACTCAGGACATTGTATCAAAACATTCAAATACTCATATATGTTCTTATCAAATTCTGCAGAATTTTCTGTCATCCTTCAGTGCACAATGACTCAATATCATGTTTGTTGCATGTTTTCAAGACTCAGCTGTGAATTTAGGCCTTGGGAACCAGAGACTGAAAGGATTTATTGCCACATCAAGCTTCTGCTGCCTGGATGATTTGCATCCCAGGGTATTGCATATGGCCCTGACAGACGAGACACTTCTGTCCAACAGAGCACACAGCAGTACAAAATTATTGCCAGGCCTCTAGAACTTTCATCTTCCCTGTTCCATGTCACACAAAGTGTGATGTCACCACAGCCTTTCTTACCTATTTGTCCTTCATGACACTCTGATCTCTGCATGTATACATATGCAAAATTCTTTCCATCAGCATTTACCTATCCAGCCATGCATGTAGTTCTTCATTAGAAGGGGACTATATTTCACTTTTTAGTGTGGAATGCATGTAGTGAGCTGGTTCTCAGCAGAAGATGTGGGATGGTGTGGGAGAATAGCCCACATTTGTGCAGAGGGAGTCCATGCTCACATCGGGATTCTGTTTTGGTCACAACTGAAACAGCCTGGACAAATATGCTAAAGGAAGGCATCATTTCCAGAATATTTAGCTCCAGATCTTAACTGACCTGAGAGTTTTACAGGCTTTTAGGATTTAGCAATATTTGATTGGTTTCTCACATTTGCAGTAAAGGTCACTTTTGTTTCACAAAGATGCTCACTTTGTCAAATTGCTAAATCACAGCAGTATAAGAGATGCTCACCAGAAACTTTCAGCATGAGGAACACAATGTGTTTCCCCTCAGCCTTTTTCTCAGACATGACTAAATTGTACTGCTCTCTCACCCTGCTCATTTCCAATGAAACAACCTGCTGGAATTTATCATTTTCTGCACTTGATGAGAACTGTCAAACAATCCTAAAATAGGCATTATTATCAACAGCCACTATATCCAAGGCAGCTTACTCCAGTAATGAATAAATATGCATTCTCCTTCCACCCACAAATATACACCTGTCATTAGTGACAATCACAAACCATGCAACATGTTTCCGTGGGCAGGACCTTAATTATTTCCCTTAGTTTCCCTTTGCATCTCCTTAGAATACTTGCCAGTTTAATTAGCTATGGCTGAGTTGGAAGTGTGCTGATTTGGAAGGAAGGAGGTTGTGAAGGGTCTTTTAAGAGATCAGGCACACTGCAGATGTAGAGTTAAAATTAATGGCATCTGCACTGAGGTGTGCAGTAGCTGCGACAGTTGTGACAGATGTAGTGCAGCTGCAGATTGCAGAGTGGTGCAGTCACCCTGTGTCACGTGTCCAGGGTGTGTGTCATCCTCAGCAGCTTTATCTGTGCAGAGAAAAAGTCTGATGTTAAGCCTGTCCTAGCATTTGCTCAAAAACCAACAGGATTGGGAAACACCCCTAAGGTAATACAGTTTTCTAGCAAGGTTTAATTACATTACCAGGAAAAAAAAAAAAAAAAAACAAAAACATACAGCATATCTTTAATATTGAGAAGTTTCCTTTAACTTGTCTGAGCACAGTGATTTTTTTGGCCTAGCAAAGTATATTTTCTCTGGAGCTCATTACAAAGCAGGGCTGGGTCAGCAGCAAAGATGTGGCTTTATGTAAAGACTTGAAAGAAGGGAGGGCAGACGAGTTGCAAGCCAGCTCAAGAAAGGCACTCAGTGCTAAGGAGCCACTGAAGAAGAAGCTGCAGAGACAGTTGCAAAAGAATTTATCACATAAAAATATGTGTCATGCTACACAGAGTGTGTGTATGTAATATTCATAAGATTGTCTTTTAGACGCACTCTTCCTCTAGATTTTGAAGCTGTCTGAAATCTGCCAAGTTTCAAACCACTTAAATATAATAAAGCCTGCACTGATTATATCATGATTGCTGACATTTGGTGTCTGTCAGTCTGAAATAACTTTTCCTCCTTGCTATAATTTCCTCTAAGAAGCAAAGCAGAGTCGTTGATTTTCCACAAAATGTTCTCCAAACAGCTCCTGCCTGAATGTCATGGTGGTTTATTTCTGAGGTCAAACCCTATTGCCCAAAAGCTCTTCTTTTCTTCCCACTTTTCATGCATCTGTTTGTCTGGCACTTCTGTGTCTGATGCTCTTGACTGAAAAACTGCAGTGCTACCTGTGTATAAAAGAATGTTATTAAAAATCTTAAAAAGATCCTATTAATATTTTATTAGCATTTCTTTTTTTCCTGAGACTGAATGACAGCTTACCCAAGATAGCTGATTTTAATTATTTTTTTCAACCTGTATTCCTCTTGTCACTGTCTCCTCCAGCATCAATCCAGTCAGATGTTTTTCTTTATTATTACCATAAGGCCTCAACAGCCTATAATTACTCTAAAGAATTTCTTATATTTTATTTCTGAAGCATAGATTTTTCCCTTCTTTTAATTTTCTTTTTTTTTCTTTTTAATATATTTTGGTAAGATATGTAATTAACCTTGCAGCTGTTGATAGTCTGCTCGAGTCTGTAACTATTACATTCCATGTAACTTCTTTCTGTGCCCCCCTCCCTTTTCCTGTGTGACTGTAGGTGAAGGGCTGGTTGCAGTAATGATATTCCTGTCTTCAAAGAAGTGAACAAAACGTATACAAAAAAAATATTTTTGGAATTGCTTTGTAAAATCCATTTTTAATGTTAAAATAATTAAAATCTTTCTCTTAATAGCCCACAGTGATAATTTCCAGACATTCCCAGCCTGCAGTTTCCTTGCATTTGCCAAGGATGGGCGATGTAGAGGAGATGGCTGCATGGTGGTGTCTCTGTGGCAGCCTTGGTTCCTCAAGCATCAGGAGCCCTACACCAAAATTTTGTATGGTAGGGGACTGTGCCTGTACTGACATTGATCAAATGTAAATAATTGCACAGATCACATGACTACTCCACTTTCACTGGAAATGGCTCTGCTTTCTACTCAAGAGATGGAATTACAAGAAATAGGAGAGAAACTGTTTCAGGCCTCTGATGAAAAATACATAAGGCTATTCTCAAGATACATTGCCTTGTCATTAAATAAAAGGCTTCTTTCATGATATTGCATTTCTGAGAATTATGATTTGTAAGTAGAGTAAATTCAGATGCAATATTTCCATGATAATTGTCCTTTCTTATATTTTTACAGAGGTACACTTGTCTCAGGCAGACTGATTGACATGACAGTGCTTACAACATCCCCAAGAGATTTATTTTTGAAAACAAGTAAACCGCACCCAAGCAGAACATGTTAGAAACAAATTTAGTGAAGGCATTGTTTCAGCATTTTAAGACTTCAATTTAATCTTTTCCATGGACTACTGAAAGAAAGTCCTTCAGCGATGGAGAAGGTAGGAAAAAGTTTTTATAGATAGATCTCTAGTGTCAGTATTCTCCTTGAAGTCTTCTACAGTGACCTCTACCATGACATGCAGAGGCCACCTATTTTATGAGTCAAAGATCACTCAGATCTTTCAAAACCTCAAGTGTGAATTCCTGAATAGAGATTATGGATTTTGAATTCATGCATGTCATGATTTTAAGATATGCCTGACAATACAAGGATAGAAGTGAAAGTACATTTTTAATTTCTCTCTCTGCTATATACAAAGAACATGAAGCTCTCTGTGTTTGATTGCTTCTTAAGGTTTAGAACTTATGTTAAAAAAAGACACAATATAAAAGACATTTTTAAAAGCAGTTGTCACACTATTTGTATGCTAACCTAATTCTTTATTTGTTTCACCAGTTTGGTTTCAATATATTTTCAGTGTTCTTGGTAAGGAAAATCAGAACTGGGAGAAATTAGAGAAGTCACCTTAGCTGTATTTATAGTGGAAGGTGGTACCCTCAGTTCACCGTACTGCGGGTGAGGATAAAAGGGTCCTTTTAAGGATCAGTTCATCTTATCCTAAGATATGTACCCAAAAATGATGAGCAAGTTTGTTTTCTAGAAGGTTTCATGTGTGCATCTTGTACAAGAAGCAGAGATTAAACACTTTTTAGCAGTGAACCTTTCCCATGCAAATAAGTGAGTAGTAGTGTTGAAATTCAGTTGGACTGTCTGTGCCCAAGTACTTACGTCACTGATATTTATATATTCCTGAGACAAAAATAGACATAGAAATCTCTCAGTGAACATCTGTGAAGTCCTTTGAAAAGTGTCCTAAACAGAAAAAAAAAAAGTAAAAATAATCAAATGTTGCAAAAAGTTCTTTTAAAATTGTCATAAAAAGCAAACAGAGCAAAATCCAAGAACTCCGTTTTAAACACAGCAACTCTCTGAGCATCATTTGCTGTACTCAGCAGTTTGTTTCAACTTACACAGTCTTTGGGACTATAAAATAAAATAGTGATATGAAAAATCCCATCATATGTTACTTTTCAACATGTGTCAGGCAGCAATTTCATTAGTCTGGTTCTTCCTTACTGTATCCTAGGAAACATGAGTCAGTCAGAAGTCCAACTGTATCCAGGATCAAGATAACCTGTGGCAGAGATAAAAATTTCTTCTACCTCAGTACAGACATAAATCTACAATACACTTCATTGCACATTGCTGCTCTACTAACAAATTTATCTTCTTTCCCCTCTTATTTACTTTCTCTCCGTAGATCTTATCAAATTCCAGGACGTGCTGTGGCATTCAAACATTTAAATTCTCTCCTTGAGGCTGGGCCCATACTGAACCATGATGTTCAGTCATCGCATTTTCTGGTATCAGGAAACTCTTCAGTCTGTAGCAATGGCATGTAGTGAACAGTGTCCTTGAAACTAAAGGACCTTGTTCTTGTCAGCTAACAAGAACTAACCTCTTAAAGAAAAATGCAACAAGATGAGGAATTCCAAATGGCAGCTGGCATGTATTGATGTCTTGCCAGATTCCTTCCATATTACCCTGGTTATTAGTCTAGGTACCTCTGGCTCTCCTCTCTCAAACTGTTATCTGTCAGAAAAAAACCGCACTTTTTCCAGTTCAGGCAAGCTTCTTTTCTTTCCCTGTGCTGAAAAACCTTTTCTGCTAGTTTTAAGAACAGCTGACATCACTGAAAAAATTGTCAAAACTAATAGTTTTGGCATTGTCAAAAAACAGTCAATGAAATTATCAGGTAGCAGATTGAAAAGAAACCCAAGGAAGTATTTTTATTAAGTGTGTAATTAAATTGCAGAACTCATTGACAGAGGTTGTGGTCAAAGCCCACAGAATAAATGTTTTTAAGAAGAAACTGGCCAAGTTTATGGAGGACAGTTTCATGGGTGGCTACTCAATGCAAGAGCCAGATTTGAATTTTCTCCTGAGCACTACTGACAACACCCAACAGCAGCTTTCTTGGAGTGGGTGGGTTCTAGTTCTGGCTCAGCATCGTCAGTCCCATTTTCTTGAATCGGCTCAGTGTTTGATGAAATATGGCTATCCTGAGATATTCTTTTCCATCTGTATTTTCCAGACAGACCTTTAGTGGGTCTAAATCTATGAAAAAAGAATATCATATGTACCATATATATCAGTTTTGTTCCAATCCACCAGTTCCCCCTTTTTCATTTTAGTAATTTTACAGTCCATTATTCTTTACATACAAGCTGTAGCCTAAACCAATTCAAAAGATTATTCGCTAGGTACATCAGTAAATATATAAACAGCACTTTGAGGTCTAATGCTTTGAAGGAGGACATATCTCCTTTATTTGCCAAGATTACAGAAAATATATTAATATTAATTACAATGAAAAATAATCAGTTTGTACTCATACAGTGCTAAGTTTCAAAGAATCAGAGATGGAAACAATCAGTTAAGTTTTTGGCTTCAAGGCAGGCTCAATGTAGACTCCTTGATGTTCATTTTCCATTGTTTCAACCATTTCTACTGGTGAACTGTTTTGCATGTAGAAAACAAAATGTGAAAGAAAAAAAATAAGTGCTTGAATCTGTTACTACACAGACGTTACAAGATGAGATTTTAGTGGTTTTAGAAATACTGGTTTTATCTTATTTGGCAGGAGAAGTCTTTGGAAAAGCTGAAGAGAGGATGGAGACTAAGACAGCTCAGTCTGCTGAGCCAAGAACTTAATTTTCTTGACTCCAGTGTTCAGAGCCATAAGGAGATCCAGCACACTGTCTGAAAAAAACACCACTCTCTAATTTTTTCATCACCAGAACCCCAATGAAAGTAAAATGCATAATAATTACTTACTGATTACAATACTGACTCACTACGATAAAATATTCCTCTGTGTGTAAATAGGTGTTATTATGCAGTTTGACGATTCCTAACTATTTCAAGTTTTCTTTTAAAAGGAAACACTAAACAAAGAGTATAGCTCCCAAGAGAGTTCCTGTATCTTATATATTATCATTACTAACGTTGTTGTTAACCATAGAAGCCCAGAGTCCCATTTTTTTGGATTTCTAATCTATCTCTGAAAAGAAAAAAAATCTTTTTCTCTCTCCTAAAGCTATTGCCAACTGGTGTGAAATACAAAAATTTGAGATCGGCAGTCCATAAAATAAAGGTGAGTTTTCAAGTTGGTGGAGAAGGACAGCAGCAAAAATAAAATCCTGCACTTATATACATTAATTTTGCATGCAACTTGATGGTTCAAATAATATAAGTTTTTTGTTTTATTTTAGCTTTGTTTGGTGGGTTTTTGTGTGTTTTAATAAATAAATACACTCTTCTTGTCTCTAGGGGTTGTTCTGCTTTAGTGCATTGGTGAGCCTGGGGAAGACGCAGCAGATGCAAAGAGTTCTTGGGGAATCCAAACTGAGCAATAGACTTCTGGATTAGATCTATGATTAGATCTTTTCTTTAAAATAAAGCTACATTTGTGCAGTTTCACTCATCCATCTGGATATCTTGAAAATAACTGCTTCTGCTTCTAAGTGTCTTATTATAATTCTAAGTGTCTCAGAACTACCAATCTATTTTAAGCCTCCTTTAAAAATTAATTTGGTGTTCATTAAAGGCTTCTTCCTCACAGCCTCCTTTGTGAAATGTCATTGTCTGGTTACTTCTGAAAAGTCAAGGACCATGATAGAATTCTTACCCTACCTTCTGGAATTTCAGTCATTTTACCTAACTGTGAGACATTAAATAGGAGATCATCTGTCACGGTGTTTGTTTTGTTGGTTTGGGGGTTTTTTTTGGCTTTTTTTCTTCCATTCTTGCTGATACAGGAAGATAGACTCTGGTTTTGTACAGTTAGATAGACATCCACCATGTCTTGAAAGAAAACAATTATTCCGGTTTTATCTTGGCTTAAACAAACCTAGAATTTGGAAGGATAGGTGTTATTTTTGTTTATGTTTGGGTTTTTACAAGTTGACATGGATTCTAGTCACATGCCCACTACCATTTTATTATTGTTCAGTCACATGATTTTCAGATTTCAAATTTATCATACTATTTCTGCAAAATGATAGTTTTTTTCTTTTCTCTTTCACCAGTGCCAGAGCAGTTCCATTAAATTCATCTCCATGCCAAAGAGAAATTTCTTGCCATCAGAACTAAACACATGAGAAAATAAAGAGAAATTTCACCAGTATTATTTCAGGGAATCACAATAGAAGGACTCCATATATTTTATGCTTTACTTTACTGAGTCACAGTGATTTTCACTCTTTTTCAACTAAATATTTTGGTTTCAAGCATGAATTCCTGAAAAACAAATGTAAGCTTTCATATAATACCCTTTTTTTTTTTCTTTATTTTTCTTAGTTACCTCTAACATCTCGCAAGAAACCACTCCCAGGCTGCTGATAGACCACACTTAAAAATTTACTTTTCTGTAAGAAAGATAAGCTTCTATAACAGTGTGCTGCTATTTGAGAATTTAATTTTTTTAATCTTAAGTCAACCTCTAGTCCCTTTTTCCACATGCTTAGTATTTAAATGGAACCCTCTCTTGGCTTCACAGAGGCTTCTATCTGTGCTAGTACTCATTTAAAATAATCAGGCTCCACAAACTCCTTTTTACAGGGGTGTCAGTGTGTAACACAGTGAGGGCAGAAGTTTCATGATCCCTGCTCTGGATTGGAAGGCAGAAAGGGACAAAGCCAAAGGGGAATGGGGTTGGGAGAGCTGTAAGTTGCTCAGTTTGAGCACTTCAGCTGGACTCAATGATACATTCACAGTTCAATCCAAGGCTCCTTCAGCCCTTCTCACATTTTCTCAGTAGAGCAGTGGTGACAGCAGTCTTTTTTTTTTTTTTTTTAAATGTGGTTCTTTGTCCACTCAGTCATCGACTGAAGTGCTTAATATTTTTCATCTGAAGTCTTGTATCTATATTTTTAGTGGTTTGGGGATCCCAGTTAATTCCTGTTTTTTTTTTTTCCTTTTCTCCCAAGAAGCCATCAAAAGATAAAAAACCCAAACCCAAACAACTGAGAAAAGGAAAAAGAAATGTACTCTAAACATGAGTTGCACATGATAGTAACAGCTGCAGCCCTGTTGACAATATAATACCACTGCAATCCCCAGAATATAACTCAGATACTGAATTTCAGACTGCAGAGGAATGGCACTTGAGGATCCTTGAAAAGAATTATGTTTGAAAGGGAGAAGAAAGATTAAGTAAAACAGCGGAAGTATGCTGGTGGTCTAGTGCAGAAACACCAAATAAAAATTGTTAAAAAAGAGAAAAGTTAGTACACCCACAATAAACACATTTAGCAGATATGTACATTTTCCCCACTATAATCTTAAGTTTCAGGATTTGTTTGTTTTAATGCTATTAAGGGCTGAAGCACATGGTGAAGGCTGTTGCTTTTGTATTGGTATGATATTAACAAGAGATGAACACATGCTAATAGAGTAATGTCAGGAATAAAAATAATATCAATGATGAAAGAGAAGGATATTGAGAAAAAGACCCTTCTATCCTATTTCTCTTCCTTTAAAATGAGCAAATGTTAACATCAGTTATGAGGCAACTTTTAATCCTTTTTTTCTTCTTTAATTACAGTGTCATTTGCCTTCAGAAAGAATTTATTTCAAAATCTACCTACTCCAAGAAATAAAAACATAGTTTCTACTGTGAATGAAAGTTTCTATTTTGCCAATAACTCATCCCCCCAAGAAAAAAATAAATTAAAACAATGTGTTTACAGTATGATATCTGCTTCTTCACTTTTCCTAAACCCATTAGTTTTATGGCATAAACAGTTCTTCGGGAAGATAAGAAACTTTTTATTACCCCCTTGTCACTGGCAATGTCTGCTGTATTCAGTCTCCTCATTACACTTCAAAAGGAAGAACTTACACCACGGCAGAGCCCTGTCTGGGAGCAATGCCTGGGTCCCCACTGCTGAGCAAGGACCACCTGAAGGCTCCTCATGTTCCCTACCTCCTGGGACAATCCCCCAGGGCTGATTCACAGTCCCAAGGGGAAAGTTCAGATGCAGTCCATTCCCCATAGAGCACCTTAGGCAACACCTCCTTATCCTGTGTGTGTACCCTGGTTTTCTCTGCGTGGTCTGATGGCCACCTGATGGCCACAGTTTTATCACCTGCTCATCACAGGCTGGTCTGAATTACCCCGTAAAAAGTTTCCATTTACCTACCAAAGGACAGACAGAGATTCTGAAAAATCTTTGTTCAGCCTTCCTACAAGGAAGATGTAAATACATCTGGTGGGATTCGTTTCTGCCTAAATCTGAACTCTTGCAGAGTAATGAGGTCATAGCAGAAGTCTCTTGTTAGAGCTGTGGGGCGAAACAATCAGTTGTAGAGCATCAACTCATTTAACCTGCTTTGGTGTCTACTTTAGGACTAAGTGAATCACATCATGGAAACAATATACCCTGAAGGTACTGTAAGAAGGTTTGTCTAGTCACTAACATCAACATTGTAGGTTTCATCACTGGCCAGATGGTTCTATGCTAGGCTTCAGGAGGAACCTAGAATTCATTTCTTCAGCAAATGGAGGTGTAGCCATAGCCAGAGATTTACCTCCCAATTTAAGCAACAGAAGTAAAAACACAGACAGAGGTGGGTTTAGCAATGTAATGTCTCTATGTGGGGTTCACTGCTGTCCCATCAGTGAGGATAGTCTTTACATAGCAAGTGACAACATGCTCTAGAATGCTCCCAGGCAAGAAAGTGACTGATACTCACTGGCACTCATGAAAATACTGAAACAAGATTGTATGTGACAGAAAATCAGGACCTCAGAGTTAACCATTAAGTTCAGTACATCCAGATATCACACACGGTCAGACTACCCTATATTTGAACACACTTCATATGTCATTACACATACTTCTGCCTCACTGCTCTTTTAAGTTCCATGGAACAACCAAAAGTGAGAAAGAGGATAAAAGGAAGGAGAGAATTCACTGGAGGTTTCTACTTTTCCAGGTTAATTTGCTTCTAACATAAGAGTACCAGAGCAAGAAAGGAGCACCTAAAGATAGCTACAGTATCAGACCTGCAGAAATGTTTAAGCAAAGTCTGTCATATTTCACTCAGAAATGGACTTTCAACACCCACCTCACCCATCCCTACATTTTAACTGAAGGACAGATGTGGACAGCTGAATTGGGCTAACTCTCAATCTGCTATACAGAACTTTTTTGGATGATGTTGGCCTGCACTTTCTTTAAAGATGGGCAACCCTATAAGCAACCATGCTGACTCTGAAACCAGTCACATAAAAACTGATCAGTGCTTGGACTTATATTACAGAGAAAATGTAATTTTCTTTTTAAAAATAGTGTTGGTTGGTTTTTTGTTTTGTGTTGTTTCTTTCCCTATTTTTCATTTGTCACTATTTTCCTTTTCCTCCTGCTCCAGAAAATGGTGGTGAATGTTTTTACTGAAACACACTTTTTGCCCTCTTGGCCACTTAAAGCAATTCCAGAGGAAAATAAGATACCCAACACATACTCCTTCGCATCTCAGCTAGGTCAAGCATCTCAGACAGTCATAATAAACTAAATTATTCTCTTAATCCTCAGAACTGTCAGATATTTGAAGCTGTGTAACTTTCTTTTGTGTATGCAACTCTTATAAATGGATAATATTTAAAATCTAAATGGATAGCAAGTTCAAGCAAAAATAATAATTATATAAGAAATACTAATATAACAAACTTGATCTCATTATTTCATGCTACTTTGACCTCCAGTCAATATTACCCATCAGTATTTATTTTGATTGGTGTATGAGTCTGAGCTTGGATTGAATAGACTGCAAAATCTTGCTAAAACATAGCAAATTCAAACATAAATGATTTAGAAAATTCTCAGGCAGACATCAGCTTGTCTTTTAAGGAAGAAGCTTTAAAAGATTGAACTTGCTGAGACTACTAATGTTCACCCCTTCTTGAATTATATTTCCTTTCCTCCCCCTTTTTCCTTTTTTTCTCTTTTCATTTTTGTCTTAATTTTTTTCTCCCCCGGAACAGTTAAAACGTTTTTAGTCAGCTTCTGGAAATCAGTATCAGAACATTATTTACATCTTGAAGCCAAAATGTGTCTGGAGAATTTCAATCATGTCACTTTTATGAGTTTCTACAAACCGAATGCTGAAAAGTCTACTGTGGCACTTTTCTTTAAAGCCATGTAGGAAGTAGAGGAGAGGAAAAAAAATCCAAGAAACAGAGACAAACTTTGCACTATAGATGCATGTTTTATTTTTCAGTATTAATAATTCCTCAGTGCATCTGTATTAACATGATATAGTTGCTGTAGATTTGATTTAAAATAGCTTTATATATAAGCTATGCTCTGATACTGAATTTTATTTCACAGAATCCATGCTTAATCTGGCCTTAATGAAAAAGAAATGTTAGCAAGAAGATAGTAAGATGTATAAGCTATTCTTATACATTTTCCACAGCTGTGGAGGATGTTTCATGCCTCATGCACATTACAAAGGAGAAAAAAAATTGTATGCTTTAAGCAAGCATGGAATCTGAACTAGAAGAAATGGTCTCAAAAATTTAATTTAAGAAGGAAACTTGGCAGTGTCATGTTGACGGATGTAAGAGATGCAGCAAAAACACTGTTAAGCTGTTGGTTAACATAAAGTGATAATTCTAACATGAAGAATGTAATAATTGACATAGCAGATCTGTGCCACAGTCACCCATCATCATTTGCATTATTTGAGTGAAAATAATGGCTAAAAAAATCAGTCAGGCAGAAACAACAGTTTGAGAATGTCCAGGTGCTTTGCAATTCCTAAAGAACTCTCCCCCTATATTTTATTAAAGTGGTATGGCCTGCTAATGGAAAGAAGATAAAGTTAAAAACAACATTTGCTTCTGAAGTAATCTTTCCAGTCTCATTAAAGTCAATGGAACTGCATGAAGCAATGAAAAGCAAAATTTGTCTTTATATATTCCTCCAGGAACAACCTATCCAGCAGCAGAAATGAAGTCTCAGCA
Source organism: Sterrhoptilus dennistouni (assembly GCA_013397095.1). NCBI lineage: Eukaryota > Metazoa > Chordata > Aves > Passeriformes > Zosteropidae > Sterrhoptilus > Sterrhoptilus dennistouni. The sequence goes on along the minus strand of VWZU01010036.1, from coordinate 548,740 downwards.
GACATTAAAGTTGTATGTCTTTTCCCAGTAGGGTCTGATTGGATGGATTCAAATTAAATCTTGCTACTTCTATTTTTCGCTGTTAAGCTGTTTGACTTTGAGGTAATTGATAAGCCTGTCTGACTACTGATATATTGAAAATGGCAGCAATATCTCAGAATGGACTATCTTTTTTTTAAAGACTGATAAAAAGTAATCACTGTAAGTGGATGTGGGTAAAGGTTAGAACAGCTGGAATCCCAGTGTATCTTAACAACAGTAATCATAGAATCACAGTCCATAGAATCCTGGCACTGCACACAGCACCACCCCGAAGAGTCACACCACATGCCTGAGAGCACTGTCCAAATGCTTCTTGAGCTCCATCAGGCTGATGCTCTGAAGAACCTTTTTCTAATATCCAGCCTAAACCTCCCTGATACAACTTCAGGCCATTCTCTTGGGTCCTGTCCCTGGTCACCACAGGGAGGACATTGGTGTCTCCTTCCTCTCACAAAGAAGTTGCAACTTCAGTGAGGTCTCCCCTCAGTCTCCTCCAGTCTGAACAGACCAAGTGACCTCAGTCACTCTTCATAGGCTTCCTCTCAAGGCCCTTCATCATCTTTGCTGCCTTCCTTTGGACATTCTGCAATAGTTTAATGTCCTTCTTATACTGTGTCACCCAAAACTGCCCCCAGCACTGGAGATGAGGCTGCCCCAACCCAGAGCAGAGCAGGACAATCCCCTCCCTTGCCTGGCTGGCCGTGCTGGGCCTGATGTCCCCAGGAGAGGGTTGGCCCTCCTGGCAGCCAGGGCACTGCTGTCTCATGTTCAACTTGCCATCAACCAGGACCCCCAGGTCCCTTTCCATGGCACTGCTCTCCAGCCTCTCATTCCCAGCCTGTCTGTACATCCAAGGCTGCCCTGTCCCAAGTGCAGAACCCAGCACTTGCCTTTATTAACATCATGTGGTTGGTGATTGCTCAGCCCTCTAATTTACTGGGGAGTCTCTGCAGAGTCTCTCTGTCTTGATAATTTTTATCTTCAGTCAAAACATTGCACAAACATGAATAAGTCAGCCATTGCATTCATATTCAATTGTATTTGTCTTTTTGTAGTTGAGAAATGCAGAATACAAACAAGCCATTTATTATGCTTAGCATTGCAGCATCCAAGGACATGTAGTGGTAGACAAGGGTTTCAAACTGAGACAGGATAGGCCTAAATATAAGGAAGAAATTCTTCACTATGAGAGCGATAAAGCTGGAACTTCCCAGAGAAGCTGAAGATGCCCCATTCCTGGAAGTGTTCAAGGTCAGGCTGGATGGGTCTTTGAACAACCTGGCCTAGTGGGAGGTATCTCTACCTACAGCAGGAGGGCCCTTCCAAACCAAACTAAATTATTTTATAAGTTTTCAACTGTTTCTAGATGAAAAGTCCTGATATTGTGCACACTCATGCTACAACAATGCCTTTCAGTTTGGATTTTCTGCAAGTTCATCTGGAGCAGGGAAGAGAGGAGTTTTTGCAGTTACACCCTTGGCCCTTTCTACCTTTCTGTCTAGATGCTTGACAGTCACAAGGTAGATCACCAACATTGCTGTCCTCCAACTTCGTTGTCCAGTCTTAAGCCTATAGATTTCTTAATTTTCTGATTTATGACTCACAATAAAGTCCTGCCCTCAGGTATATGAAAACCATGATACTGGCAAACAGCTCACTTAATGCCTGGGTTGTATCAATCTTTCCTGCATGTGCTGCCTGGCAGGATTCACATGGGATTGACAAGTAAATATCTAGTTCAGGTACACATAAATAAAGCTACAGTTTTGTTGCTGATGACAGGAAAGAAACTCCTGGGAGTCAGATGGTGGACAACAGTGCAACATCCTGTGTGTGTCTAAGTGCTGATTGTCTTGGTTATTTTACAGATACATCTGAAGGTGAGATCCCGACCCTGGCTACCATTTTCTGACTCTGCTGATTGCTACCCAGAAGCATGACCACCATCATCTTGCCAAATTCTTCTTAAGGATGTTCTGCACAAGATAGGTGATCATACTAGCTCATTGACATACATCTCAGCTGCCAGAACACAAGCTGTGCAGAGAGGACCCATGTCACTACTTCTGTTCAAGAGAAGCAGAAGGGAACAGACTAACGCTTGGTGTTGGTAGTCCATGGTCTTCCCGTCCTGTTGGTTTTTTCAGCATCTTGACTAGGAAGTTACAGAAAGAGACAACAGCCTTTCTTACGATGAGTCCATCTTTCCCCTGTGCTTACTTTCCCAAAAGTTCTCTTGATCCCTTGCTATGCCCAAATAAGATACTACCTCTTTATCCCAAAGATCAATTTTGCCATAATGCGGTTTCAAACAGAGAAGGTAGAGGTATATGCACCTTTTCCCCCTTCCTTTCTGTCAACAAGGTGCCTCTTCAGCACACTGATGAGCAGGAAAATGTCTTTCTTTAAATTAGGGTCAGACTGATCACATATATATTTCTACATTAGAGTGGTTTCTCACTTTAATTATCTATTTAAAATAAAACATATATTTCTGATGATAAACTGGTCCTCTATATGCCCATCAGAGGTTGGGGTCCTTGGATATTTTTCTCTCTCACAGACACAGTATGGAGGACACAAACTGTCTGAGTGTCTCATATCTAGGTAACAAAATTATGGGAGGGTAACAATTTCTGGAAGTTTCTGGCTATTTCCATAAGGAATTCAACTGTTTTACCTTCGAGAAACTTCTCATTTTGCTTGCTTGACTCAGTTATAACACCACGATATTTCAGATGAGGAAGACTCATTTATAAGTCTTACAAAAGTAATGGATGCTTTAAAGAGATATCATTGTTTATTGCACATGGGGGTGAGGGAAGAGAGATGTGAATTTCTGTATTTATTTTTTTAATAGCTGTGTGAATTGGGAGTACTAATTTACAGTTTATCTGCATGGTATTTTATAGTAGAGAAATATGAGAGGAAGACACAGGAGAAACATAATTCATATTTCTGCATTTTACATGGAAAAGGAGCTGGAGAGTAAGGAACTTCATCAGTATTTTAGCCTTTGTGAGGAAGATTTCAGAAAGGCATTTTTATAATTTACACACTTTATTTGTCTACATTGTGTTTAGCAGCTGTTTTGATGGCCACGAGAGTTCAAGAAATGTGCTTCTGGCTATGCTTCCTTAGCCATGTGCGAAAATTTGACTTTAGCACTGAAGAGTACTAAAGAAAGCCTTTCAGCATGTGTGGCATGAAGTGCCTTAATACAGAATGTGCCAGCATGGAATGCCTACATGGGACACTCCCACCACCAGAAACTGTGGTAGGACACAAATGTAGAAATTATGAGAGCTGTGAAGGCTTATGTGCAGAGAGACCAAAAAAACCCAAAACAAACCAAC
>VWZU01010036.1:520795-545328 GCA_013397095.1 Sterrhoptilus dennistouni | reverse complement strand
CCCCCCCCCCCAACTATAGCCATCAAACAAAGACTTGTGAGATGAGTATCCCACATGAAGAAAGACTGTTCCAATAAGGTAGAGTCATTGAGCAGGACATGTATTAGATGCTCTGACAGCACTGGGGGCCAGGGATTCCCTCCTGGTATGATAGCAAAGGTATATCCTAAACACCTTCTAGGTTTTCATGTGATGGGTGTATGAAATGACTTTTATAAGTCTGTGTCTTGGGGATTCACTCATCATCACACAAAGGTCCTTGAGAGCCCCAGTCACGGAAAGTATAAATTAACACAAGAAACACAAAGCTGCTCTCTTTCACTCCATTTCACACGCATAACCATAAATCAGAGAGTGAGGAAAGTCACTGGAGGCAGAAATCCTCATTTGGCTTTAAGTCCAGATTTCAGCTCTTTTCTGTAAATTTGTTATTGTATCTGTCTTAGTAATATGAGCTGAGAGGAACTGTAGAAATCCATGAGGGGAAGCTCTTCTAAAAACATTTTATTCCTTCAGCCTTTTAAACAACTAGTTTCTTTCTGAGGAAAAGCTGACAGCTACACCAGACTCTGCTGAATTATGTATTGTACATTTGGGGAGCAAGCTGCAATATGAAATGCAGTGAGCAAAGCTTTCCATATGCATTCATCTAAGGATAAGACACAAATCCAAGTCCAAGAGGTGATAAACTCAGTAGTTTGTGCTCCAATCAGTTATAGCTGTGCTCAAAAATAATACCTTGTAAGTGCACATTAGGGGCAATGGAGCAAAAAATTACACATGCAAATGTAATTCAAGACACTGAGCCTTGTTGTTGGAAAAAGATTCTTCTCTTTTGTAAAAGAGCACTGAAGAGGAGAGCTGTTTGCAGGATTATTATGCATTCTGTCTTCTGAATTATGATCCTTACTGCCAAAGAGAGCAGGTGTAAGAAAGTTTGAACTCAGGTAAAAGAACAGCATTGTAGGACAACACTGAACCAGAAATTCTTTGGCTACAAAAAATCTTCCTAATTATGAGGATCACTGTCACTCTGTAGATGGAGAAAAAGTGAAGGTTAGGCATTAGCAGTAGTAGTCATGTTCCAGCTGCTCTGCCAACAAGAGAATATTGTACAGGTGCCATGGTTTCACCCCAGCCATCAGACAAGCCCCACACACCCACCCACTCACTCCCACCAACACAATCAGTGAAGGTAAAAGCTGTAAAGTTCATGGACTGGGACAAAGACAGCTAAATAGGGAAAGCAAAAGCCACTCACACAAGCAAAAACAAAACAAAAAGGAATTAAATTACTGCCTTCCAAGGACTGGCAGGTGTTCATCCATCTTCAGGAGAGTAGTGCCCTATCACATGTAACAGTGACTTGGGAAGACAAACACCATCACTCTGAAAACTCCTCCACACACTTCCTTCTTTCTTTCCCCCAATTTATATACTGAGCATGATGTCTTGTGGTCTGAAATATCCTTTAGGTCTGTTTGGGCCACCTGTCCTATCTGCATCTACTCCCAACTTCCCATGAACCTCCAAGTTCCCTGCCGGGATGGGAGTACAGAAAACAGAAAAGGCCTCAGCCCTTGTATAAGCCCTGCTCAGAAATAACAAAAACCTCTTTGTATCATCAACCCTGTATTCAGCACAAATAAAAGACACAACCCCATACATACACACTCTCAGCCATTGGGAAAAAATTTACTCTACCTCAGCCAAAACTAGCAAACAGGTTATAGGTTTAATGTCAAAACCCCAAGAAATTGGTAAAAGAAGAAATGTTTCTGCAACATCCCCACCTCACCTGAATGCAACCCAATCACTGGGTAAATTGCAAATCTAAGCACAGTAGATTTGACAAATCTGTTGGGAGAGTAGAACACCTCTGCAAGCTTCAGGATCCTTCATTTACACAAACAGATTCACAGTGCATTGCTCCCTTCCCTTACCATGTAGCCAGCATGATTCCCTGCCATGAAACATCTGGCCCTGAATTTCCTGACTCTAATTAAGATTCTATTTCCAGTAGCTATTTTCTCTCACCTAGAGCATTTCTGAAATAATTTTCTACTGCTCAGTGGTGAATGTAGGTCCTTAATACTTATAAAGGTGCCTGGTATATTCAGCCTCTGGATATTCCCTTGAAAGGTGCTGTTCAGGTTAAGCATCTGCTCTGTAGGTGGTTAATTGCAATAAACAAGTTGTTGTCTGGATGTTAACAGCAGTAATATGCTAACACAGTTCCAGAAAAACAAACAAAAAACCCCACCAGACAACTACTGAATAGAAATTGTTCAATATCGGAAATTTATTATTAGCAAAATCTTTAGATGTTTGTAGCACTGATGTCTTAGAATGGCTATGGGCTCTGCCCTGAGGAACAGACCACAAGCCCAGGATTCTGTTATTGACAGAAGCTGTTTGTGTTCATTGAATTAAAAACACAGCCGACCCTCCTAAGAAAGACAAAAAGAGAGTGGATGATTACAGGAAGGTGGGTAAAGGTCCAAAACATGGGTAAAATGTGAGCAAAAGCATGGAAATGAGAGGAAGGAAGAATGACAACAGAATAGGAGATGAGATACTGAGAAGACTGAGACTATGAAAGGACAGGTCTAAGTGGATTCTGCTCTTGTGGATTCTGGATGAGATGCTGACCCAGAAATATTAAAATTGTAGAACCGTAGAATTATTTTGGTTGAAAAATATCTTCAAGATAGTCAACTTCAACCCAAGATTTCCGAGTCCACCACGAAACCATATGATACATGTCTGTTACATACCTCCAGGAATGGTGACTCTATCACTACTTGGACAGCTTGTTCTATGCTTGACAACACTTTCTTTTAAGATTTTTTTCCTAATATCCTCTCTAAAATGACACTAAGTAATTAATTTTCTGTTTTTTTGCACTCTCTTTGACATTACATTTGGAAGTATATACCTATATATAGTACAGACCAGTTTAGGCACAAGGATAAGAAAGATTTGGAAGGCTGGCAGCCTCGGATGGCACATTTAAGTTCTGCAGAAAGAGAAGAATCATTAATAGGAAGGCAATTCCTGGCTGTAATCACCTCTACTGCCATGCTGCTGTTACCTGAATTGGGCTTCATTTGTGAGAATAAAAGTTACTAAATCTGACAAATGAACATGAATATAAAAATAACAGATACATACTTCCAATTTTTTCTAATTTTTTTCCCTTACAGAGAGAAAATTTGGAAGGGCTCATTTTAGAGGCTGTGGAACAGCTCATGCAGATTGAGCAGGATGTATGGGATTACACCAGTGAAATCCCTCCTTGAAGCACTGGCACAAGAACAAGAAGGGATCCTGACTGGGTTAATGACATTTCAGATGGGAGAAGACAATGGAGGTAAAATTCCACTAGATGGAATAGCTGAAGCAGATATTAACAGGCTGTGTGTGGAAAGATACGTTTTAGGCCAACACATCCTATTATCTACTCTACTTGAAAGAGGAGCAAAAACAGTCAAAATACACATTCCTGCTCATGCTTGGGAACAAGCAAGAAACAGTACTTTTGTGAAGTCTTCCTGTTTTAAAGAGAACATTTTTACCTAGGCTGGTCCAGATTTAGGCCCAAGTAACTAAAATAGAATTTTAGTGATTTGATAATATGGTAGTATTATTAGCAATAGTTTTATAGATATATAAACTAAGATAAAAAAAATTCTTCAGTTTGAATAACTCTTTCCTTCATGAATTACTTAAAGTGCTAATAGGGAAGTATTCCATTTTGCTATGACTTACTTACCTACATGAGTCTATTTTGCAATGGTGAAATTAGGTCCAGCCATCTCTCCAGTCAGAGTGGAGTAACACACTAGAAACCTCCTCCATCAGCAAGAATGTTTATCAAAATGCTCAGAATGTCAAGTAGACCTGGCAGGATAAGAGCTTTGTTGACAGGGAACTCATGACTACACTTCAGTGCAAAAATGCAGCAAAGGTAGACTACAAAGGAAGAATTTAGAAACATTTCATGGTTGTGTGAGAATGGTGACAAAACAGTAAAATCCCAGCTGAAGATAAGACTTTTAAGGAATATTGAGGGCATCAAGAACTTCTGTTGCTATATTAATAACAAAATCAGGAAAAAGGGAAATGTGGGACTGTGGCTGAATGGGGCAGAGTGAAATTGGACACAAAATACTTTGGGACACGAGGAATAGGCCTTGAGTTAGGATGAGAAGAAATGGCCTCAGGTTGTGCCAGGAGAAGTTTAGATTGGATATTCGGAAAATATTTATTCTCTGATGGGGTTATTGGAACAGGCTGCCCAGGGAAGTGGTTGAATCACCATCTCCGGAGATATTTAAACTTGTAGATGTGACACCTGGGGACATGGTTTATTGGTGGACTTGGCAGTGCTGGGTTAACAGTTGGATTTAGTGATCTTAGTGGTCTTTTCCAAGCTAAACAATTCTATGATTCTGTGATTCTATTTTTAAAACTCTTCAGTTTCAAAATGCAACACTGTTCTCAATATTTGTGAAAAACTGAAAGTATCTTACTGAAAGGAGAACTCCTTTTCTTGAAAGAATTTATACAAAACATTCCAGTATTTCCAAAACTTTCTTCTATTCACTTTTTTCTTAAAAACTTTGAAGATTTGGTTTCTAGATGTTGATGGACAGCTGCTACTTACTCTGCAACTACTTTTTTTCTGGGTTTATTACGTTGAAAGACACTTTATCCTGCTTGAGGGCAAAGCCCAGATGTGTGAGAACTATGTCAGGGTCTTGACTCTCAGGGATAACTTCAGGAAGATAATACCATGGTCACCATAGGACTGTCTGGGAAAACACAGAGAATTCCTTTCACCAGTTCCCACCTCCCCTTGAAAGCCTCTCACTTTCTACCTTTTGTTGCTGGCATTTTTGACACAACATAATTCTGGAAATTGGAAACCAAGGTTTCTGTGGTCAAGCAATATGTCTCACTCCTTTGTGCACCTGGTCAATAGTCTCTTGTGTCACTGAACTCAGGGCACAGATGGTTTATATAGCTGAAAGACCCACCACACTCCTACTGCAATATGATCCACAACTAGGATTTGGTTCCTTAGGCAGAAGACATTAATTTTAATTTGGCAGGATGACTAAAACACCCTAATGAATTTCAAAGGTCCATTAAAATCTACTTAGAGAATGTAAATATATTCTGAATATTTGTTACAGTGAAGGAACTTTTGGAACACTAATGCATATGTGTTCCATAATTTTATAGAAGAAGCTTTTGTTACATCACAGCAGGTTTTCTCAAGCCTGCATTTCCTGGATATCGTTAGAATTTTAGAATCAATAAAAGATGTGAGATTTACTGCAATGCATTAAGTCACATTTATTCTACTGTTCTTAGAAGCTGACCTGGTGGAGAGGCACTTCCAATACCACTCAAATCTGAACCCAGCTCCCAGTTTCATCACTGAAAGTCATACAAGTATATTAAAGGCATAAATGTCTTCCTGACCCAATTACTCCTAATGGAATATACATAGTAAAAATCAATGTCACCATCTTTTGAATGATGCACTCAGAATGCTTGAAAATTAACCTCTAGTGCATTCATTAATTTTCACAACTTTTGCCTACTTGTGTAGCTGTTGCTTTTGTGAATTAAAGCAATCTATTATCAGTGGGTAAGCAGCATTCTTCTGCAATGTCTCAATGAGTAATAGGAGATAGGACAATTGCACTACAAGCAAGGCTGTCACATCAACTTCAGGAAGTGGTCTGAAGCTGTCCATTTGATGCTTGCCAGGGCTGAAAGTTGCTTAAAGGAAGGCAAATTGAAACAAATTGAAAGTAAGCTTTGATGGGTTGTTTTAGGTGTTTCTGCCCTTTACACCTTTTTGTCAGAACTTATGTCAAGTTTTGAGGAATAGCAGCACTAGCCACAACGATTTCCAAGTTGATATCTGAACTTCCATTGCATGGGCAAAAGTCAGTCTGGACAAAGACACAGAATACAAGCAAGATTTGTTAAATGTGAACTCATATCCTCCTGTGTTACCACTGTGACAGGGATGGTAACTTCTGGCAAGCTAGTGAAACAATTAGATAGAGATATAAACCACTGCAGAGAAATTTTCAGAAATCCATCTAACAGACTCCTAAATTCTTTCTCTCCATGTAGGAAAGTGCCAGCTGACAGATGAAAATGTACAATTCCAATTTCTCCAGCCATAAACACCTGTAGTGCTGTGGCTCAGCTCCTTGGCTGTTCACCTTTACCCTCTCCAGTCTGCAGGAGCACAAGTAGTGAGAACTCTAACCAGGCAATGCAGCCCAGTGTTCCCAGTTTCAGACACAGCATTTCCCTGCAATGGTTTTGCATTCAATTTTGTCTGACATGTGTACCTTTACAGTCAATTTCAGGAATGCCATGTTTCCCCTGAAGAAAAACATTCTGGATGAGTAAATATTAATAACGTTACTGTATATTTTACTGGTTTTATATATTTTTGTGTATTAGTTAAAAGAAATTTTCACTTCAAGTTTATTGATGCTGGTATTTTCTTAGACAAGCAGAATTTAATTTTGTTTACAGTCAATGTATAGTTTAATCCACTCAAGTTTTCTGAGATATTGCACGGTGACACGCAGGATAGAAGTTCACTGCTCCAAGTCTTTTTTCAGTTTTGTTTTCTTTTTCTCACTCTTTATTTCTGTCACAATTCTGATATTCAGCAATCAGATCTCATTAATAGTTTCAGAATGTTCACTCTGTTAAAGATATACAGATGTTGAGACTGATGTTTCTGAAGTCAAGATTCAAAATTATTCTTATGGGAAACATTCTTTAAGCCTATGAGTATTACAGTTTTTGCAGAAACTTCCCATAACTTGATGTTCATCTTGGCCAATTATCATAACCTTCTACTTTTACAGGTGTTTCATGTTTTTCAAATAATAAGCTGGAATCCATACAATATAGGGTGATGTTTTTCAGACAATTAACATAATTTGTGACGACTCTCATTGTGACCTCCTTTTTTTTTACATGTAGCCAACATTTGGTAACAGTTAAGAGAGTGTATTTATATATACATATAAGTTCCCTTGTTACAGGATATTTTCCTAACCATAAAGTACATGCAGATCTAGACCTGAGAACCCATCATATCTCATCCAGAAGCTGAATGCTGAACCAGGAATGGAAAACTCAGGGCTGTGGAAAAAAAGACAAACAAACTCCAGCCCAGCTACACAGATTAGTAGCAAGATTACCTAAGATGGAAGGAGATATGAATCTCCCAATGCTAATCCTTGAAGTATTTCCATTTGTTGGTTGCTGACTGTGTAACGAGAATGCAGTGGCCAGGGGGCAAGAAACAGAAGCTTATAGATATTACAGTCAGTGGATTTATGATCAGCATCAATTGCATGTACAGCAATAATTTTGGGAGCTAATTTTATTCCTCATTTCAGTGATGAAATCTGTATGAAAAGGTCTAAGAAAGTAAAATGTAAGTGTTTTCAAAATCAGACAACTACTTCATTTTTTTCAGATAAGGGTGTTGTCTGCATTAATTACTAATTAAAACAAATTTTCCTCTGCTTTAGGGGTAAGCCTGTGATCTCTTTTCTTTCCCTCGTTTAAGCATTTAAAAGTACCTATTAGCAGTTCTTGATTAACTAACTCTTAATTTCAGTGCTCTTGCAGAATCCTCACAATCTGTCCAAGAATAAGATGCTATAAAATACTGCTTCTTAAAACAGAAAAGAATGCATTCCAGAATATGTGACTTTTCAATTACAGATACACCAATGTTTATTTTTAAAAAAACACATTGATTAATTAATAACAAACTTTGCCAGATGGCTACCCATTCATGAAGATTTCAGACTACGAATAACAACCAAAGTAAAATCTCAGATGATAACAGCCACCAAAATTTGAGAATAAGAGGAACACAGTCTTTAAAATCCTAATAGATCTGCAGGTAAAATGTAAAAAAAGGAAAACTAGGAAGCTGAAAAACAGGTGATACCGAAAGTGGAGAAGGAAGCTGGGTGGGATCTCATGCAATGGCCCAAGCGTCGTATGCATGACATCCATGGTAGTAATTTGGCAGTTTTGCAGCAGTGGCAAGAAACCATTAAATAAACTGTAGCTTTTATTTCCCCCTACAAAGTACCTAGGATTAACATGAATATGAGTATATGTCATCCTAAATATTAATTAAACATTCACTGCTCATTGGCTGTGCTGACACACATTTTATGATATGCAACCATCTGTGCCTGAACAACATAACTAAGAGCACACCACAGCCAGTGCTCCTCCAGAGCCTTTCCTTTTCTGATGCTGAAATGAAGGATGTGTTTTACCAGCACTCATACATCTATCAGCAGATGTATTTTACCTGGCAGTTAGTTCTGACAGTCTGATTAATTAAATTCTTCTGTTGCTCTAAATCTCTTAATTTTAAGCATATTTTTGTCAGTTTCTTGATCTCAAAGATCTTTCCAGGCCTTTGTTTTATTCTTCCCTCTTTGATGATTTGGTTCATTTCCAGGTTAAACTCCATGGGAAAGGAGCTGTTTAATTGTACATGTTTGCTCAGAGGCACCTGAATTCTGACTGACGCCTCTAGGTATGACCACAACACAAACCGACTAGTGTTTTTTCTTTCTAAAAGAAGAAATTAATTTAAAAGCACATTTCTATTTTTACTTAATCTTGTAAACTCAAATTTAGTTTTTAATTTTTCATTATCTGTTTCAATACAAAGTGATTGAAAATTAAAGGAAAACGTGACTGTATATTTCCTGATACCTAAGTTATTTGAGTTAGCCAATAAAGCATGAGATCCACAACACCTAATTAGACTTGCAGTGTAGCTTCAGGTGCTAACAAAGCACCAGGGCTAAAACAGATGGAGATCTGTTTCTGATCAGTAATATCCCCAAAAGGAAAACCTGTTGCACAATTTAGACAAGACAGACTCCCAGGAGGAAGTTCAAGACCACTTGTCTTTACTGATGAAACAGGGTGTACGTGCCTGTGGAAGGTGGGTTCTCACAACTTTCTGTCACTGAAGCTGAATGCCAGGGCACAGCCTGTGTGCGAGCTGCAGTCAGCTCTCTTACCCTCCAAAACTGGGTAGCTTCCTTTAAAGCACCAATGGCATTTTTTTATCCCACCTAGGTTCTGCCATCATGCAAATTCTTCAAGGGCTCTGTTTGAAAAATTGTTACTTTTCAGAGGAAAATATTTCTAGGATCATTCCATCAATCAAACTCCGTAAATCTTTAGGTCCCAGTACTTAGTTCCTCTCCCAGACTTTTAATTTACTGGTATAGGTGTATCCTACATCTTCAAAAACCTGGAGCAAGTTAGGCAGACTGGATCCTACACAGAAAACCTACCCCAGGTGCAGGCTTAGTCACATCCCTGGAATCAAGACTCTCCTTTTGGATACTGAGGGAAGGCAGAAAAAGAGATGTGCAGGCTGCAACCTGAAAAATGAGGAGAGTGCTTTCTTTTTATAATTCTTGTACTAGTATTTTGAACACTAAAAAATGGTTGCTTGGACAAAACTTCATTCGCTCAGATCATTGCAAAAATAAAAGTAATAAATCTGGAGTATTTCTTAAAATTAAGTACATATATATTGCATTGCAAAGAAAATCCAAGAAAAATTAGGTTTAGCAGGTTTCAAAAGAAAAAAAAAAAAGAAAAAGAAAAAAAAGTGACTATCTAGTTATACTGGTTAACATTTAAATGGAATGTTGGGAGCAATACAAAACCTGATGTTTCAAGTTGTAAGTATATCTTTAATTTTAAAGATTAGCATGAGGTCTTCCCGGCAAGTAGATGGAGACAGATTGTCCCCCATGTGACTGCTGTGGAATTTCCTACATGTTTTTTCTGAAGCATCTGGCGCTATCTGCCATCTGAAATAGACAAGACTGAACACTCCAAGGTTTTCTACACCTCAGTCCTCCCCAAATGACACTTTCTGTGCTTCCAAATTGAGATGGAGTTGACTGCTTTTTGCTGATTATTTTCTCCACACCATTCTGCACGTACACTGAAATTTATGATTTCTGGGGCTGCTTTTGGTTGTCATTTTCTGTGGTTTTATTAAAGTGTTAGCTCAGGGACCATTGCAATATGGGTTACAATCAATAAATCTTCAGCTGTTTGTGCTTGCTTTACCAGAAAAGTTGTATTTCTCTGTTTCAGTCCCCTGATTCCTAGAATGTGTGCTTATTTTTCCATTGTTCCCTCTTGCTCCCTCATCCAAGTGATGTGAGTTTCTGCCAAAGTACAGGGGGTCCTAGAGTGCTAACACCAATCTCCATTGGAGCAGCACCACTTGCATAGCTTCTGCTGCTTTAGGGAAACACATGCTCAGGTATTTTGCAGCAGAAACCAGATCGTTCCCTCATAAATAGTCCCACAATTTCTTATCAATTTGTTGACAGATATGAGGATCTGCAGCCTCAGAAGAGAAATATTCAGAAGATTTGCTGGGTTCCCAGATTATCATTATAACTTCTTGATTATACTGCAAAGAAGCAATTAAATGATGTACAATGTGATGAAGAATTTTGCTGTAGGATTTGCAATAGCTGCTCTGGGCCTCCTATACCTGTACATTCTCACCTCACATGCATAGGCTAGAGCACATAGAGGATTAAAGACAGAAATGTTGCAGGAGTTGTCACTTTGGACATTTAATCTGAAATAAAGAGAAATCAGAATAAAGGTCTATGAGTTAAAAAAAAAAAAAAAAAAAAAAAAACCCACAAAGAAAAATGTGCTAGAGAGTTGTCAGCAATACTGGAAATTCCACCTCCTGACACATTTACCCTGTCACCTCCATGCCTTGTGTATTCAACCACCAACTCCAGCAGCTGGTAATGGTTTCTTTTTAATTGATGACATCTAATTAAGCATTTTGGAATATATCTGCATTTCCATGGAAATTAGAATATGGAGGTAAAATTCCAGCTTGTTCCTCCCTGTACTTCAATAGCAGTAAAATAACAGTTTTGTTTGGCATTTCTATTTACTGGACTATTCTAATACATCTACATGTGTGCTCATTCTTTTTAAGCAGGTGAAACAGAAAAAAAACCCAGAAGATAAACCAAATCAATCTCATTTCTTTAGATAAGATCTTAGGCCCATGACAAAGTGACAAATCTTTGCAGTGGGTTTGAGTTCCACAGACGAGCATTACACACCCTCTTTGGGGGGTTACTTTTGGCTTCTGCAGTCTCAACTTCTCAAAATACATCATAACCCCAAGTGCCAAATGCAGTTCTCAGCATTTGCCTGTTTTCCAAATTTACAACAAAAGAATGAAAGAACAACTAGCTGGTGTCAGAAGATGCATTGCTACTAGACTAAGAACCTGGGAAACGTCTTGAATAAAAGAGTTACCTGAATGTCTGAGGGTTCTACAAATCAGAGTTGATAAAGCATCATAAAATCAATCATCTGGTTTACAAAGCATTTGCAAACAATGACAGCATGAGCCTTGTATGTTGTAAAATGCAGCTGAATAAATCATGGAATCACAGAATCATAGAATCACAGAATCAATCATAGCAAGGGACATTAAAGATCATCTCATTTCAAACCTCTGCCATTAGCAGGAACACCTCCTGCTATACCATGTTGCTCAGAGCCCTGTCCAGCCTGGTCTTGAACACTTCCAGGGATGAAGCCTCAACAGCTTGTCTGGACAACCTGTACAAACATCTCACTACCCTCACAGTAAAGAATTTCTTCCTAATGTTTAATCCAAATCTATGTTCTTTCATTTAAATTCATCCCCCCATGTCCTACAAGCCTGGCACCCAGCAGGGCTCAGGGCTGAGACCAACAAGTATCACACGGTACAAGTGTCAACCTGAATATCCACCACTGNACAACGGACCCCCGTCCTGCCAGCAGACTGCAGTCACACGGTCATTAGTAGGATGACTGGAAAAAAAAAAAAGAAAAAGAAAAAAGGTTAATAATTAAAAAATACCACCATTAAAAAAAAAAGGTTGATAATTAAAAAAAAATTAAGTTACCAGCAGGCCTGTAAGACTTCCTCTCAAATGTGAGTTGCATTTTGTTGCTTTTTTGTTACTCAAATGTCTAAAAATATAAAATATGTAAATGATAAAGAAAAGGCTATTAAAAAGAACAGAATTAATCAATACTCCAGGTGGGATGGGTCTCTACCACCTTAAGTACTTAAAATTTAAGCAGTCCAATTCTTAGGTAAATTCCAAAGGTAAGGAACATAACACCTGCTTCTCTCTGTCCATAATAAAAAGGATCTCTGTTTGACTAAATTTGACAATTAACTTGTAGGCAGCTAAAATTAGGTGAGGAAAATCCCACTTTACATGACCATGCTTCCAAAGTAAAATTATCATCTTCTGCACTGTAGGGATTGTTGCAAAAACAAAAGGGAAGAAAATGGTTTCCCACAGAAATACTCAAGCAAAAAACACTACAAGAAACATCTTCTGTAAGGCTTTTACTTCGGGTTTCCAATGGATTTCTGGCCTCATTGCTAAAGCTGGGGGCTACAAGAAGTCAGGGTAATAAAACAGTGACTTTGTCTTGGCAAAGAAGAACACGATGAAAAGAAAGTGACCCTTAGAAGCTTCAAACATAGATGGTGGAAGTGAGAACAGACTCATGAGTTGAAAGAACAGAATATACCAACTGAGATTTCAAGAGTCTTTAAGATCTCAGTGCTACCAACATCTCTCTGGAACATAGCTGACAAGTTAGATTTTTATTATTTTAGCACTTTTTTATTTTTTCTAAATGTTTCTGTTCCAAATATGTTGCTTTAAGGAGATTGTTGCTTCTCTGGCTATAATTGCTATTGCTCCCAGCATGAGGAATCATCCAGATGATGGATATGCCAGAGGTGCTGGGGTAATTGTTGTCAGGCTCCATAGGATTTCAGACTCTAGGTCTGGCCTGAAAATGGGAAAGCTGTGTACAGCTGAAGTGGTGGTCAGACCTCAGAATATGTTACACTGAATGAGACCAAGCTGACAATCAAGTGGTAAAACCCTCCAGTCTCAACTGGAACAAAGGTAGTTCGAGTATGTGAAGAGACTCTATGTTCTGAGACGTAAAGAGATGTTTTCCCACTTATTTTTCAGACTAGTCACTTGGCAAAATCTTCAGTATGAAGGTAAGCACAAGCACTGCCTGCCACAGAATTGGATGTTGGGTGTCTTAAAGGTGCATCTGGAAACAGCTCTTTTGGGGCCTCATCAGACTGTCGAAGTGTTTACTGATAGCAACTATTCAGGAGAACATTTCCAGTTGCATTTTCACTTTGATATCAGATCCTTCCCTGTCACTTTATCAAGGTATATCCCTTTTTTCCTCTCAGACACCATGGTAATACCAACATGAATTACATGGAGTAATTACTTTTTCTCTATGTGCTTTTTTCACTGTTCCTTTGATATAATTTCCAGGGCTTATACTTTAATGATAGTTCTAAACAATTTCCTGTACTTTTGTTAATCTTGCAGAACAGATCTACTCTTGCAGACGGCTCCTCTTATTTGCATGCCAGCACAATGTTAAGCCCTTGCAGCCTGATTTGAGTGATTGACAATTTTAGTTCTTTTTTAGCAGTCTGGGAAAACTGATTTGCCACCGTGGGTGTAACTGCTTTCTTTCTAACACTGCTAATTTACCAAAAAAAATTGTGTTCTTGTACATTTCCTGAAAGCAATAGAATTTGGAAGTTAAAATTATGCAATTCGGTTGCAAACTTACTCTGAATGTTTCACTTAAACTCTTTTTTATCATAGCAAAAATAGACTCCATGTGCTACCATTAATTAGGATATAATTTACACAGATAAGTATCACATTTTTTATTTCTAAGTAAATAAAAAAAATCCACCTCTGACATATAGCTAATGTTCATGGAAAAATCAATACTATAGCAATAACTTCCTGCGTGTGTCTTTTATGGTTGTTTTTCTAATTCGTCTTCATTCAATATAACTACAAATGAAACTTCATTAAAGAAACTGCATTATAGCCAAAGTATTTGTAGTTAGCCCAGAATTAATTTCAAATTCAGGATTTAACTGAATTTACATTGAGGGAAAACAAGAGAAATTTAGACATAGTTAATTACTTTCATATGCTTTATTTCAAATTGTTGCATTTTGTTTGTTTTGTTTTGTTTTGTTTGGGGTTTGTTGTTTTTGTTTGGGGTTTTTTTGTCAGAAGCAAGGAAGATATGGCAAAGAATATAATTATATTTTGAAACGTGGAAATAAATGTTACCTTAAGTATCTTATGGGCTTAAAGAGGTCTCTGTGGCCTTGCCATGCCTAGTATGATCTCTGTGCTCCTAAGCAAGTAAGAAATAACTTCCGTGCTTTGCAGTGACTGATTTGAAATTAAACAAATCCAGTTGGAGATGGACTTAAAGCTTTATTGAAAATTCCCACTCATGAAAACCAAAACTGTTTTCATGATGCATTAAATATTAAGGTTTTCAGTCTTACAGAAAAAAATATGATAGATTTTCTTTACTTTTCACGTTTGCTATATATCCTGTCATTTGATGAAGACATTCAATTTCACAATTTCATATTGGTTTCTTATGTACTAACATTCAGTTATAGAAAAAAGGACTCATTTGTACATGGGACTTATATCAGTTATGTAAAAGTCATTTCTCTTCCTGATTGCTATATATGTCAAAGTTAATCAAAGCAACTTTAGGTTAATATGACTTTAATTTCCTTGATATTGTACCAAAAAAATTTCCGAAATTTTTTCTTTTAATATTAATTTAGATTGAAAATTCATTTTAATTTCACTTTTTTTTTTTTCTTTTTTTTTTTTTTTTTTTTTTTTATCCAAGCCACATTTTCAGATACCACTAAGGGAGTAAAAGCATTTACTGTAAGTAATCCCTGATGATGTTAGCAGAGGGAGTTAGTATATAACTGCCTGAAGGAGAGAACAACAAAATGACTTTTTTAAAATTGCTATATAGAAAAAAATGTTAAATAGTGAGGAAACTAACCAAACTGACCACCTAACCTCCATATATAAATCATACCTAATTGAAGGGCCAGGTGAATAATTTAAAGCAATATTTAAGAAGACTTTTAGTGTATTCTCGAGGTGTGGTAAACCTACAAAACTGCTGAGGCACATTAAAGGGAGAAATTGTCAGTGCTCTGCTGAGTCCATTGATGTAAGTGGGGAACTGGGCCCAAGATGTTCAGCCCTTCCAGGTAGTTCCTCTGGCCAGCATCTACCATGCACAGTGCTCCATATTTTGAGGACATGCAGATGTGGTGCTTGGGATATGGTTCAGTGGTGGGCTTGGCAGTGTTCCATTAACAGTGGGGCTCAAGGATCTTAAGGGACTTTTCCAACCTTTTCCAAGCCATTCTATGCCTCTGTGATATCCCAGAGAGCACACACCTAAAGGCAAGCACCAAGTGAGGGTAAGTGTATTTAAGCCTTGCCACTGGTGGCTGCTGTGGGGCAAGAGGATGGACACTAGGAGCATGGCAAAAGTGTTTAAGGAGCCAAAATAGAAGTACTCAGCATAACAGGCACCCTAGAAAACACATCTCAGTTAAAAAGTAACTCTACAGCACAAGAGAGGAAGCAGTTTCAGGAACCCTGCAAGCATCCCATGCCGGGAGTTTGCATTGCCATGTGTTTGCTGTTATCATCAGCCAGCTCATGAGATAACACTGACAGTTTGGTTTACTCTGGGGTGCAATCACCCATCTGAACAGGACATGGACTCATCTCCTCTAAAGGGTTGCTTTTACTCTTCCTTATCTCTGTGGTGTTGAAGAGGGTCTGCCCCAGTGCCTGCTGGGCTGGCAGCCCACTGCTAAGTGAACAGCATTTCCAGGGTAATGGCTACGGGCAGTTGTGTCTCAGTGTAGGGTCAGTTAAAAGGCACACAGCAGAATGTTTTGAAATGGACATCTGGCATGCAGTAAATGCATTTAGGAAGCAATAAACAGCTCATTTTGAATGACTTCTGCAATTGGTTTCAACACAAGCAGTTGGTGGAAAAACAAGCTTTTAGAAAGGTCCTTTATTGCCATACATAACCCATCTCTTCCAGTTAAATTGCTTAGCAATGTACAAAGCAAATCCCAGCCCATTTCTAGTCTGATAATTAATAGAGTCTTCTACTCTTGCTGGAGCTGCACAAAGAAAGTGAATGTTGTCCTTGTTATCCTGACTTAATAATTCACCATTTGAGTTGTCAGGGTGTCTTTGAAAGAAGCTGATTGTTGAAATCTGAGTGCAGTAGATGTGAAATATTGTATATTGTATCTTCAAGATGAACATGGAATTCACATGCTTTTAGTCAGTAATAGATTACTGGCAGTCCTTGGAAAAGAGGAACATATCTTTGATCGTGAGACATAACACTGCACTTTTCTTGCTGATGCTATGTTCAAAGATTATAAATAAAATATGAATACTAGAGAATTTAATTTTCTAATCCTTATTAGAGCAAAGGTATTCTCCTCCCCTTATTTTTAAGTGGATGAAATAAATGAACAGCGTGTGCATTACTAATGTTGGTTTCCATCCAAAAATAGAAGGGTTGGATTTCTAAACTGGCCAGAAAACTTGACACCGATATATGACAAATACACCCCAATTTTCCTGAGAGAGGCTATTAGTTCCTAAAATAAGTAAATGTATTGGAATTACTGCGGTGACTCCTAGAGAACATTGATGTCACATGCTCCATATCCAAAACTGATCATCTTTACTCCTGAAAATCAATGTATTTAGTTTGATTTAGATCTATCAAAGCTGTGGTTGTATAATTGAATGCAAGTAAATCACCTTTCAAATTGTGCACCAAAATTGCACTGCCCCAGGACAGGTTATTCTGATTTTTTGTGCTTGTAAAATTGTCACGAGGAGAGTTCAGTGATATGTTTCTGATTATTATTGTATTAGCTGAAATTGTGATGGTGTCAGCAGCTCTTCATGAACCTACTCCATGGTGAATAAAAACAGCAAAAAGGAAAGAGAATTTTGGAAAAGTTTCATATTCTTTAGGGAGAAAATATAGTGTGCAGTCCTGCCTGGGCCTGGCTCAGAAAAAATAACTTTGTTTTTCCAAAAAATCTCAATATTTAAGACTTTTTGCTTCCATTTTGTAGAGCAAGGCTAAGAGCATCAACATTTTGATTAAAAAGTCAGGAGAGCAGTGCTGTGTCATCATGACATCAGCTTGATCCTTCCCCCTTCTGGTGTTAGGACAGTGGAGTGGTGCCCGGCAGCCTGGCCCAGCAGACAGCCAGTGCCTGCCCTGCTCCAGCTGAACTTGTGCTCGGAAAGGCCGCTGGCCCCTCAAGCCTGGGCCTCTGGGCTGGGTGAGCTCTGAGAGAACTGCCTGGCTACTCCAGCACCTTTGAAATTTTATGATACTTAAATTATTTAGGTGCACAATGGTTTGGGTTGAACATAAAATAAACTATATTAAAAATGGTTATATAAAATTGAGCAATATTGGAACTTAATTGTAATAGAAACTATAGAACAAAATATTTGTAAAATAACAAGGTGCATTTTTATAAGACAATTTTGCTCCTTGCAGCCCTTGTTTGTGAGACCAGCACCTTGATTCCAGCACTTTGTTTCCAATGCTCTCAAAAGACTGTTTGGAACCAAGGAATTTGGAGAGAGGAATGTGGGGGCTGCCTGACTTTTGTCCTTATTTGGGTAGGGCAACATATATACAAGTATACATATATGCATGAATACAAACAAGTTGTATTCAATTTCCAGATATAAATATCAGCCTAAGGTACTAATAGATTAGATTATCTGAAGAAGTTATCAGCATTGTGATGATTCTGTGCCAAACATTTTCTTGAGACTGCAAATATTTCAGAAAACATTTTGGTTGGAGAAATGCCTGATTGTACAGACATTTGAGGAAATGGATACAGGTAAATCAGGAGTGGAATAGATCTGCTAAGTACAGTAGATGAAGGAAATTGAGATGGTGTCCTTGCACAGCAGGTTCTCACAGTATTTACAAAATGGAAAAATGAGTGTGAGAACAGTGAGAACAGCTGAGCTTTGAAAAAAGCAACTCTGTTTCTTCTGCTCTGTTAATCCATCCACACTTATGATTCCTCTATATTTTAGAAATAAATATTAATTTTATCCTTGAAAAATAAAAATCTTATCTCTTTGGCTCTCCTAGGCACTAGTGTTGCCTAATCATATCTTAGCACCAAAACAGCTAACAATCTCTTATTCAAAAAAAGCCAAGCTTTTAAAAGCCACCTTGGTCATTTGAGGGAGACTTTTCCTCCAGAGTACTGGCATCATTCCTCACCTTCAAGAATGGATTCAAGGAGTCACCTGGTTGTTGTCAGAGCTACAACCAGCCTGAATTCACTATCTGCACATGACAAAGACATGCAGGAATAAATATCTTCTTCAGACTGGGATGTGTCTCCCACTCCTCAGCCACCTTCCTCAGCAGAATGCTGGGGAGAAAATCTTACATTCCTGGCAGGAGGGATGGTGTAAAATCATAGGTCTGAACTGACTTCAGAAAAAAAATTAAGGTAAGTGGTTGCATTCATATACCTTCTAAAGCTGTCAAGCCCTGAATTTTTATAAACACTCTTAGCAAAATATGAACTTAGAGCAAACTTTCAGCATTAAAGATGAGCCTGCAGGGACACAGAATTCAACAAGAAGCAAAGCACAGAAAAAGGGGGCTTTGTTCTCAGTGCAAGTCACACAAAGCTGTATTCCCTCACGAAACAAAGCTCTGCAAGGAACTGATCCCCGACTTCACTCTGACCCTCTGGGCAGATGTCACAGTGGTCAACATATTGAAAGTGGCTCAGTGTGCAAGAAACAAACTGAGGATGCATCAAGAATGTGAGAGAGGACAGTAACAGTATTACTGTAATTCTACTTAATGATTTCGTGATACTCACTGGTGTTATAAAAGTTTAAATCCTACATCATATCCAGGGTGATTGGCTTTTTATCCTGTGGAGGGACACTCAGACATGCTTGGCACACACAGACAAGGCTTAGGATCCTTCTGGCCCATGGAGGCATCCTTAATATGAGCCACCAGTGTCTCAAACCAGGCATTTGACTCTCACTTAATAATCAAAGAATAAAAATGAGCCTCTTTACCACTGAATTAAAAAAAAAAAAAAAAGGCAAAAACATAGCATTAATCAGACACGATATTATAACAGGAGATAAGCAATACTAGAATACTAGCTCACAGATTTTGGCTTCTTGATGCAGACACAGTTACTCACACCATCAGTGTCTGGGTGTCTGGGCTTCCCAAGAGCACCAGATCCAGTAGCTCTACTCAGCTTCGAATTAACTCATGCTGAGGGCACTCACCTGGCCACAGAGGGCAAAAACTGTGGTCACACTCAATATACAGACATGTTGGGAACTCTGAGCAATGAGACCACTTTAAGCCCAGAAAACCAGGTTCTAGTGATGGTGCAGCTTATCAGCAGCTCCTCTCCCCACATCCTCAGCACTAACCTTTGAACCCACCAGTCAGTCACAATTGGGTAGTGTGTGTGGCCACTCTTAGCAGCAGCTATCCTGTGAGCTTTGGTCACAAATGAATTTAGAAACTTCAAATGAATTAAGACACTGTTTTAAATATTGCTCCTGCTGTCAATGCAGTATGAAAACACTTTTTTTTTTTTTTTTTTTTTTTTTTTTTTTTTTTTTTTTTTTTTTTTTGCNTTTTTTTTTTTTTTTTTTTTTTAGTAAAGGATCCTCATTTCTCTTACTTGAAAGCACCTTTTTTCCCCCCTTTAACTGCTGTTAGAGCTCATGGAGGGATTGCTCTGTTCTTCCTTTGGTCTTCAGGAAGGGCACAGAAACAGTGGGTCTTCAGTTCCTCTGCTGAGTTACTGGAGGAAAGACAGGGGAAAGAAGAGAAGCAGAGAGCAGAGTAATTAAAATTAACTGCAGGCATATATGATTAATGTTATTTGTATAATAGCACTTAACCAACAGCAGCACCCTCATAACAATAGGTGGTTTGAGAGAATGTTGTGACAAATGGAAGGAGTTGCTGTTGGTGGATAGAAATGTGCTTCTGCAAAAGGCTCTTTTTATGATACATGTTTTAGAATTGCAGAAGTAACAATAAGGGGGAAAAATAGTTCCTGGGTACAACTATCAGAATGGAACTGAACCTAGACAGCACCTTTATGAATATTACAAGGACATGAACATCACTGGTGTATTTTCTGCATAAGTCTTCAAATTGCTAATAGGAATACATGAAACTATCTGCAAAACTTGTTTTTCTATCTGTATCATACTGTAGTACCAAGACCTTATAAAAATCACCAAAATAGTGTTTCAAACGTTGCATATATTTTGGCAAGAATTATCTTTCTGTACTACCTTTTCCAGTAAAAAATGCAAGCAAAAGAAAATTGTCCCATACATACATCCAAAGGCCAGAGAAACAGACAGCTTTTATTCTAAGTACTTGCCCTACTGTTCCTCTGCAGCCTACAGGAAGTCAGGTCTGTGAGGGTCACATCCTTAAGTCATTTTTCTATGGCCATCTAATGATTTGTTCAAGTTAATTTTGCATGCTAGTCCTGGGGAACATTAGAAATATTCTGTTACTCAAGCTGTGGCTCCAGTCCTACAGAGACTTGATTTGCTAAATTTAAGGCCCTCCAAGTCTTGCTGTCTCCAATGACATTATTCATTTGAGCAGAATAGTTCCACTAGTGTTGTGATTTAACCAGACAAGCAGCTAAATATCACCCAGCCATTCACTCACTCCCCTCCAGTAGGATGGGGAATAGAATCAGAAAAAGGGTAAAATTTTGGGTTGAGATAAAGACAGTTTAATAGCACAGAAAATGAAGGGAAAGTAATAATGATAAGAGTACACAAAACAAGTGATGTAAATGCAGTTCTTCACCAGCCATTGACTAATGCCCAACCAGTTCCTGAGCAGAGAACCATCATCCCCAGCCAACTCCCTTCAGTTCTGTTGTTCAGCGTGATGCCATGTGGTAGGGAATATCCCTCTGGTCAGCCAGAGTCAGCTGTCCTGGTTGTATCCTCTTCCAGTTCCTCATGCATCTCCAGACTCCTCACTGGCAGGGCAGCATTAGAAGCTGAAAAGCCCTTTGTCTTAATGCAAGTCCTGGTCAGCAACAACTAAAATATTGGTGTTATCGAACTTTTGCTCACCCTAAATCCAAAACACAGCCCTGTCCCAGTATGCTTTTAAAATCTTTCAGTGTTCTGATTTAACAGAAACCCACATGAGACAGGGTTCTTCATTACCCTTCTGAACCTAGGATTGGACCCAGACAAAAAAGAAACAGAAATATAACCACACCAGACAATTACATGGTGTCCGGAACAGGAGCAAGAGTGTTAAAATAAAATAATACCTTCAGAGAAGCATGCAGCACAGTTTCATTTCTTCTGCCATGTACACTATTGACCATTCTACATGAAGTCAGAATTTTGATATGATTTACTTTTCCTCTGCGCTTTAAAGGTTGCCAAAATTAAAAAAAAAAAAAAAATAGAGTGTTACAGAATTAAAGATCATTATTACATAAGCAAAAGGAGAGTGCTAATTCTATGTGTCAACTCAATTTTGGCACCACATAACTCCTGTATATTTGGTATTTTTGCAACTGTGAGATTGTATTGAAACTTTCTGTACTTAATTCTGGATGGTATGTTAAGAATTCAGTTAATATGCTCTGCAGAGCATGAGCTAACTAAGAGTAGCTGATTTAAAACCTGAAATTCAAAACTTCATCATACCTGGAATAATTATGACAGGAGGGATAAAGACACACCTTTCACACCAAGACAGCCTTTTAGTTTTCCAGTTCCTGCTCAAAAGCTAAGTACTCTTCAGGCTTTTCAGTTTAAACAGTCATATGAAAAACTTAATTTAAAAACACAGGGAATATGTCATTAGAAGAAACTGCTTTCTTGTTTTAACTGAGGTTTGTTTGTCGGTTTGTTTGGGGTTTTTTTGTTGCACAATCAAACTGTGGCAGATACCTGGCAGGGAAAATTTTAATTGCAAATAGACAAAGTCAAAAAATTTAAAGAACTTAAGCCTTTCAATCAACATATGGGACTGATAGTAGGCATCGCAACCTAACTCATAGTACATAAGCAAGTGACTTTTCAGTTAATTAAAAAAGATTAAGCTTCAAAGCCAACAAATGTATTTTAAACTACAAATTGTGCAATTAGACTGGGTAAGACATCACCACAGGGAATTGTTAAAGTCAAATTCAGGTAAAATTCAGAAAAAAAATTCTTTTCTGATTCCAGTAACAAGGCTGCTCAACAGTCAAAATTATTACAGTGTCCTTTCTTCTTAAATCAGGGACAGAAAGATCCAGGACGTGAGCCTTTAGGGATGGGGTGTAATATCTACCATATTTTATGCTTGTCTTTCTGTATAATTATTTTTACTGATTACAGGGAAAAAAGGCTGGCGGCCTTTTCACCCCTTATAGTAATTGTTCTGCTGGGTAAAGTGCTGCTCAAGATAAATAAAGTCAGTAAAATACAAGTGTACTTTGTCCCTGAACTTTGAAGAAAGTTTTTGGTAAGAAACCAGAATTGCTAACATCCCTAACTCAAATATTGTGCTGGGAGCAGTTGCAGTTATTTACAGTATTTATTGAGAGCTTTAGTCATTGGCTCTTGTTATACTTAATTCACTTTGAGTGTTTAGTCTCCTTACAAATATTAAGATCTTGTACATATGTACTAATGTACAAATACTAATTTTATATGAAAAACCATAATCCAATGGATACATCTGAAAAAGAATGAAGAATGTATTGAGCTTTTCAAAATTACTGTTTGTCACAGTATCAGGTATGGGGGCTATGGTTTGGATTTGTACTGAAAACAGTGTTGATAATACAGAAAGCTTTAGCTATTGCTGAGCAGTGCTTGCACAGTCAAGGTAATTTTTGCTCATTACACTTCCTGAGCAGGTAGTAGGCTGGAGGTGCACAGAAGTCTGAGTGGAGACACAGCTGTGGCAGCTGTCCCCAAGCATTTGACTTCACAAGTCACCATTCTGGACAACATAGCCCGACTGGCTACCTCCCCACTCGATTGAAGTATTGCATTAATTCCTTTTCTGTTTTGCTTGTGTGGTTGGCTTTTGCTTTACCTACTGAACTGCCTCTACCTCAACTAGTCATTTTTCAGGTGAAAGTGATTGAGCAGCTTGGTGGTGCTTAGCTATCACCCGGGGTTAAACCACACTACACCAGAACATTAATTCCTGCTCGTCTGCACTCTGTGAGAGCACTGGCTTTAAACTGTGCAGCTGTTGCAGTGAGAAATGTGTGAAATAATTACACCTTGAAGCCTAGCTTCATTAATTGCATTTTAAAAAATGGACTAAATCTTTAAATATACATGATTTAATGATTGAGGATTATTAAAAATGTTTAAGTACAGACCAGTTGCATGACTTGGAGGATGTGTATGTGTCTGTGTGTCTGTCCTCCATCATCTATATTCAGGCACAATAGCCATGGGTCATCCAGCCCTGAGGTGAGAAACCTACCCTGTAGATATTTCTCAAGGAAAGGTGCAAATTTTCTTAAGAAATAAAGGAACACTTCAGCACAGACTCACACAAAAATGCTCAGAATGTGTTGAGAAATAAGAATGCATTAAAGAATGCTGATTTGGACTAAGAGGTTTGGGGTAGTTTTAAAATTTTTTTTGTGTTTTAATAAGAGAGAACACAGAAATTAATGCTTTCCTGAAGAGAAATCTAACTATTAGGTTTACATCTGGAGAATTCCAGTAAAATATTCTTTATCCTCTCCACCCAAATAGCAATTCCTTACCCAAGGAGATTTACTCCTTCTTGCAGTCACACACAGTCATTCCCAATATGATTTCTATTTGGCCTCTGTAGTAATAATAACAACCATAATTACATAGTGCCTTCTGACCCCAGTTTAGCATAACACATTTCAGTTCACATACTAAGTAAAATGTTTAATCACAAGTGTGCTGAGGGAGGAGCAGGTGTTCTCAATATCTCACCTCCAAATGCTTGCCCTTTGGCTGGTTTCCTCTTACACACCCATTTATTATAAAGCTGATGGAACTTGCTGCTCCTGCCTCTCTGAACTTCTTAAGTAGCACCTCCGGCATCAGCATTATTAAAAAATAAAATCAAATGCAAAAGAAATAGGGCAACTGGATGGTCATAAGGACCTGGTGTTATTTAGATTACACAGCTCCTTAGGTATGTCCCTACATTTAACGATGAGCATTTGGTACCTGCAAGTATATAATCAACTAAGCTCATGTCATTACTTGGTTTAACAGCTAATGCTTAAATCATGCTTCTTGATGGATTGACAAGAGAATGCTTTTCCGTTCCAAATAATAGAAAGGAGAGGGATCCAGTTTGTGGGTTTTGGTGTTTTT
>VWZU01010036.1:480426-520711 GCA_013397095.1 Sterrhoptilus dennistouni | reverse complement strand
TTTGTTTTGTTTTTGGTTTTTTTTTGAGGGCTTTTAAGGGCTGCTACGTTCCTGAGCCTGCAAGGGCTAGTCAAGGAGGGATTTCATGTAGTAATGTGAGAAATCTACTTGATGGAGGACTGGTGTCATTCTGTCTAGAAAGATAAAGCAAAGATCACTTTCTTTTGAGCAGAGCTGAACTATTCAGTGCAAAATAAAGCTGGATTCTCATTCTGCATCTCTGAGGCTCAAAATAATTAAAATTAAGCCCTTGAAAAGGTATTAAAACCCAGTGGAGGCAGATGCTCGTTATGCACAACTGACATTTTGATGAGAGTTCTCAGAAATTGCTGCCACTTGTATGTTTGCAATGTACTTTCCCAATGAGCTTTCCCAGTACTGACCTATATTTTAAGGTCCAAAATGACTGCTATCCCTGCTGCCTTTAACATACAACATGACACAAAAAGGAGAATATTGCTTGGTAATACCTGAATAAAACTCATAATTCCTCTTTGAAATAGAGCAGCTGTTTTTTTGAAAGCTATCCAGTCTTTATTTGAAGAACTTAAGTGATGATGAATGCATGAAATGCCTATAAAATTAATTGCTGTGAGAAGGTATTTCTATTTAAAATATCATAATTCAAACTACTAAATTGTATGTTACTTGTTTGGATGAAGAGCCTTTTTCACTCAAAAACAATCTCTCAAAGGCTGTACTTGTACATTACAAACAAGTCACCTTTTAGCCTTCCCTTGGATGCACTAAAGAAAGCAAACTTTTTTATCCTGCAGCTGAAAACATGTTTTTCCTGGATGATGCTGGTTTTTATAACTCTTGTCAGCCTTTTCTAATAACCTTTAACACAGACACCAGAACTGACAGTAATGCTCTCATTAATGCCAAGGAGAGCCACACTACTACTGCTTTATAATTTTCCTTGTTTCCACTTCAAAAGTTCCCATGGGGTCTTTCCATGCTTAATAGTGCTGGAAATGGGTGCTCAGTTGGTTGACTACAGTGACCCTGTATCATCTGCAGCATCACTGATTTCTAAAATAGAATCTTGCCCTATAAATATGACCAATTTTCTTGTAGTTGAATATATTAAAATGTGAGTAGCTAAGGACTATTTATAATGAATCTCAGATCACTCTGTAGAACTGGCCTCATCATTATTTACTGTTCCCCAGATTTTTCTTCAGCTGCTAATTGTCTATTTTCTTCAATTAAGCATCAATGTCCCATTAGTTACTCCTCAGACTATTCCATGACCCATTTGGTCACACCAAAAGCAAGTTGTATTCGTCTTAGTCGTTTTTCTTTCTTAAGTTCATCTATTGCTTCTATTAATATTCTTTTGTGAAATCTGAAGTCTTTCTTCCTTTGTCGTCCCTGCATTTCTTGGTTTCAAGTGTTTGAGTCTTTGCAGCAGCTTCTCACGCTGCTTCATGTAAACAATATCGTATTCTTAGAATTTATCTGTATGTTTTGCATTCTTGTTCTCTGAGAGAGAACTTGACTGATGGTCATATTGACCAATGGAGTCAGGAGGTTGTAACCTCTTTGGGCCAATTTTGGCCCCCTGTACAAAATGTATATAAGCTATTGGAGTCAGATAATACAGGAGCCTTCCATGTTTCACCAAGCTGCTGCATGCTGTCCTCTGTGAAGGTCGGCTCCCACGTCGCAACGTGTTGCCCCTCTAAGGGCAGGGGTAACATTCCTTCACTCCAGGAAGCCAGGCTTGAGTGCAAAGACTGGCAAAGGCAGTGATTGTAATGGGTGCAAATCTGTTTTGTTTATTTTTAACTTGCTTTTTTCCCCTCTGCAGCTGTTCTAACTGATTTGGGAATGACCTACAGGCAGTCAGCAAGCACCCCCTATGCCTATCCATCATAACTTGTCCTTTCTTTTATTCTGTCTCATCAAGTCCACTAAAGCATTTTTCAAAGGATCAGTCTTTTTATTTCCAGTATTTTCCACATGGCAGTGCAGTAATAAGGCTGGCACAAGACTCAATGCACGGAATGAAACTTGTCCTAAACCCAACTAAGCTGTTTTCACAGCCCAAAGCCTAGCTAAAAATTTATTGTGAATCCTCTCTGCTATTCCATTATCTGCACAGCTTACTGTAGCCTCTGTATCAGGAAAAGTCTTTTCCCTCACAAGGGAAAATGGCACAGACTAAGAGAGATGCTGCTTTGTACAGCACAACAGGAGTACTTGGAGATGTTCCATTTCTGTCTGTAGTGTAACACTCTTTGTTCTAGCCAAGTAATGTATCCTTTTACTAGACATTAGCCACAAAGGGATTTTTAAACCTCACACTTGGGCTGCTGAGAAGTGTTTGACCATGTGTCGACATTCAGACTGCAGCATCTTTCTCGTATGCCAGTGCTCGTACACTTGGCTGAGCTGATGAGCTGATGCTGCACCCGAGCTGAAGCCATCCTTACCTCCCCTCTTCAGCTGTGCTCACAGAATGCCTCATTTTCCACAAAAGAAAATAAAACAAAAAAAAAAAACAAACCAAAACAAAAAAACCCTAAATAAACAAAAACCCCAAACCAAAGGAAAAAAAAAAAAACAAACAACCAACCAACAAACAACAACAACAACAAAAAAACCCAACCAAACCAACCAAAGTAAGTAACAAACAAAAAACTCCAACAACACTACCCTTCCAAAAAAGAAACAAAACCAAAACAAAATATTCCCAAACCGTTGGGGGAATATTTTTTCTTACTCTAGAAATTGAAAAATTCATCTGGGAGAATCATGAACTGCATGCAAATCCATTTATTCCTGGTTTTGAGCAAAGTATTTGATTCCAAATTATGACAGGTATTTGTAAAGGTCTTTCTTCCATAGGATTTCTTTAAATGTCTCTTTAAGAAGGGGATGATGCTCACATCCTCATTCCCAGGAGAAAGTTTACACTCCTGATTGTAGCAGAGCATCTCCCTGACCTTCTGGTGGGAGTGTCCTTCTAAGCAACAAAATATTCATAGCTTGTGGAAGGGGCCAGAAATGAGAAAAAAAGTCCAATTTCAGCATGGAGTCTGAACTGGAAGAAGTAATCCAGATATCTGATCCCTGCTGAAGGGGAAACTCATACATATTATTTGATGGGTTTTCTGTGTAAACTGCAGAAACAAGAATGTAAAGCATTAATTTTGGCAACACTGGTCTATGGTCTATCAACTGTAGGTGTCTTTCCTCAACACAAGATGTTGAACTAGGGAAGATATAAATGCCTGCCTAAAGTCTTGGCTTAAGGTATTCAAAGACTAGAAAAGTGACGAATTTTACCTCTCTGTGGGGAATATTTCTCTTCTTTAGCATTTAAGTGACTCTCATTCACTGTTCAGAATTTCTATTACTGTTTTTCATTGGTTTATCTTTCTGAGCTCTGGATGTTGGTCTGGGGCCTCAAGATGTTTTTAAAGCAGCACTGCAGCATCAACATGGTGAAGGCTGCCCAAATCCTGTGCTAACTCCAGCCCCAATTAAAGCAGGACAAGCACAGGTCAAGGAGGGGTAGTGGATCTGCCTCAAACTGGGGAAAATGATGATTATGAAGGGAAAGTCCCTACAGCTGGGATGCATTAAGGCAGAATGATGTAAGGATGAGACTGAAACAGATTTTCCCCAAAGAAGGAATTGAGACATAGAAAAAAAAACAGGTTTCTTATTTTAAGAAGTCTTTTAAAAGTCACAAAGGAATAGTAAGGACCTAGGTAAGAATATCTCTCATGATCATATATTCCTCTGAGTCACAGAATGGTTTCTGACAAAAAAGCCCCTTTTTTCTCAGTCTGAGGTGGTCCAGGGGTCAAAGTCTCTTCTGTCTCCATAGTCCTTAAATGGTTCTTACTGCTTGCTCTCTCCTCACTCTTTTTGTTTATCCCTAATGAAGCCATCTGGCCCAACATTCACAAGGCTGCTTAGTACCTCGCTGGTAGGGCCTCATACTCCCTTATTCATGTCAAGCTTTTTGTCAGACACCATTTATAGGGATTTTTGCCTATAAAAACTACTGAAGCTTGGAAACAATAGATGTTTTTTAAAAATATTTTTGCTATTGTAATAAAAATAGCAGACCACAACAATAAAACCACTCTACATTAAGTAAATTAAAGAAAAACAGTAATGCTCTGCTTAAAATATGGGAAAAGGGAACTTTAAACCTAGGGCCAAAAATGTCTGAGTCCAGACTGAGTTAATTTTTTTATATTAGGGAGCCAGAACCTTTTCCAAAATGTCTCCAACTCTGAACAAGAAGAGAATCTGAATTTCTTGGATTTTGCATTCTCAAAATG
The DNA here is from genome assembly GCA_013397095.1 of Sterrhoptilus dennistouni. Classification (NCBI taxonomy): domain Eukaryota; kingdom Metazoa; phylum Chordata; class Aves; order Passeriformes; family Zosteropidae; genus Sterrhoptilus; species Sterrhoptilus dennistouni. The sequence goes on along the minus strand of VWZU01010036.1, from coordinate 516,404 downwards.
ATGCTTGGTATTTTGACCTTAAGCCAAAGGTGGGTTAGTTGACCTTGAAGTGCAACAAATTTCGTTGGCACAGCAATTTCCTACTAAACATTTTCCCTTCCCAAAATGTCCTTTACCCCTGTCACCCCTGAGTGCATTTGTAGAGGTAAATAAAACATCCTGGGACTGTTCTTGGACAAAGAGTTTGGAAAGGTTCACATCTATACAGTTTAACTCTCTTAACCCTTCCTCAACCTGCCTATGAAGAGCATTTTCTGGCCTGAGCTGGCTCCCAGATTGTCCCCATTGCAGCATAACTTGGCTGAGAGCAAAACTGTGTGAAACTTTTCACAGTATGAATTGCTGCATCCATTCTAAACTCAGGCCTGACCAGGTGCTGACCTGGTTTAGTTTATTAGTTTAGCTGTAACCTTTGTGGCCATATTGAATTATCTTTTAGTTTCTTTTTGACTTTAAGTAAAGTTGTTTTTTTATACTCAGCCTTGGATGTGAAGTTGCCTTAAGTACAGTCCTGCAGCCTATCAACCAACAAACAACAACAACAACAAAAAAACAACAACAACAACAAAAAAAAACACAAAAACCCACAAAAAAAACCAAAAACAAAACAAACAAACAAACAAAACCCCAAACTAACAAACAAACAAAAAAAAACCCACCACACCCAAACAAAGATACAAAACCTCAGCATAAATCCTTGACTCAGTATATAATTAGAGTTGTGTTGGTTTTCATCTGGGGGTCTTTTTTACCTTTTTTTTAACCTTTTGTTTTAATGTTTTAGGACAAGACAAAATGGCCTCATGTCAGAGGAGGTTTGGATTAAATATTAGGAAAAATGTAGTCCCTGAAAGGCTGTCAAGCATTGGAACAGGCTTCCCAGAGGAGTGGTGGAATCACCATCCCTGTAAGTGTTCAAAAATGTGTAGATGGGATACTTGGGGACACAGTTTAGTGGTGGACTTGGCAGTGCTGGGCTAATTGTTGGATTCAATGATCTTACAGGTCTTTTTCAACCTTAGAGATTCTATTATTCTATGACACGATGATTGTTTTAAAATTTAAATTCTGGAAATCAGCTGAAAAGAAGTACCTAACCATTCTAAAAAATAATTAATAAAAATAATGAATGACAGGTGCTACATAAAGAATTCATAGTCTTGAAAATAGGGAAAAGTGAATATCTGTTATATGAAGCATATTAACAAATAAAACCCACTAAAAATTCATTTTTCCTTGATTAGCCTTTGACCACTATAAACTGAGTCCCTGGAAGTTCTGTTGGTAAAAAAAAAGTTGAAATTATCACACAGGGATATAGCGATGACAAAAACTACTTTCTGTCTCACCAAAAGTTATCTTAAGGAGAGATTATTGTCAGATGTTGAAATTGGATTTTATCTTTCTTATCTGCTGAATTGGCTTCAGCTTCAAGAGTGACACAACACCTGCTGAACAGGGAAGTGGAAAAGCCAAGTGGACAGAATTCAGCTTGTATCATGGAAGAGGAAGCTTGATATGACTAAAATTGCTATGACTTTGTTCTTACAAATATCAAGAGTTTTTTCCATGCAGCCTACCACCAAAATCTTGCAGACCAGATTCCCATATGTAATTATTTCTTCTATTTAAACAAATATTGCTAAGAGATTATTTTTCCTTTTTACTTTTTAACATTTCTTTTGAAGAAGAAAATATTGATACTTTGAAAAAGAAGAAAAAATGTGGCAACTACCTTGCTGGATATGGATAAAGTGAAGTCCTAAGAGATTCAGGGAAAGTCGATTTTCTATATTGTGGTGGCATTATCTAATTGGTATGTTAGGATATAAAAGTCACAGAAAAGATACTGATACTATTTCTTCTTACTGCCATGCAAAGCACAGCAATTGTGACACTGTGTGAGGAGTCTCACAGCTTGCTCAGTATTTATTTTGGGGGTATCTCATTTTCCTGGAAAAAATCTTGACCTTAATTTTAAACACTTTTAATGGGCAGGTGTGCCTGCTCTGGAGAAAGGTAATTTTCTTTTATCTACAGTGTTTTTTCAGTTCAGCCATATAAAATCATCCATCAAAACTTACCTGTGTGTTCCTAGCACAATAGCCCAGGGTGAGCACCTTTCTGAGCAGTTGTGGGTAATCTGATCCCTTTTCTGTGGTTTCCAACCACAAGCAGAGGTGATGGAGAGAAGGTGGCAGAATTTTCTATCCTGAGCCTCATCATACCTCAGATATTTCAGATCAGAGCAAAAGTTCTCCTCAAACCTATGTCCCACGCTGCCCAGGCACTGCTTTAAATATTATTAGGCTACTTGGCTTTGCAAATATGCTTTGGGAATCCTTTGTGGCCACCTTCAGAAGGAAGGTGTCAGAGCCTGTCTGCTACACTGGATGTGGGATAATTTTCTCAGTTTATGGAGCCCAGACCTGAAGTGACATGGTTATAATGTATTCTTCTTGTGCTGTGCCCTTGAATAGTGAGGTAAAATTCATAGGAGATGAACTAAGAAAGTAATAATCATTAAATAAATGCTGCTTTGAGGAATGATAAGACTGCAATACACTAGTGAGAGCTTTGACTATCATAAGAAAATGCAGAGTTAACTATACTGTTATAAAAAGCCAGGCCATATTTTCCATCCATTTTTATTTGTGGGGTCTCCTTGAAATGCCTTATAAAACTTGGGAACCCAAGCAGCTTTTCTCTCAGGAATATAAAACTATAGCAGCTGATACTGGTAAAATAGGTTATATGGAGCCTTAGAAATGACTGCTTGATTTGTCCAGTATTTATTGCCTGACTAATGTACAGAAACAGTAAAACAGAAAAGCACAACTTTCCATCTGTGCTGCATTATGCCATACATAGGAAATATTTTTCATTTCAAATGGTGGTATCCCCATAGGCTTTCTTGCTTTGATATCCTATGCTACCACACATGATATTATAGAGTATAAACAGACTGACTATAAATCTGAATCTTTACAGTTTTGAAAACTGAAACATTCCAGCATTCACTTCCCACCAAACAGGCCTCCTGAAGTGTAGCCCGGGTCAGGTGTTTGGATTTTTTTTTTTTAAGTGGAGGCAAAGGTTGTTACACAGAAACCTGCAACCAGCTAAGAAAACTGAAAAATATTACCAAGGCCAGGCTGACAGAAAAGTGTTCCCATCTGGTATACAAGGTGCACAGCCCAAAATCTCATCAGAACATAAGGGGAAGGTTTGCTGTTTTACAAACACAGCCTTCAAGCATTAATTTCCCTTTATTCTCTAAATCTCTGCTCACAAGTCTGCGCACCTTGAATGTCACCAAAGTGTGAGCCTATGTAACACTGGAGGAACACTCTCTGCCTTTATTGGTATCCATTTGAAACCAGAGCATGTTAGAACAGATGGGCTGGTAGCTTTAAAAGAGGTCAAATTTGTTGTTTAGGAGTAGGTATCAATTTTGATTTTGGAATTGTTTAGGGTAGTTTTTTTTGTTTGTTTGTTTTGTGGGTGGTTTTTTGTTTGTTTGTTTGTTTGGGTTTTGTTTTGTTTTTTGGGGGCTTTTTTTTGTTTGGGGTTTTTTTTTAATTTTTTTTTTTTTGGTTCTTGTTTGGTTTTTTCCCATTGCATGCTTTATTTATTTATTTAAAAATATGAGTTAGAACTTGTATAACTAACTTCCGGACACATAGTTAATTTTGTGAATTAAACAGGCCCCATTATTATTTTAATATTTTATTCTATTTTTCTGAATTGAACTTATGTAACTTGATATAAGTATGAAATTGGAAGCAATTTCTGGTAATGGGACACTTTGGAGACCCACAGATCCTTCTGACTGGGGTGATGAGGGTGCAAGGATGAATGTCAGGTATTCTGAACGAAAACTTTCTGAAGATGACAACAGAATCTGTGTATGGAGCTTAAATTAAGTACCTACAACAAAGAAGATGCCTTAATGTGGCACTTTTTCAGCAGAAACAAATGAAACCTCAATAAATCTCCCTAAAGAAATAAGAGAGGGCAGAAGTTGGTGAAATCCAGATGGTTTGGCCACAGTATCTTGTAATTTCCCTGAGATATTTTAAATCCTCTTACTGGAGGAAGCTGAGGAAGGGAGGGTGAGGAGGCTTCAGGCTTCACATCAGGTTCAGGGGCCCCAGGGCAGTGGGGACAAGGTGGGTTCCTGGACTCAGCTGTGGCAGGGGCCAGGAGCCTACAGCTGATTCCCAGCCACCTCTACAACAGAGCCAGGGCTGGTAGGAACCAGATCCACTGATCCACCACCCCCGAGCTGTGTGTGTGTGCAACAGCCCAGACACACATACACAGGCACAAACTTAAAACACAAAACTTCATCCTGTACCTTTACCAAGAGTCCAGATGCTCAGGAGGAGAAATCCTAAGGGGACCCACCAATAAATCTTAGAGAAGCTAGTGCATATTGTTAAAGATGTGCAAGTCCTGGAAATTTAGAAACTTCAGAGAAAAACAAAAATAAAAAGGTGTGATTGCATCTCCCATCCATTCCACAAAAAAGTTGGAAAAAAATGTGTTCCATTTTAGTGGTTTGTTCTTCAAAACTATGTTTATTTCTTTCCTGAAGAACTGCATTGTGTATAATTTTCATTAAAAAGGAAGCACTGCTTGGTATGTTTATGAACCAAAGTGAAAATTTTTCCTTGGAGATATTTTTTTTACTAGAAAAAAAAAAGACTTTGAGATGAGTTATTTTCTTAAATAATGAAATGTTATAATTTAGTTATTTAAGAAAAGACATTTCTCCAGGAAAAACAGGAAAAAATATATCCTCATGTATATAGTCATTATAAGGTAGCCCAAGGAGATTACAGATACATGTACCGTATACATTCTAGGTACAGTGGAATTACAGTTGATTCATGTTTTAAATTAAATTTAATTTTAGGATTGTAAATTAAATTATTTCAAAATTTTATATAGATTTAAAAAGATGTTTTAAATTACTGAATTGCGACAGCTACGCCATTTTAGATTTCTAAAAATCTTTTAGTGCTGTAGAATCCTAGAAGATGAAGAGACTAATGAGCCTGTCTCAAACACTGATAGCCAGATAAGTGTGGTCCAGACACAGAGAGGTCACAATTGTGATGTGGGTGCTGACCCACACAGAGGACAGCAGGCAGCAGCAGGTCAGACATGGAAAGCTTCTTTATTTTTCTGACTCCATCAACTTATATACATTTTGTACAGAAAGCCGGGATTGGCTCAAGAAGGCTACAGCCTCATGGACCTCATTGGTCACTCTTACCATCAGTCAAGTTCTCCTCTCAGAGAAGAACTATGCAAAACACATAGATAATTTCTAAAAATACATGTAGTTTACATCAAGCAGTGTTAGAATCATGCTGCGAAGATTCAGACACCTGAAAGCAAGAAAAATCAGGGCAACAAGATAGCTGTGGAGCCAGCTGAGGGCTGTTGGCAATAACATGCTGTGAGAAGGCTGGGATGCGGCTGTAGAAGGGGGATGCAGAGGTGGGGCAGCCCTTCCTTATTCTGGCCCCAGAGTGAACACAACCCAATACCGTGCAAGTGCAGAATGAGGTCGAGAAGTGGGCATGGGCTGCTGAGTGGAGAGATAGGATGGAATTGGGCTGCAGGCCCTGGGATGCACCTGCAGAGCCATGGCATGCAAAGGGGCTGTATCCATGTGTCCTCAGGGGAAGGAGATGCCCGTGGTGGATGCCCAATGGAAAAGAGCCTGCTGGAAGCTGCCAGACACCTGAACGGCACAATCACTCCACTAAGGACATGAGGAAAGTGTGTTACTGATATGGCAATGTGTGATAGGGCACTTAGTGAAAAATACCACATAAGGAAATAAATATTATGTAAGGAAACACAGTGTCTCCAAGAAGTATATAAAACCAGCTCATTTCTTTGAATAAAGGTCTCAGATTCCCTGTCGATCTGAGCCCATGCCTCAGTCTTTACAGGCTGTTGACATAAAGTCAACCCAGCAGAACACAACCAAGACCACCAGTGACCCCTGTAAGTCCTCTGACCCATTTCCAGAAAGGCCTGGAAGAATGGACTGCACATGAAAACTAAATTACATAGAAAGCAAGTAACTTATCTCTAGGGTGGGGAAAACTTACCTATAAAAAGGTAACCCCAAGAAGCCCAGGAGTGTGTGTACCACACAAATTCCATCAGCTAGATCAATGCTGGAGCCAGGATCTTTCTTTCTGCTTTTCTTCCTTTCTCTGTCTCCCCCTCTTTAATTCGTATCTCTCTCTTTCACTCTACCCCTTTACTTGAAACCCACTGCTGTGTGCTTATACTAAGAGATAAGGGACTGGCTTAAACCAATTTCCATACCAAGTGTATAATTTACTAATAAAATTTTTGAAGCTTTTGCACACCCTCTGACTTTTGACATTCCTTTCAACCATGAGCATCTACAAACCTTGGGTGCTCACTTCCACTGAAGTGTGGGGATGCCACAAGTGCCCATTTAATAATTTTTTAAAAAATATTTTCATTAAAATTTGCTAAATTTTAGTCTTTTTTGTTAAATTCTCTTATTTATTCTCAATCCTTGAGTCTGGGGGAAAGTAGTCTGTTCCTTCCTTCCCCTAGTTTCCCCAAGACGCAGTTTATCAATACTCCAGATATCAAATTTGAAACTGGCTGTATTGCACCAAATTTTTATCTCAAATTCAAGCAAACCATTATTTTAAAGACTGACCTAGTCCCAATTCTGCAATCACTTACTGAAAACCTGTAGCAATGCTTCCACTAAATGCAAGTGCCCTCAAAACCAAATAACTTCCTTCTTTTTATCAGCAATTTCTCATGATTTCCATTGATATAGAGGGTACAACAGAGCCTTCTGCACATCTCTGCATGGGATAGGCAAATTCTGTAACTTCTTTGTAAAAAGGAGAAAAATTGTCTTCCTGAGTAGGTGAGGTATGTCAAGATTCTGTAATGAGTGGTGTCACAGGCAGATGTTTGACTTTGCTCGGTTACTTGCAGATTATTTAGTGAGTGGAGGAGAGAAATTTCCAAATTTGAATTAGGTTGCTGTTTTGTTTGCCTTGTCTGCTGCCTGGTTAGTTAGACTTATTTCAGTGCACAGGTCTACACTGACTGCTGGGGTGTGCCAGAACTGGTCAGGAGCCCTCCTGCTTCAGCTGGGGATACAGCTCGACCCCATCCACAGGACAGGAATGCCCAGCCTAGCCCGAGGGATGGTGTTAGTTGGGATCCTGCCAAACTGAGAAGATGGACAAGCCTTGGTGAACATCCCTGTGATGCACATGAAGGGCACAGGCCTAAGTGCTTGGCAAACTCTCCAACATCAAAAGGAGTCCATACCAGCACTGCTCAGCTTCAGCAGCAGCTATCAAGGAAATAAGGGGGAAAATTACTGAAAACTTAATGACTAAGGAAATCTCCCTACTTCCTATGTCCATTCCACACTGACAACAGACTTCACAGCTTGGATGGATGAGACAGACATTTCCATTGTCCAAGGAAACAGATTAAAGCATCCCAAAGCCAAGCAGTAGCATAAATATACATTATGCTCAATCTTTTCCCCAGAAACCCTGGACATTATTTTTTTCTTTGTTACTTGACACATGCTGTCACACACAACTCTGGAATGATCCTCTAACTTCACTAATCAGCTTTCAGTCCCACATCCCTGTCAGAAATAGAATATTTGCCCTCAAATCTCTCTTGTCCTGCAGTTTCCTGAACGTAATTAATTAAAATCACTATGGTATCATGAGCCTGGAAGTCTAAGGATAGGCATCAGTTTCTTAACCTTGTTCTATCTCATAATAAACGGTCTTATGAAGGGTCTCCATGTTCACAGATCTTTTAAAAATCAATGTTCTTTAAAAACACAGAAAGAATTTGTAATACATGAACATGACTAGCTGTAAGTCATCCTTTTCTCTAGAAATGCAAGCTTCCACATCAGATCTAAACATGATGTTAAAATATCTTAACTACCTAAAGCATTTGACTCGAGATATTATTGAAAATAATATGCAAAATGTAAAATATAATTTGACATGGCACAAACAGATATGTTTCTAATTTTGATTCTAATCTGATAATTGAAAATGCAGGTTATTCAGAAAATGATAATTCAGATTAATAAGCAATTAAGAATCAATCAGTAATCAATACAGTACTATCAGCACAAAAAGAGGTGACATAATAATAGTTTACATATTTTGCACGCATGAAATATACATATGCTGTATCCATTAAAGCTGACTTCAGTTACTTAACATTCAATTGTGCATTTTGTGGAGTGAGTCAATAGAGTGAATCACCAGCCCACTGCAGTATCATATGGGAAACTTTCCCTCTCCCGAGCAGATGGAGACTAAGAATGTCACAGACAAAATGTGTTTTGTCTCTGGAGAAAGGATGTTGGCTGCTTTGTTCTTAGACTCTTCTACATGCCAAGCCTTCTGCTCGCACTGGGACTCCTACACTTTGGGGTCTCATGGATATTTCAGTATGTCTCTGAAATGCTGACCTGCAGAAGAGAAAACCAGCCTGTCCAGAGGCCTGCAAGTAAAATATGACAATTGCTGTGCAATTCAAGACTTAACTGGAGGGAGAAAGCAAAAAAAATCATCACCTTTGCCATCCTTTTGACACATAATTCTCTTTGGGGGAGGCAAGTGCTTTCCATTTCCATGTGGAAGATTTAGATGAGGGGTAATTGAGATGGCATTACACTTCTGCAGGTGACTGAGGCCACAGAAACCCTATTTTCTATTCCCTTTGGCTCCATCTACCTAGAACTTAATTCTTTTCCTCTTTTTTCTTTTTTTTTTTCTTTTGCTGCCTTAATTTTCCTCACTTTTTTATGCACATCCTTCTCCAACTGAAGGATGATCACATCCCTATGAATTGTCTGAAAATAGCAGAAGGAAAACATCAAGAGGCATTGCAATTTTACTTTCTTTCTCAAAGAAATATATTCAGGACCACATATATCCACCCTATTTTTTTAAAATCAACAAGAATATCAGGGATATGTTTCTGCCACCTGTCAGTGGGCAAAATGTCAGCCTATGCAAAATAAAAGCAATCTTCTGAAAGTATCAGTCTACTGCATGCTGACCATGTTGGAGCTTAAAACAACCCCTAATTTAAATGCATCCAGGGCTGAGTGAGTCTGAGTTTATATGCAAAAAGTCTGAGCCCACACATGGCTAAATAGAATATGATTTTCTACAGTTATTTCTTTACCAGCAGTCCTAGGTTCAAGAGCATGCATTCTCTGTTTTTGCAGTGTCTATCACAGAGAGTTCCAGACTAATTAGTCTCTTCATTACAGCCACTCTATGACTCTTGCTTTCAACTCCAGATGGGCTTTGGCTTTTCTAGCCTCACCTCTGCATACTTGGACAGTGCCTCTGTATCCCCTCTGAGTCATATTTCTCTTAGAGAAGCATCAGCCTCTGATCAATTGTTTTTGATGTTTAAAAGGACCACATCCATGCAGGTCTCCTGATGTCTTTTCTTGAATGCCCATAAGGGTGAATAAAACTTGAGCTTGTGGAAAATTATCCTTTAAAATCAATGAGCTCTACAGGCCCTTTCTTCTATCCTGTTTTCAAGGTCTCTTTTGCCAGCCTTTACTCTGTGCCCTCTTAGCAACTCAGTCCACAACCTCTTTGGTAGGGTGGGGGTCATCACCGTCTGCCCTGCCTGCTCCTGTATTTCTAGTTTAAAACTCTTCCCCAGGCTGGTCAGCCTATTGACAAAGATCATTTACCCCTTGGTACTTGCTGCAACTGGTCATGTGGATGATATTTTTATCTCAGAGAGGATCCAAAGCCTGTGAAAGATTATCCCTGTTGTCAACACTGGCTGTACAAGTTTGTTGACACATGGGGTCCATCCCATGCATCCCATGCATGCTCCCTCAGGAGCTTAGTTTGGGTTTAACTCTGGCACACCAGGTAGAATTCCAGCAGTCAGTGGGGACCGTGCTCTTAAGCATTTCACCTTCATCACTGTCAGCACATCCTTACACTGTGTACAGCAGAGCTTCCCCCACCCTTCTGTGCTTATTTCTGCTAGACAGTCACAGAGAACTCTCCTTAGCACCTCCTGAGTGCTTGGCTCTCCAAAATCAGGAAATAGCAGCAAACAGAAAAGCATCTTTTGATCAAGAGCATCTGACAAAGATTTTTAGAAATGACTAGAGCTTGCTAGCCAACCCAGTTCACTGTTGCCACCCTTTCCCAGTGGTAATAGATACCCCAAAATTCCTCAAAATTTTCTTTAAGAAGCACTTCTGAAAGATCTAGCAGCAGAAAACAGAAACTGGTGCACGAACTGCTGCATCTACTGGTCACCTAATTTCAGATATCAGGCTATTTTTTTTTATTACTTTGATTTACAACAGACTATGTTTTCTAGAAAGGGACTTTCTACAGACCGTGTTCAAAATGTACAGACATCAGAGCTGACAGCTGTGCTTGTATTCAGCTCCCTAGATTTTAATGATGCTCTACATAGATTTTTAGCTTGAAATATGTTATTGTAACTCCAAAGTTAGAAGTTGTTACCTTATGGAGACTGGGATCAAAGAACTGCAGCTGTCATAAGTTTCTTTACCTTCACCAAGAGGCACGTTTGCAGCAATTCACAATTGTGCTGCATCTGGAGAGTTTGGTTTCTCCATTGTACATGTGAGTGACGGCTTTAGTGATGAGACAGGACCAGACTGAGCCTTCAGATTTCACCTAAATCACTGTCATCCACATATATTTGCAACAGGAGACAATGACAAATATGACTAATCAAAAAAATAATTTCAGAAGCTGCCTCTTAGCACAAAATACTATTAGTGACATCACATAGAGCAAAGTAAGAATTTTTCTCAAAATCTGCTAACAAAGGATCCAGATTTTAAGTGACTACCACAGTTCCTCAGGGAGGGAGGGATTTACAGACAGTACATTTGTTTGTATCCTGTGAGCAAAATATGTCAACTGAAGTCAAGAAATTATAATTTTTTTATAGCTAGACTTTCCATTTGTAATTTTAGCGAAGGATTGAATGGACACAAGTATAACACATTGAGGTGCCTAACGCTGTTAGCACTTTTTAAATATCCACACGTACATTATAACAAAACTATTAGAAAAATATAGAATACAAGTTTATAAAAGTGACATATTAGAGAGTCTCTTAACTGTAAAATTTTCAATCCATCATTTCCATGGAGCAATAAAATATTTTATTCATTTATTCAGCCAAAATTTTGCACTCAAATAAGAAGGGTAATATTCACCAGCCTAGAGAAAATATTTGATTGAGGAGTACATTAATGCTGCAAATAGGAATACAATTGTAAAGTCTCTGAAAGGACAATCCATAATCTCATTGGCCATCAAAATATTTGGGAGAACAAAAAAAGAGACATACCAGAAATCCAAAATGTGATTCATCAAATGAGGGTCTCAACATCCTCCTTCCTAATTGTCTTTTTACTCTTTCTTATTATTAAGTAATTGTGAGATTCTATTCCAGCATCTTGGAGGAAAGCTCATTCATAGAATGGAAAATGATATATAATTCTTCCCTAAGATGACATATTCCTTCCACTGTCTCTTTCCAGGAATTCAGAGCCTAATTCAAGTGAATATTAAAGCACAAATGAGATAGACCTCAAGATAATTTGTGATTTATGGGTTTTGAAGATTCCTCTTTTCTGCTTTGACTTTCTTTTTCTTTACTGCCGATTTATTTGGCTCCAGTTTACTGTTATACACTTTGTTTATATTTTAATTGAATTTATTATTGTTCATTAAGTTTCTTGTTTATGTATGATTGATACAATTAGATGCAAAAACTGTGGGCTGCAGCAAGCTGTAATACATTAATTGGTTTGTTCAAAGCAGAGCTTAAACTCTGGGAATCAGCAAGAGCAAAGGAAGCGCATGTGAGATTAAAGCTGTGGTAGATTTTGGAGGAAGAAATTGATACTCAGGACCTGCCTGCTTACAATTGTCTTGAGATCACAAGCTGTTTCAGAAAGAATGCACAATGATTTGATTTCCCCTAAAATTTCATCTCCCAGAATCTTCCTTCACAAATGTGTTAGTTCAAAAATCTCTTGGGAATGTAGGAAAATTGCTCTACAGGTCCATTCACCACAAATTTCTAAATACAGTTAGATTTGTAGGAAAAGGGAACCTGGCACCATGTCTCTGCTCATTCATAGCCATGCAGTGTTGTTGAGGTGGGGCAGACCCCAGCTGCTGGCCCAGGACTGGACATATCACAAGTAGAAAATGTTATTTATTCAGAGTTCATCGTCATCAAAACACCTCCAGGGAAAGTTTGCTAGCTTTGTCAGACTTCTCACATCCCTGCACTTTAATCTCCTGGTATAGGTTGATGACAAGGTCACAAATTATTCACACAGGCAGGAGTTTTCCTAATACTCGGCAAAAGTGGCAGGACTTCCGGAGGAATTATTCTATTAATATAGAAAATTCTCCTTAAGTGAAAAGTGTGAATGACTGGGTTAATGTTGTAATTTAAAATTCATACATCTATTCACAAAGTTTTATTTTCATCTCATTTTTAAACTGTCTGGGACCAGCTAGGTCCTGTCTGTCCAGCCTGTCTGTCACCCCAAATCCTGGCTCCCCTGTCCCTGTGGCCCAGACCCTGCAGCTCCCAGGCAGTTTCAGCACCCTGTGGAGCTGGTGGCAAGGTGTGGCCATGCCTTCCTGCTTAAACTGACCACCAAAAGTGTGCTCATCTCAGGTCACAAATGCAGAAGTGACTTGCCTAAGTCTAAGCTTATCAAATAAGAAAAAAAAGACTGCTAGAGAAAAATTCTCCCCTTTCTGAAACAGGTGACAGCAGGAGAGACACCGTGGAGGTGTCTCCCTCTCTCCACTGAAAGGAAGGCTGCCAGCTCAGATTTGAACAACTATTTTTCCTGTGTGATAAGTTAGGTGAGATGAATCCCACCTCCACTGCTCAAATTAGGAGCCATAGCTATTTCTTTCCCACCAGCTATAGTGGAGGCAAGATCTGGCAGGCCTGGATCACTTATCTCACTCTTAAATTTAAACACTATGTTAGTAACAATGCCTAAATTAGGCATTTAGAGTAGGTGGTTTAAATATGGTCCCCAATCATAATTTCATGTGCTCTTAGTGTGCCTGGAAACACTTGGGCTCCTTTCCAGACTGAAATATCCAAATAGTATTGCATTATAAAGATATCATGAATGATGTATAGATCTGCATCACAAAGTAATGCATAGCAATTTAATCTATGCTTACTTTTCCCCTGAGTTTCATTTGAATGTCCCCAGCAAAACTGCTGATGTTAACCACAACAGTGACCAAAATATGTTTGCACCATTGAGAAAGGAAGGAAGGAAGGAAGGAAGGAAGGAGGGAGGGAAGGAAGGAAGGAAGGAAGGAAGGAGAATGAAAGTTATTTTTTTCTATGAATATTCCCTTTTTCTTCTCATTCTCACTGTTGAAAGATATTACTCCAGGCTGACCATTTCACTTCATTCTGTCTTAGGAGACAGTAAGAAGATTGGGGAGCCACAAGTTACCCTAATCTAGTTATTCAATCAAAAAATGTGTGCTAACTTCCTGCTGAACACAATATTGTCTACTCTGCCAGGAAAAAGTAGTCTCTAATTCAGTACCTTACTGGCTTACAGTTCATTTAACAATGGGGAAGATTATGGAGTTTAATGTAAGGCAGAAAATGTGANAGGAAAAAGTAGTCTCTAATTCAGTACCTTACTGGCTTACAGTTCATTTAACAATGGGGAAGATTATATGGAGTTTAATGTAAGGCAGAAAATGTGAGCTCACTCAGCTGTTTTGGGAAAAGAAATATTGGGGGCCAGAATAAAGGAAAAAAATTATGAGATTTTTAAAGCAGAAAAGATTTCAGCTTACGGGGCTCAGGAAAGATGGATAGATATAAATCCAAAAAACAAGATTATTTGTCTGTTTCATCTGTTTTTATTTTAGCTTACTGGGTTTTAAAATTTGTTTAGTTTTTCTATTTGCAATAGTGGCACACTTAAAAATTGAAAGAAATGCAGAGATGATGTGGAAAATACATTGAAAAGGCGAGATATCCAGTTTTTGTAATAAATATAGAATTAGTATACATGATTCTGTGTACTTTTATTCATATAAGACTAGGGAGGATGGTGCCTTCCTATATCTATGCCTTCCAACTATATCCTGCTGTTATATAAGTCTTCTTTTTATTCAAATGTAACTAAAAATGAGCATTTTATGCAGACATTCTCTAGATCTTCCTGAAACTCTGTAAATGTGGGTTCTGTTCTCAAAGGAAGAAAGAGGTGAGCTAAGTGAGACACAAGACTTTGAAAGTCTTACCCCTCCATACGGGTTTATGTGAATATTTTATAGGACAGCACCCAAAATGCATTTAGTTTATGTCTTACTTTTTTCTCCATTAAAGATTATGTCACTCTCTTACTGAAAAACTGATCTTTGAAAGTAGATGCACTGAGGCAAGGTGGAGAAATCTCTCTCATATCCTGCATGTTTTATATAATTAAACCTTGCAGAGACTTTGGCATGTTCCTTTTTATACAAATGGCTCGTAATAACATGGCTTCATTCATTCCTCCTCCACTGGACCATGCCCATGCCGTTCCCATGCAATTCCCATTAAGACCTTTATCTTCATCTGCTCCCAGGCAGCTCAAAAAAATGATTCCAAGCCTCTTTTTAGTCCTTTGGAATAAAATACATTTACGTATCATAGAAATATGCATTTCACAGATGCAAACCAAGGAGGGTTGTGCAGAGTTTCCACCAGTGCAGGGAGTCCTTAGAGTATAGTTTAAACTGACTCCAGGAAAATGTACTTAGAGATGCCATATGGGAGAAAAGAGGATTCTTCTGCTCAGAAAGGTCTTTGAAGCAGAGCCTTTGTGGGTTGCATTCCACTATTCTATCATAGAAAGACCAAATATAAGCTTCCTCATAGACAATCTCTGGATGAAGGAGGAAGCTGTAATCACAAGTTCAGCAGTTCATGGATACTCTCTAAGTATTTCAGCATGACATGGGATTTACAGCCACGATGATGTCTGTAGTCACTGCAAAAGCTGTGAAGTCACACAATGCACTAACAAGCTGAGAGGCCTCTGAGAACATTTAGCAAGTGAGAATCTGACAGCTTCTCAAGGTGAGGCCAAGAACAGGCAATGCTGCTAGAAATCCCTTCAAGTAAAACTGAACTACAGGTTTACATGAAAGGAAATACCCGAGGGGATTTTTATTTTTAATCTTAGGTTATTTTCATAAAAACATTTTTAGAAAAAAAGAAAATATTCTTTTAGAAACAGAAAATGTACTTATGTGAAAAGGCTTTGAGAAATATTTTCACTGTCTGATGTGGTATGAGAGACCTCACTTTAGTGAATAAGCATAAGTGAAATAATCACTATTAGCTGGGAAATATTTGAGAGTTTTTGCTATGAAAGCATTAAAATTAGATGCTGTGTAGGTTTTTCTATACATATTCTGGCATTACCCACCATAACAATACCCACACATGTAGTCACAATTGTTCAGCACTGTCAATTAAAAATCTAATAATTTTTATTCCTTTTAGTTACAAAATTATATTTCCCATATTAGCGATCTGCCTTGGGCTCATGTAATTAAAAAAAAAGGTTTACAAAATTATTTAGATAGTGTTATTGAGACCAGGATAAAGGACATACACACAATTGTGTCCACATTGAGAAATTCTTATAACCTTTTTATTGAGAAGATGTATTAATACAATGCTTTGAAGCATGGACCCAACCATAAGCAAGGGATGTGAATATTGTATGAGTGTCAAAGATGCCATTTTTTCCATAGAATTAATTGACTTTGCAGCAAAATTCAGTGCATATTGTCTTTACTAAATGTAACATATATATTAATGCTGCCATAAAACAAGCAAGGTGCAGAATATTGTATCTTCACTGGCCTCAATGGGTCAATTGTTCTTTTCCTTGCTTCATTCTTGGAAATCACTCAGCTATTTGAAATTTAAGGATGGAAAGAAGGAAGCAAGTAGCCTGAGGTAAGTCATTGATTCTTAAATATTTGGCTTAAAAACAACAGAGTTACAACTAAGACCTTTCAAAGAAAGATAAAGGAACTGTTCTGCATAGGAACAAACTCTCCTCTCCTGAAATGTGTGACATCAGTGACGTGCAATGACAGATATTGCTTAAAGATGAAACATTTTGGGCTATGTACATCCCATTCTACAACTCATTAGTCCTTCCACATGGAAAATAAAACCAGATCAGGCCCCAAAGCACAACTGGAATTAGAAAAAAAACATTTTTTAAGCATTGCAGTTTGGAGGAGGTGTCATTTTACTGTGTATTTCATGGCTGAGTAACAGAAACCAAACACTGGAAGGAGAGCTGTTCATGCTGTGCCATATGTCTAACCAAACTGGAAAAAATAATAACAGAATATCTCATGAGATTGTGTCCTCATGGGATTTCCAAATCTGAGAAAGTGTTCAGATCAGTATATGAAACCTCGAATGCTTGAATTTCTGAATCTTGAAGGATTTGAAGCTTGACAGTTATTTCTAACATATGGTTTAGTCTATTTTTTTTATGATCTCAAACTGTTTGAATTTCTTTTAGATTTCTTTTTAATTTGGGGTGGGGTATAACAGTCAGTTATGGTTTTGGTTTTGGCTTTAGATTTGGGTAGTTGGTTTTTTTTGTTTGTTTGGGGTATTTTTATTTTTATTTTTATTTTGTTTGGTTCTTTTTGTGGTTTTTTTTGATTGTTTGTTTGGTTGGTTGGTTTTTGGGGTTTTTTTTGTAAAGCAATTTAGAACTACTCTTCATGCCACCATTGAAGTCAGAAAATTTTTTAATAGCAGGGATTGCATAATTTCCAAAAACGCAGAAGCATTTTATTTGCTTGTAGAAATAAAATGAGCATGTGGTGTATTTGATGTAGACCTTCTAATCACATTTTTAGAGTAAATTAGATCTAACAAAAATAACAAATATTCCTAGAAAGCTGAAGACTTGTCCACACATCCCACAGTATATTAGGTAGTATTTTTCATGTTTTTTTCAATCTACTAAGCTTGACCTCAACTAGAAATGAATCAGATTTTGAATCAATCTCAAAATCACTTGCACCTATAATTCTAAAGCTGGTTTGTTGTTGGTTTTTGTTTTTTTTTCCCCCAAATCTGGCTGTGATTTCTCAACCTGACAAAAGTGTGACTCTATTCTGAAATTACTGTCTAGGGCCCAAATACCAAGTGCAAAGCTACTATACTGATATAAAGAGAGTGGTCCGAGTCAAAGGACCCAATCCCAAGGCCAAAGGCTATGCAGAAAGTGAGATAATATGCCTGGAGTCTATAATTTTTTCCTTGGCCCTTTCTGA
Organism: Sterrhoptilus dennistouni; assembly: GCA_013397095.1. Taxonomy (NCBI): domain Eukaryota; kingdom Metazoa; phylum Chordata; class Aves; order Passeriformes; family Zosteropidae; genus Sterrhoptilus; species Sterrhoptilus dennistouni. The sequence goes on along the minus strand of VWZU01010036.1, from coordinate 498,921 downwards.
TAAATTCCTGCTCATCCCTTTCAACCCTTTTGCTTCCCTACTTAAAATACTTCCCTCTTCCTCAAGACTTTCAAAAAGCTGCTTGTGAAGCCTGTGAGCTTTGTACTGCTGGTTCTGAACTGTCACAATGAGTCCTGTGGGACTCACTCTTTCACCAGCATGAGCTGCATTGAGCTTCAAGAAAAGGCAATTTTTTATTTCTTTATGAGTCACAGTCGCTAAGAATGATGGAATAACAAATGGAGGAAGATCCATTGGGATGGGACAAATGCAGGCTGTCTAAAACATTTTTTGGTGCTTCACAGCGCATAAAGGAGGACCGTAAGAGTGTTATAATAGGAAGACATTGAACCGTATAGTGCAGGTGATGTAGTGATAAAGGTGCTGCACTGGCACCAGATACCCCAGCTCTTCCCATTTTGCCATCAGTCAGTCCCTTAATCCATCCACCTGTCATTTACCAGCTTTCATCAGTTGTGCAAAGTTCAGCTGTAAATTCACTGTGTCCTGAACATTGACTGAGAAAATTCAGTACTACATATGGTTCTGAAGGATCTCTGCACTTCCTTAATCCATCCAGAAAGAGTCTAGACTCTGTTTTAGCTTTCAGAGAAGAAACTCCAGGGGTTTTTAGCATAAAAATATTCCCACTGTCAATCCCCAAATGAAGTCTCAACAAAAAGCCCACAACTCTATAAGAGAACTATGAGCTATTGTTCCAAATGTTTCTATTGATTTTTTTCTCTTACAAGTTTGCCTTTTCACCCTTTCTCCAGAGCTTTTCTTTCTACCCTTCTGATCTTGTCCCCCCTCTCCTTTCTCTCCTAGACTGTTCCTCATCTGTCGTTTTCTCCTGCCTTCCTTCTTTGAGAAGGGCTTTGGGTCAGCACTGCTCAGCCATGCTTCCTCCAGGCTGATTGGACACTTCTGTCTGTGCTTGACAGATGAAATTCCCAAAGCTCCTAGTTAATTTTAGGGTGTCTGGGGGAGGAAAGAGGCTGGCACTGAACCAAACACACATTTAAATGTGCCAGAAAATTACACAGTGGTCATAAAATTGCAAAATCTGCAATTTTTGTGCAGCCCACAATTTTCTAGAGGTCTTGATTATCATCCAGAGTTCAGCGTTTTACAGGAAGTGCAAGAGGTTACATTTCCAGTGATTTTTAAGCGACCCCAAAACTATTACACTGGAAAAATTCATACCACTATTAACTATTTCAGTGAATTTCTATCCATTTCAAGAGCATTCAGCATGGAAAAAAAGCTTTTCTTCTGAAAGAGATTAGAGGTTTTAAGGTGATTATTCTTAGGGTCTCTATCAACAACAAATTATCTAAGCAGTGACAGATCTAATACATTTTGCCTTTGGGGAGATCCAAACTGAGAGTTCTGTTGTAGGAGTGTGGTTTTTGTGCATATGTGCACAACACAATGGAGATCTAAGACAACAATCTCTTACAAAACAAGAGCAGAAATTATTAATTTTATGACAAGATGATAATCTGTAGCTGGTGATTCCTGAAAACCGAAAAAAAAAAAGGACGTTACCTTGTGATTGATCTTGTAATTTGCTCCAATATGACCAATTTGCTATTTGCTCCAATAGCACCCCAACCTCCCAGGCACCAGCAAAAACCCACTGACGGTGACTGTGCAGGTAATGAATGAACAGAGTTCTGTAACATTTTCCAGAAAAAAAAACAAACAAGAACAACCAAAACCACATCAATTTCATTCAACTTCAACATTAAATGGAATGCAAAACCACAAATTTATATCATGAATTCTCACCATTCACCTCATGAATGAAATGTTGGGACAACTGGGGTGTCAGGACCATCCAGTTTCCTGCTGCATGCTGTGCAGGCAGATTTGCTACAAGTATGTCCCTGCGGCTTTAGGGATATCCAGCAGAATTCCCACTCTGGATATTGCAGAGACACAGAGCACAGCACCCGCTGGATAAAATGTGTTGCTTGCATTCAGTGCAAGAGGAAAAGAGATTTTACTGAAGGTTGACAAGGCCCCATGACCCCTAAGTGCTGCAGCTGTATCCGAGAATACTTCTAAGATTTTTCTTTGAGCTTTCACTTCTCTCAGCTTTTTAATTCCTGTCAACAGACAGTTGTAAATGTTGAAACTTGCAGAGATTATCTCAACTTGCAGAGCTTGTCTTAGCCCAGAATAAAATGTATACAGCTGTATTTACACTCTGCTGTGTATCCCACAGCCCTGACCCCTCCATGAACAGCCTGGCCAGAGTGGCTTTGTGCAGGGGTGGGAGCTGGGAACACGCAGCCACCCCTCAGAGATCTCAGCAAGAAAGGAGCTGGCACCTTCCTGCTGGTTTCTCAGTCTGGGCAACCCTCAGGCTCTCCCAAATTGAGGCATAACCATCATGTACACAATCCTTTAATTCAGTATTTATACAGTCTTGACAATGAACCACAATATCTTTTTACTTCTGTAAGTCACAGCATGTTCCCATTACAGGGCACTTCTGCCAAATTTGACCCTTATCTAGGAAATTCTCTAGAACAAGCTGGCTTTATGCTCTCCTGCAAAGTGAAGGATAATGAGTGATACGAATGGACAAAGAGGTTGCACCACACTGTATTTGCAACCCACCAGGATTTGAAATGTGATAGGCAGATATCTGAGCTTCACAGGTAGGAAATGGAGTGAGGATGAAGCTACAGGAGAAAGTGACCTTACCTTGCTAAGGTCCCTGCAGGTTTTTATTTCCTGAGCATTAAGGCCCCTCTATATTAATTTGTTTTTGTACTCTTGATTCAAGCTGCATCAACTTCAGTACTGACACATACACAAGGACTGCTTGAGGTCTTCCACTGAGCCAGGTCCCCTTAGGTTAGGGGTGCCCTGTGTTGGACCAGTAGACTGTTAAGTAGAGTTAACTTTCAGTAAAATATTTCCTTGTATGATGAGAAAAGTGGCACAGCACATGTGTGAGGGGCAACATTTCATATACAAAGACAGTCTGATCTTCAGCATGTCAAGTTGCTACGTGGAGAGACATAATCGAGCTGCCTATCTTGAGAAAATCTTGCAAAAGCTACAGCTTGCTCCTTTGTGACATTTAAGAGGAATTCATACAGGATTTACAAAACAATTGTTACTTACAAGACTGGTATACTCCATTTAATGAAACACCATCTTTCTTATGTATTGACACATTTCCTAAGCTGGTATTTAGGAACAGCATCAGAGATATGTGTTCCTAAGCTTAGCTTTTCCTATGCTAGCTCTCATAACTCGAATCGTACATCAACTTACAATTGTGCTCCTTGACACTGGAAAAATTATGATGACTGTGACTTCTTTTTATAAAAAAGAAGACTAATAAAATTAAGCAATAATCTATAAGCAGAGAAGGTTACCATTTTAAAGATCATCTCCTGCTGTGAATTGAATAACAAGGTAAAGGTTTTAGCATTTATAAATGTCAAGGGAACACACACGTTCATTTTAACAGCATGACATGCGTATCACTTATAAACTTATTGCACTTAAAGATTACCACTATACTGTACAGATGGTTTCAGGATGCAACTTAAAATTTTAAGTGGTTCTGAATTTTAGGGCTTTGTTGCAATAGCTGATAATTCTACTAAATGTCTTATCACTAAAACCAGGAATTACAGTAATGCTATAAGAAGCATCAGACTCTTACATGCTTATAAATTTTTCAACAAGAAAAGAAAACCCTAAACAATTTGGCTACAGCTCTTGATGCTGTCTCAAATGTTCTGATTAAAAAGCACTAGAACTTGAACTGGACAGAAATGTCATTTATCTCGAACAGTGTTTTCTGTCTGCTTGTTGTCTAGAGATACAAGAAATGCTAGAATTAAATGTTATGGATTCAGACTGTCATCAAGACACTGTGCTTTCAAAACCATGATGAAATGAATTTATTTATCCAGAAAGAAATGAAGTTGAAAAAACGAGAGGTGTCATGTCAGCACCTTCAACTGGGAAGCAAGATGTGGTCTATTTGCCAGTTTATGGCTCTAATCAGGGACCCTGACATTTCCCTTCCCTCTCCCTCCCTCCTATCCTCCAACCTGCTTAGCTGAAAAGAATGATGAAAATGCACCATGGTGGTTTCTTCCAGTATGCCACTGCCATTTGGCGATCTAATTGGCCCCAGAGGGCCTCCCAACCATTTCCATCAGAGATAAGAAAGATTTTCTTCCTTCTGCTAGAGACAGATAGGAGACATTAATTATGCGGACAGCATCCAAGAGAGCAACAGTCATTCTCAACTAAATCAACATGCAAAACAGTCATGGAAATTGTCAGATCATAACAGCAAAAGCTATGGCAGGAGGGAAAAATCAACAACCAACCTCCAACTTTTTTATAAAAAAGAACTATGAAGAACTTTGTTTGATGTGCAGGTTCTAAAAAGCACAAATTCTCATACTCAGGCTTTTCTCTTTTATTAGAGATGTGACTTAAAATAAAGTATTTCCACAGTTTCTTAAAAAAAGGGACATTGTAATAAAAGCCAGACAAAGATTATTAAAACTTTTATTTACTATTATAAATTATTATGTCTACTTCTTAAACCATTAGAAAACAAAAATACATTTCAACCAACCATAATGGAATGTAGTTACCTTACAGAGACACTCTCTTCCCTGCTCTAAAAAACTGAAAAAAAATAATAGGGGAGAAAGACTCATACTCCAGTCATCTCTTTCTCAGAAGACATGAATCTTTCTTAGAGGGTGAACTGAAAATCCTGGGAGACAAAGAGAAAGAGAAGAGGTCTAGGACAATAAAATCTGTTCCATTTTCTAGAACAGAATGTTTCTCCGTTCAGGAAAAGAAAAAAAAAGAAAAAAAAGAAAAAAGAAAAAAAAAGAAAAAAATAAACAAAAAACAAACAAACAAACAAACAAAAAACACCAAACAAAAAACAAACAAAACCAACCAACCAACCAATCAACAACAAAAAAAAAAAAAAAAAAAAAAACCAACCAGGAAATATAATTTAGAGGTGGGGAAGGGAGGGAGGAATTATTGCAGGGAGAATATTAATGAGAGAAAGCAGGGCAAACAGACAGCCCTAGTTCTACACAGTACATATATATTGCAGACAGCTGCATAATTTACCCAGGAGAGAAATGTCACACAAGCTGTTGCCTGCACCACACTGGACTCATTTGAAGCAAGCTCCAGCCCCCTGACTCTGCACTGCCACCCCCACAGAGATACTCCCCTATCCTCTCTGTGAAGAAGAGTCAGTCACTGGAGAAAGCTCTGTGCTGTGCTATCACGTGCCTTCTCTGGAGCCAGGGCTGTAGGTGCAGGCAGGCTCTCTGCATGCCTGGTGCAGCACAGGCTGTCAGTGGGAAAGCTGTGACCTCAGTCAGCATCAGGCAGCAGCATGCAGGCAGGACACATGCCATAGAATACAGACCCATGTGCTGGCCAGAAAATTACAAATATATGCACAAATATATTTTATAATATATTACAAATATAATAGCTGGCAAACCCTCATCATTTGAAAAGGGAGAGTAAAAGCAGCATAGAAAAATTCATGCTTTGAGGTGGAGTTTGTTTCTCTCCCATGCAGCTGCAGAATGCCAGAGCACTTCAGCTTCAGCCAGGAATAAGTGTTTCAGGCCATGGGCAAACAGTCTCTGCTCTTCCTGAGCCAAACACATGCTTAAGTCCCTGAGAAAATTTTGGAAGGTCCAAAGGGCTGATGTCTCTTGCTTAGTGTGTGCAATCATTGGGATGCAGATAGGTGGCTTCTCCCTTCTCCCATTTTTGGAGTAGTAAAAAAATTTCTGGCCCAGCATCTGGAAATCATCTCTGCAAGCCAAAAAAGGTTCAAGCCAACATTATGCATAATATTACTAGAAAACAAGCCTTAGTCTGCTGAGCTGAGCTCAGCTCTCCCATGCATAGTTGTACAGTCCTCCAGGAACACTCCTAAATTCCCAGCAAGAAAATCCCATTATCCCATGCTGCACAAGCAAGACACATTAATTCTATTCTTGAGAATGTGTTTTGGGAAAAAAAGAGCTCACCAATATGATATGCCTCATGGGTCTTCCCTGACAAAGGAGAAACTCCCAGTAAGTCAGATACTTAGAGGATCAAGCCAAAACTGTTGAAAGTGATAAGACAGTGCCCACTGTGACTGTTCTGCTGCTTTTGAAGTACTTCTAATTAGAAGTAAACCACTATTTGCACAAGTGTCTGTTGTTAATCAGACCTCACAAATTGGCATAGGTAACTGTAGGTTAAATCACATCATTTCACAAGTCACAGGATTTTATGATATCAAACACTTTCATGATGCCAACCAATCTGTCATCATGAGAAACAGATTCTTTTTAGATTAAGAGAAGATGGTAAATGTAGTTAAAATGTTAATACAACCAGTGGAACCACAGCATAATAAAGCCAACTTTTTACAGTATATTTGGATTGTACAATATACACACTGTGTTGCCTGCTCAAGAAAATGTCTTATTGCAGCTAATGACCACTAAAATAACCTCCTGGCTTAGCAAATATGCACCAACTTGAAAGGTAAGGGGTTTGGGGTGTTTTGAAAGTGACCATCTTTTCATAACCTTAAGGTACTGCTCAGTGCTGAGTCAGTGGACTTCAATGCCCATCGAACATTGACTGCAGGCATTGGGACATGGTGCACAACCAAGGGTCTGGTGTGTGGTAAGATTGACATAATGGTGTAGTTAACCATTTAACTAGAAGCACCTGAGCACAGTAACACTGGTTATATAAGAAAACTGATCATCAGTTAAGAAACATGCCAGATCAAAGACCTGATATATTTTTAAGAATGTGATGAAATTTTTTTCTACTTAAGCATCAGTGGGTGAAAAATTGTGCTCCTTCCACTCTAGACACTTCCTTTCAGGGATAGAGGTGACTGCTTTACAGCTGGAGCTGATTTTTTTTTTTTAACCTAAAGTAAATTCTGCTTTAATTGGCAGCTAATGGAAAAGAATGTTCCTTATTTCTAAAGAGAGGCAGGAAAATGTAGGGCTGGTTTCAGTCTGCCGTAATTGCAACACAACAATCATTTGTCAGACCTGCATGGAAGCAAGGATGAAATGGTAGCTTGCAATACCAGTGTGTGTGCCACAGATGCTACCCAGGGATTCAGGTTAATTACATACCAGGCATGCTTAGGGACCACCCATGTAAAACAGCTGGCAGGATGGAGGCTTAAAATTGCTCCCTGCCGGTTCTACCATTGTATACTGCCCCCTTCAATTCACTATGAATCTCTTCATCTGGGCTAATTTACTTCAGCAAGGATGAGTAAGTTAGATTCACTTATCTCCACTCTCCCAGCCTTGCTGGCTTTGGAACTGCTCCACTCCATCCCCTACTTATTGCTTCAATTGTATGAATCTAAAGAGTTTATTGATGTGTATGGGCAAATCTTTCCAAGTGCCATAAACACCACTGCAAAAGTCAAAGGAAGCAGGTATTAATCTAAAAGAAAAATTAGTAACAAAGACCCTCTCTAGTATGTGAGCTCATCTACCCAGGATGTGATTCATTGTTTCATTCCAGGTTCTTATGTTATACAAAATATTATTTACTTGTCTTTGCTGAATAACACCGAATCATCTGAGATGCCAATGAGGTCATCCCATTATGTTTGTCTTAATTCTGCATTTCTAGACTCTTCTAGCTTTTACCTGAATCATGACAGTACTTAAGGATAGGTAGGATTTTGTGATTTGAAAATAAATTACATATTATCAGCACTAGGATGACCATAGGTGATAGATAGTAATGTGATGCGTTTGTAGTAATCCTTTTTCACCTAGATCATGAATTAGGTTTAGTTTCTTATGCCACTCCATAATCATAAATTAAAATGTCATTGTGATAATCATAAATTAAAATGTCAATATGATAAAATGTCATTGGCTTTAGAGACATCAGCTGAAAATGACCATCATTCTTGGGATAATTTTATTATTAAATGTTTTTCCTCATATTGATATACAGTAAATATGATATTTCAAAAGGGTGGTTATTACAGACTGAGTATTGTCAGACATGTTTTCTTAAAGGATTTAGTAAACTGATTGCAATATGTGGTACTAATGGATGCATTACATTGTTCACTCTCTCCTTTTGCTTAGTCTATGGAAGAGAGGTTGTTTCTAGATACTGCATGACAAACTGCCTGCAAACAATGTGGAAAATCAAGCAGCACTCTCTAACAATAAAAACACCATACACACTTCCACTTTCACCCTTCCATTCTCCCACTGCAATGTCCTTTTAGCAGAAATTTGCTCCTTGACTTCAGTTTACTTTTCTACTTCAGTTGTTCAGCAGGGAGTCTGAAACCAGACCCTGGCCCAATAACCAACAGTCATATTGCTAAAGACCCTACTCCAACACTTATATGTAATTTGAGTAACTGCTGGCACTTGAAACTCAATCCACAGCCCACAAAAGCCACAGGAGAGACTGATTATCATAGGCTATGGAATAGGATCTTGAGCACTGCTGTGTGCACTAGCTCTTTATACATGAGTGTATATATATGTACATCAGCAGTAAATTTGATGGTGGATGGAAAGGGTCCTATGAAAGCAAGCTGTTTTGAAGTTCTGGTGTATTTTAACTCATGTAAATAACATAATATCCTTAAGCATATTAAAAGGCACTGTTGATAAAAAATTGTCATTTAACAGCAAAATACTGATATAAATAAATTTAGAAGCAGGACACAGTTTGAGGAATATAAGAGACATCCAGCAAGCCGGGCTGAAGGAAATTAATTCCGTGTTCAATAACTAAAATGACAGATTGAATCATGCAAAAACTTCTGATATCTCCTCTCTGCCTACAGGACGCAGAGCTCTGGCTGGGAAGATGAACTGCTACACTCACTGCTGAGAGTCAAAGTAAGACACATCTACTAGCATAGCTCTGTTTCTGCCCAGGTCTTTTTCTGGCAGCGCCATGAAGGATCACAGCATTGCCTAGAGCTCCTGTTCAGTATGAAGGAAGGCAACCATGGGAGGAATGACTTTGGCAGGACTAGTTAAAGCCAAGGGTGGACAGTAGCTCAGTACAGTGCAACACAAGTCACTAACCACATTCAAATATGCTACTGGGAGGAAGGGGTAAGTTAATATCCACCTAATATATCTGTTATAACTCCCTCTCCCCTCATTCCTGGCATCTGACCACAGCCTACCTTGTGCTTTTCCTGAAATCAAGACAGAATATAACTAATCTATTCCATTTATGTGTATAAATATCTGGGTATAAATACGTACAGTATTTATAGTCCATCAGTGAATTATAATAATAGTAATAGAAAGAGTTTTAATGGGGTAGAGGCACGACCACCCTGGACTGCAATTACAGTCCTACCTACCCTAGCATCCAGACTCTCATGGTGGCATACAGTGTATTTTAAGGTACTGGAAACCAGTAGTGAAGGACTTCAGCTAACTTGGCCTGAACTCTAGGCTATATAAGATTTTGTCTCCCTTCTGAGAACACTGTGATAACCAAGTTTTGATCCCAACTTCTGCGTCTGGCCACAGGCTCTGTAACATAACCCTTATTCTGGGAAAATTATTTCCTATTGTCCCTTTTGAATTTCTTACCTTTAAATATCACTGATTGTTCCCATTTTTCCTTGTCATTCAAATGCTACAGCCAACTTCTGACAATTTTCTTAAAAGTATTTTAGCTATATTTAAATATATGGCCTTATCTTGAATCTATAATAACCAATCTCATGCTCTTCATAGCAAAATAATCCATGGAGCAGGGACTCCTGGAGCACGAAATGAGCAATACTATAAATGTATCTGAATATACCAGCTTTAAAAGAGAAGCTCATTCTTTGCAACTCAGACGTACATTTTAAGTTGGTTGCTCTGTGGTGGATTAGATCCAATAGTCAAAGCATTTTGTTACTAGGTGGCCTCTAGCCAGGTGGGTAGAAAATCTTCCTGAGAGACAAAATGAAAATGCTGAGTTTGCTCAGTCTAAGGGAGAGGGGCTGAACCAAGGTCTTCTCCTTCCTCAACATATGCCTTACTGGAATGCAAATACCGAACGTGGGAGGTAGCAGGCATTTTAAAACATATGTAATGCTGAGTCCCTTCCTGATGCACAGCTCAGCTCTCTGATGTCTACACAACAGATCTGAAAAAACTACATGAAAGAACATCACCGACTTCATTTATTTATTTGTTTATTACTTTTTATATTTTAAAAGTCCATTTATATTTTGTATGTCTTTTCATACTTTTAGACTCTGACAGCAGTTCTTTGTAAATGCCTCTCATATCAGGCTGGGCATGTCCAAAACAGGAGTTTTAGATGTCTGAGGACTGTTCATGTCAAATGAAAAGCATCTGTGAATCATTGGTGCCCCCAGCAATGAGTAGGGATCAGGAGGTGCCCAGGTCCTTTTTTCATAGTTGCGTAATTCCGGTTTGTCACAGACTCATCACTTCAGCACCTACCACAACCTCCAGTGTCATCTCACAGCACCTAAATCTCCACTGCTTTACAAGCTGCTGTCAGGAATTTAGTACCTTAAGGCTGACTTCAACACTTTTCTTTCATGTTTTATGTTTTTTCCAGTTTTATAGCCATTACACAACTGCAGTAAATGGCAACAAATCAAGTAAATGACTTAAAGCACTGCAGAAAAAAATCCCTTGTCTGCCTGTGCTGCACTCTCAAAAGAGTTAAGTGCTTATTAGAGTAATAAGTAATATTTTGACCTGCAGAACAGCATACTTTCTTCTTTTTCTTGTTGACTGTTTAATATATACAAAATAAATTTCTCTCCTGTAACCTCTTTTTGATGAGGCAATGCTTATAAACAGCACCTGATTTCAGACTCCAGCTATTCCAGGTGCAGCTCACACTTGTCTCAGTGTTGTCAACAGATCCTTGGGGAGGCCCCTTTTCTGCACCACAAAAATAATGAACCCCCCTGTTCTGCCTGTTCAGGGTGTGTCATTATTTGGCTATGCAAAGCCTAATAACTTCGGTTTTGTTGTCAATGAGCTTCAAATCAGGCTTTAAGATAAGAAGTACCCACAGTCTTGTGATGAAAAAGTCAACCAGGCATGTTTTTATTTTCCCTTGGGTTTGTCCCTTGTGTCAGCCAGTAAACCAACAAGCTCTTTTGTGGCTTATGTTTTTTTCAAGCTTCTGGCTAGAGGATATATCCACCCACAATAAATCCAAGAATTCCAAACAAAATCCCTGAAAAGTACCTGAGAACAATCAGATTATTGCAACCTTCTGTTTTTTACAAATATAAGTAATCTTCAGACAATTGCAATCTAGTTAATTGTTAGAAAATTGAGATTATCACAGTTTTAGTGTAGTCTTCATTCCCCCATGAAAAAATTTCAATGTTTTACATATATATTTGCACACATGCACAACCACATAAATTAATTTTTAAAAGACTATATAATGTAAAAAATATTTATATTCTAATATTCAGCTCCTACTTTTCCAGCAGTAGCACAAATTAATCAAATTAATCTTAAATAGGAAACAGTAGACAAAAGATAATTATTGTAGCCAAGAAAACAAAAACATATAGCTGATGTGGATTAGATACAGACTGGAAAATTTTTCACCTCAGCCTGTCATAGAACACAGAAAACTTTTTCTAAAAGTCTGATTTCATTCTTCCCTCTAGACCTTGAGTCTTCATTTCATATTTGTTTACAAGAAATTGGTTTTCACATTTACATTTACATTCACATTTACAAGAGGAACACAATGACTACCACTGATATTGTGTGAACCTGTTGGACTGTTTCTAGCCTAAGTGCATGCCTGTGAAATAAAGTTGGGGCCCAAGAAAAGGGTAATTGTGCTGTTGTTAATAACTTTAGCCAGATGACTTACTGTGCTAAAAAGTTGGAGGCTTCTGTCTGAGGAAAAATCTTACTGCCTCACTTCTGTGGATAAAAATGAGTGGGTGTTGGAAGGTACCTGAAATGACAAGGCTGGGTAGCCAGAGGCATCCTTCTTATTTCTCTTTTTCACCTGTAAGCCTTTTTCTGCTATAGAAAAGAGCCCGATTCCTCCTCCCCTCTAGGCAAAAATCAAAGCGTTCCACTTTATTTTAATGGATAGTTTACCTGTCTGAAGTTTTCTTGCCAGGACTTTCAAGATGTTTACTATTTGAGAGGGAGAAGTGTACAGGAGAGTGAAACAAGGTAAAAAGACAAGAGGTGGGGGTATTAAAAAAAAAGTTTCTAGTGACATTTAAAAGGAACAGCTTAGTATAAACCTTCCTTATATCTGCACCGTTCTTCCTTGACCCAATCATAGGTCTCCCTTGACCTGGCTTTTCAAAGTCAAGTCCAAAATTTTAGCTGTGCAATTCTTATGACCTTTAGCTGAATCAGTCTCCTAAGATGCTCTGAAGATGTAAACAATGCTATTTGTTATAGCTGTGGAAATATTGATACCTCCAGTCCTTAAAAAATGTTGATAATTCAGAACTAGCATTTGGCTATCAGATATGACTTTGTGCTCTCTCTGCCTTAAGGGTAGGTGTCATTTTTCATGCAAGTCAATAGCATGTGCTCTCCCAATTGTGTCTATTAGTTTCATTTGTTTGTCAAAAAAAAAAAAATCCAAAACACGTTTTTGAAGAAATGCCATCTCTTTCTCTTGATCTGTTTGTTCACCTGATCAAAAATTGATGATTAGTGTAAAACTTCTCTTTGTTTTGAGGACTTCTCTACACTTCACTGGCTAGATCAATCCTCCAGGAAGGCAGATGTGCATTTCAAGATCATCACAGAATTTTCCTATTCCTGATGGCCTCTTTCTGCCCATGAGAAATGAAAAACACAGTCCAGCCTCTGTGCCCAGAGGTGCAGCACTGGTGCACTGAAGGCAGCTGCCCTCCGGCTTTGCAGTGCTGGACTGGTACAAAAGACAGAAGCCTGGACCCAGAATCTGGTTTATAACACATCAACACATACAATTGCCAAGTTATAACATCAGCTAATACCCACAGCAATGCATTTTGCTGACTGCACAGAATTGATTGGTAAACTGTCTCCTCCAACCACTGTCTGTGTTGCAGCCTATTGTGTGATATGCCTGTATTTCCATCAAAGCTAGGTTCTTAAATGGAAAAATTAACATAAGAAGGAGTTCATATTTCAGATGGGTCCTTCCACATCTCTTTACCTCTCTCTGACAGATGATATGTGGTCACTTTTAAAGCTTCAGCTTCAAGGCATATTCTGTTTCTTTGTTGTGTAGAATATGGGCACTATGTAAGGGACTGATTTGTTACCATCACTAGCTGTTGTCAAGACAAGTAGCATTTTAAACTGTGAATGGGTGCAAAACAGCAGATATTGTGAGATAATTAAGTTGAAGCTCCTCTATCCATTCAGGTTAATGCTTTAGTTTAGTACTGAGCTTTAATAAAGTTAGCCATGAAACTGAGCTCTATTAGAGTGTATTGGGCCATATTAAATAATTTAGAAATCCACATATTTCTACCTCAAATATAATGGATATTATAGGATAAAATTACTATTTATTGACTGCCCTTATAATTATGTCTCTCTATTGATTTTTTACAGTCTGGATTATTAACAATGTGTTGAAACTCATAAAAGGATTCATATGTCTGGTGATGAGAGCTACATTCATTCCCTGCTGATGGCCAGGCTGTCTATAAACATCTACCTGCCTAGGTGCAGAGCACTATGAGTTCATGCTGTCTCTGCTCTAAGTCAACAAGAGGTAAATCAATACCAAAGCTGTTTTGACACCTCCTCATGAAATTTTCCTGGAGTTAATTTATTCTACCTCTTTGAATAGACATATCCTGACAAGAGCAGACATAGTCTGTGTGTGCATGTGTGCTAATCTTGGCAGTAACAACGAACACCCATATACTGATGAACTCCAGACACTTGCTCCCTTATACACAGCATCAATTGCAAATGTGCTTCTTTAACATCAATGGTGCTTTGAACAGTTTTTTCTTAACAGTTGCCACTTCATTGATAACCTTCTTAAGAAGAAGGAAGAAAAACAAAATCAAAGATTAAAAAATATGAAGCCAAATAAAAGTATCAAAATTTTCCTATCTGGGTTGCCTCTGGCTGGACTTAAAATTCCATTACTGACATTATCTGTTAATCAGTTAATCTTTGATCTCCTGAGGGAGGCTGAAACTCCAAATTCTTTTCTAGATACATTAAAGGAAAACTAAATTAGGCAATATAAAAGATACTCCAATAATCATATTAACTAAAGAGAAACAGATCATTTTTAAAAAGAAAGTATAAAAGATGTCTAAAAGATTAAAACAGGAATTCAGATTAAAATTATCTATAATATCTATAAAAATTCTTCAGTCAACAGATAGTTGAAAGGAAATGGAACACAATGTTCCATTTACAAGTCAGGACTTTAAAACACAAGTCTCCTACAGTTCTTACAGGACAACAAGATACACATCCCCAAGAAATGTCATATTCAACTTGGCTCTTTGAGTCACTGTAGAAGAGTGGGATGTTTCTGGGATGTTTGTCCAATAATTAACAGAAGAAGAGAACAGAGAATGCATTTTTTGATATCTCCTCACTGTGGAATCTGTCACTAGAGAGAGTTTTCTTTGTCACCTGACAGATGGAGGCTTCAATCAGGATCCACTCTGCAGGTGAGCCACAGCTCAGGAGAAAAGGAGTCAGCTCTGTTCCATGCAATCTCCATAAAACATTTTGTTTAGACCAGGTTCCAGTAAGTATGTACCCATTATGATGATGTCACATGGATGACACTAAAGCACTGACACCAAAGCCAGGATGTGAGTCTTTGTTTTCTTACTGGAGTCACACCTGCGGTAGATGACAACATGAACGTTGTCATGTGGCAGAGACCGCAGAAACAGGAGACAGATTTCTTTTCTATAAAAAGCTGAGAGACTTGGGAATTGTTTATGAAAAGTGAAGTGAAATGAGCTAAAGGTGAGTCATTAAAGTCAGCTGTCATAGAGACATTCTGGAGCCCATAGGTAGAGACGATGAAAGAATACAGTGTTATACATTTGGGACTTGTCTTTCCTTCCTAAGGACTGCACATCTCATGGTGGCTTTTCCCTCAGCTCAGCAGTTTTTAGAAAGCAGGAGTAGATTTGTCAGTGACTGTGCCAGTGCTTTCTTTTCCTTTATGTAAGCTTCCTTCAATATCCAATCTGTCTTCGGGCAGCTGCCAAGGAGGGTTTCTTGTTCTGCAAACTGTTTAGCAGAAAAAGCCTCCCCTGACATTGAGAGACAATCTTCCAAGTTCTCTGTGTATGTTAAAGATCCAAAGCAGAGTACAAATGAAAAGAATTTTTACTGAAATTGAAAAGCATTAAAAATGTTTCTTTAAAATGCTATTTTCCCAAACCAGTGTTCATACATTTATATAGCAATCTTTCTGGTATTTTTCTTCTGTATTTTGGCTAGTTAAAATAAAATTATATCATGAGTTATTGATATCTTATTATGTCATTTTTATAATAATAGTTTTGAAAAATTCAGATTTTCTTAATTATCCTAGTAATCGTATCTTTTTTTCAGGCTCAAAGTCAAAAGCAAACGAAAATTAAACTGAAAAAACCCCAAGATCTATAGTGAGAATTTCAAAAATTAAATATCCCAATGTTGTTTCTTAACTTACCCATGTAAGTTAAACATGAGTTATATATGGAGGACACATATGAATATGCAGCCAAATGCAGCGTAGGTTGATGGCAGAAGTATCTGCAAGCTTTCCTGCTGATAAAAGAAAGATAAATGTAGGATTTAGATCTGTATAAATCCAGAAAGAAAACAGGCAGCTCCCAGCACCGATAAGAAATAAAACACCAGTGCCAACAGCAGTAACAAGGCAACAGGCACCACCAAGACAGCCAGAGATAGGCTGGCAGGCAGAAGTAAGAAAGAAATTATACAGACCTGACTATGGTGACAGGACGAGAGTTTGAAGTCTTCCAGCTTTGTGCAAATGGGGGAGTACTTGGCCCACCAGCGGCAGTGGGGCCAGGCAGGAGCTCTGAGCCAGACTCCTCCTCTTGGATCTGCCTCCACTCTGCTGCTCCGCTGCAGCTTGGGTGTGTCCCATGGGAAACCCAACACCAGCATGCACCGGGACCCAGTGTGGTGTGCCCCCTTTTCCAGACAATGGGCAACAAATTACATAGGAAGATAGGTGGTGTGAGGCCATCAGGCAGTCTGATCAGATCTGACCTTGTCAGGCCAGGCTCCCAGCTTCCTAAAAGCTCATGATGGATGCAAGAAAGCAAACATCCATCAGAATAAGGCAAGTTATATCTCATGGAAAAGTCACTTGCAAGAGCAGCAAATGACTTTTTGGGACAGACAAATGGGTACAGCTTCTGCAGATGACAAGTTTCCAGAGAGGATGATCATCCAGCCCAGCAAAATGGCATTGCTCTAAATTGCAAGATTGATACTGTAAAAGACACTCCTGGTAGCCCATTGCTGTAGTAGCAGGCCTGTTTGCCAATGACAAGTATCACTTGCCAACCCAGTTTTCCAGGCCAGGACTCACTCTTCTACCTAATAAGTGACCTCCAGCTGCCCTTTGAAAAGCCAGTGTTCCCAGGTGTTGCATAGGAGTACAACTATTTAATAATTAGTCTAGATCTTAATGGAATGTGAGAAACTCTGTAAATAGAGTTTAAGATGCTGTCTTTAAGATGGGAACCTTTTGACATGCTAAATATGACTTTGTAAATTATAAACTAAAAATAAAACTGTAACTTTGTTTTCTAAGTTCTCTTTTTCTTTATTTCAGGCAGGTCTTCAAGACAGAAAAGTAGCGGCAGAGCAAATGAGAAGGATGTTAACAAAGCAGGCTCTGCCTCAGTTATCAGGTCAATACCAATACTATATGCTGGAGAAGAGATGAAGTACATATGATTGTTACATGGATTGCTAGTGACACCAGTCCCTTCTAACAGCAGTAACCTTCAGATCTATTTCTGCTAGAAAGAAGTGGCAGATGAAGGAGTGATTTGGCTGTCATACAATGTGAGTTAAACTGATAGAAAATTAAATTTTCTTCTCCTTCCTGATTAAACTTAATTTACAATAGAAGCAGGGAGGTACAAGAGCATACAGTCTGTCCCTATAAGCACCTCAGTGTTAGATGCTGAAAAGCTCTAATCTGTAATTCCTTTATGACATGCAGGTTTAACCTCTTTTCTCCAGACTTTTCTGGAATACCAGGCTATATTGCAAAGGAGTGAGGAAAGCACTTATTTCTTCCATCCTGTCTTACAAACATATTCACAAAGAAAAAAATATTGCTTGCCATCATGGATCATAGAATGGACCTCAGCTTTTATAACATAAAACACTGTAATTTCAAGTATTTTTTTCTCTGTATTTCAGAAATATATGTTTGATGAAATAAAGCAATATTTTTTCCCCCACTAGAATAACAAGTAGGTATAGTACCTAAAGAAAAATAAAGCGTCTTAATTTGGTATTGCTCCCACTCTTGCCAAAAGGGGCTGTATATGGAACGATGTGTTTTCAAGCAAAGAGATATTAATGCATGACCTTTTCTAACTCTTCATTACTATTCACAAGTGAATGTGTCTCTAAGATGGCAGTCTAGGCAGCCCTGGCTGCAGAAATCCCCCACAACTCATTGACTAGTGCTCAAATACATTATATTAATATATTTGCTAGGCTTTTAGAGTAGGAATGTTCTTATGACTTGTTTAAAATGTTTTTGTTCTGTTTGGAGATTGTCAATAGTCTGGATATGTTTGGTTTCAGCATCATCCCTAGTCTAAGGTAGAGGCTGTAATGTCATGAAGACTGTAGAGAATTTCTGGCCCTGATTCCTAACAGCAGGTGGGTCAAATTAAAGTAATCAAATATTTTTGTAACCTTTCCTCACTATTACTTTAGTAGTGAACCCCACTCCTGTAGTACTGAGCATGTGCTGGAAGACCAATGAAACACCCAAGGAATAACTTGTGGATCAGGTCTTTCATTAGCAGGCTGTACTAACCTTGGCATCCCTTGTGCCAGCATGCAAAGGACATAGGTTAGCCACACTTTGAGTCTCATGGTACTGCAAATGCTCCATGCCCTCCATTAACAGGAATTAGTGTTATATGCAAAGACACCAAACACTAATGTTTCTCAAATCATGAGCACACTTCAGAAATTGTAGTCTTTCTAGAAGATTCCTTAAACGTGCTGTGAGAGGTATGACATGACTGAGTTTAAATAATAATGCATATTTTAAGTATACATTATTTCCTTTTTTCCTAAAGATCATACATAAAACTGGCAATTTTGTTCATTATACATATTAAGTATTAAGTCATAGCACAAATTATTTCTTTCTCTTTGTCTCTTCTGACTCTTAATTTCCTTTTTTTTT
>VWZU01010036.1:444935-480420 GCA_013397095.1 Sterrhoptilus dennistouni | reverse complement strand
TTTTTTTTTTTTTCTCCCTTCCTCCTGTGCCACCAGGGTGATGTATTGATTGAAATCCATAACCTGGCAGTGTGTGGGAGTGTGTGGGCTGCGGTGTTCCCAGGCTCCCCTGGCCATGTGTCCCTGCTCCTGGCCATGTGTCCCCGTTCCCCAGGAGGGACGAGGGGAGCGGGATGCAGCACCGCCGACTCCCCAGCTGTCACCGCACTCTGATTGTCACAACAGCTCACAACAGATTAACAGAGTGCCTTTGACTGGCACGTTGAGAAAACTGGTTGACATCAGCATAGTCAGCAAGGTAGACCCAAACCTGCTCCCTCCCCAGTGGTTTCCTTTGTTTGATTAATGAACAGTGTCAGCAATTAAAAGCAAAGCAGACAACAAGCCTAGTGCATCCTTTGCAATCCAATTTCATCTTTTGCTGAGAGCTAATGAAGAGTAAGCAAGAAGCTGAGATAAACCAGGTTGATAAGCAACAGAGCTTGTATAACTCCTTGGCTTCATTTGCACAAGTCCTAGAAATGTGTCTGTGGGTAACCACAAAAAAAGATTTATTTGTTTGCTCAACTTGATTAATAATTTTGCACTTTTGACTTGCTCTCATGTTTTCTTTACATTTATTCAGATATTTGAACTAGCAAAAGACAGCTTAAAAGACATTAAGTAGGCAAATATGCAAACACACCCTGCCATATCTGTCTTGGGTTTTCATGTGAATGACACATGTCAACCTGATCAAGGCATAAGGATGCAATGATCTGCCCTTTGTGAAATTGTTCACAGCCATGTTTGTGTGAAAGGTTGTTGAAGTAAATTAGTTTCAGTTAATATCATTGTGGAAAAATGGGTAAAGTGCTAACCAGACAGGTGGATCCGGTCAGACTTTTGTGTATTTTCACGGGATCTCTGGAAAGGGTCAGGGATCACATTTCCCCCTCCAGCAGTAAAAGCCTCTTGGTGGCTTTGGGAGACCAGTTCTTATGTCTCACAGAGGGCAGGGTGTGGTCCTGCCTTGAATTAGTTTTTTGGGTGTGCAGTTCATGTAGGGGGCAGCAAGTAATATTTAGAGAAAAAGTCATTAATACTTCAGTCTAACTGGTGTTTTTTGAGTGCCCGTGCCCGAAGGCTTGTCTGCTTTTCTAGAAACTACCTTTCTCTGAAAAACTTGCTTGTTTTAAAACTACAGATCTACAGTCGTTTTGCTCCTGCTGCATAGATGACAGGGTTTCTCTGTGTAAAAGAGGTGTTCAGTGAAATGGAGCACAGATTCTGAAGCCTCCTTGCACCATTTTTATGTATTTTAAGGTGAGCTGGTAAATAAAACAAGAGCCCTTTCTAGCCCTGGTGGATGGGCATCCTGCCTCTCCACTCTGAGCACACACAGAGACCTGAATCAGTCTTCGCTTCTGTCATTTCCACCCACAGAAAAAGTGCTAGTCTTGGTGTCAGCAGAGTTTGTGTCTAATAATTGAAGTCTCTGAGGATTTGAAAATCAATTCTTGGCTCCAAGTCCAGCAATACTCTGTATCAGCAGAACTGTGTAACTACACTCTGATTATAGTGGTTATAGTACAAGTTAGTTAACTGCTATCAAAATGAGGGGGTGGTAAGTAAGACAAGAATTTCATCTTTTGAGTCATCCTGCACTTTGTTTCTGTCAGTGTTCTGTCCTGCTGGGAGAAAAAAAAACAAACAAAACAAAAACCACAGATGGTAGTATGCCTGGGCTGGATGAAGAGGAAAGCTGCAAATCTATGAATCTGTGCAGTACAACAGGGTCCAGACCCAGAGCTTCATAAAGCACCTTGCTGCTTACCCAGGAGCTTTTGTTTGTTTGTTTGTTTGTTTTTTGGGGTTTTGTTGTTGTTGGGTGGGTTTTTTTTGTTTGTGGGTTTGGGTTTTTTTATTTTAGCAAAAGTAATTCCAACTAGACTAAAACAAAAAGATGGCTGCCAATAATTGACTTTTTCCAGAGGGAGATTTGTTGACATTTCAAGATCTACCTGTCAAGTGCTAAAGACTGTGGTTTTCTAGAAATTCCTGCTCATCCTTCTTCTAGGCTGTGAAGGAAATGTCTCTCCGGTTGTCACCAGCATAGGACAGTCACTCCTACAAGAATGCAGTTCCAAGTGACTGCAACCACTCTTTAATGCTAGGGCATGGCAGAGGCATTGGCTGGGGAAGATGAGTAGGCTGCTTTCAGAACAGCAGCAACAGGAACACTTTACAATTTAGCCCTCCTGGATGAAGACTAAAAATATTATTCACATCCTTCATATAAAATTATATGAAAATAATGTGTCAGTGTAAATTCTCCACAGTGACAGATCTTCAGAGGGAGATGGGATGCTGCTCTAAATCACTGACAACTGGAATGGTAGCTGGTAACAGCCCCACAAGCTGCCCTACTGGGGGCTGTGTGTTGATTCCACCTGACTGGACATCTCATATCTGCAAATATCATCTCACATCTCATATCTCTGCAAACAAATATCCATGGTTTCATGCAGGTAGATGTTTTTCACTTGTACACAGCTCTAGGAAAGATTTGTCAAGGTGGGAGAGCAACATTGATGTGTGAAGAATGATGAGCATCTCGTAGAGTCAGAACTGCAGGGTTTCATGAAATAAAGCTATTCGTAATTAGAAATAAACTCAAGATTTTAAATTCACTTTGAATTCGAGAGACTGTAGTATATTATTTGGAAGTCCAGAAGAGCTCTGTCTTTTTCATTACATATTTTCTATTTTAGTTACAAGAAAAGGTATTGCAGGTATCTATTGTTTAAATGGAGTTATTATTTTTCAACTCACCTGAGAAATTAATTTTGGGAATCAAAATAATGACAAAATATTCTACATGTAATTACAATATACTCAGAACATACATTAAATTGTTCATTTACACTTTTGATGAAATATATTTCTTTTGAAACTCTTTTCAAGCCTTGAGGGGAGTCACTGCGAAATGCACAAGGACAGCCTTCACTGTGACTATTATACATACATTCATAACATATTCAAAGTATTTTCCAATCTTCTTTGCTATAACCTATCTAAAATTTATGCAAAGTTCAGGGCTAGATGTGAACCCTCACCAGTCCAGGATAAACTGTCTGAGCACCGTGGAGGGATTTGACCAAGCAGTTCCAGTTAATATCATACTAAACCCCTATGCACAATTTAAAAATTGAGCCCTGAAGGACTAACCTGTTTGCCTACATTCTTTATTATTATTGTTACATCAACATGATTTGTAGAAGTAGGGAACATCAGTTCATCACTGCCACCACCTGGTTAAACTCTCAAACTCTATATTCACTAATACAGGTATCACAAAGGTAGCAAAGGGATAAAACAAAGAAGAAGCATATCATGGGGGTAATCACCCTCAGCTAGTGCTTTAATGTGAAATGGAAATGTGAGGACCCACACAATAGCTTCCAGTCTGCCTAGACTGAAAAGATGAGACAAACCTCCAGAGATGTAGGTGGCTTGGGTTGGCATTTTTTTTTCCCTCTAAGTGATTGATTGATTGATTGGTTGTGGGTGTTTCACAAAGAGTAGTAGCCTGATAGTGGCAAGTTTAGGTAAACCTGGCTAGACAATAATAGACAATAGTAGGAGAATAATATTACCCTTCAGATCCTGCTTGATCCACTAAACCATTCAATACAGTATCACCAGGACTTATCTTCATTACTCTGTGTGATGGTAACCATTTGCCTTCCTAAACAAGAGACTTAGGACTAAACTGGGAGCTGACAGTCTGTCCCTTATTTCCACTCTTCCCTCTCTTCATGATACCCAGATAAATGGCTGTGGGCCATTTCTCTCCCAGGAACAATTTTTACTCATCCTAACTCTTTAATCCTGTTTTACAAGGTCACCTTTTAAATCCTGCACCAATTCATTCCTTACCCCTGTTAGAGATCTGCCTGGTTTTAGCCAGCCAGTGCCAGGAAGTCCTGAACTCCAGTGAGATTGAGAGGTACCCACCACAGCACAGGAGGTGGCACATGGCAAAGTGTACACACTTTGTGTATCCCAATACCTCAGCACTTACTACTCCATAAATATTGCCATGTTCTTCACATGTGGGGTGTTTTTAATGCAATTTTTAGCAGGGAATTCCTAGGGCAAGTGGGAAGAATCTACATCAATGCTGACTGAGAACTGGGTATTAGCTTTTGGGCTGAGTTCCCTGAAGAACGGATTCTTTGCTTAAGGCCATTTCTGCTGTTCAAGGACTAACATATTTCATGCAATTTTAATAATTGTTATTAAAAATATACCAGAATTTTAGGTCACTGGTTTCTTCCTGGTGGAAAACTGCAATGCAAGATTTCCTGCAAGCTACTGGTTAGAATTAAAAGCCAATATAAATGTAAAAAATTAGGAAAAATAACCTGAACAGTGGGAAGGTGGCTAAAGTCACTGTTTTGTTGATGGGTTTATTCCAACCCGCCCCCCCCGCCCCCCCAATTCCCTTAGCTTGGCACCTTTTATATAACTTACATTATCACAACTGTCTTTGTGCCAGGAGGAGTGAAGTACTCTCCTGTTCCAAGCTTCTGCTACTTTAGATAAGCCAGCAATAATTATTTCTGAGTGAAACAAAATTAACCCTCACAATGGAGCCTGAGTCCATAGCTGTGTTCCAATTTGGAAGTCATTTGTCTTGGGATACAAAGGCTCCAGTTCCCCATAGTACCAAACTGGGTTCTTACAGACTCAGAGTTATACTGGCAAACCAAAAATCTTAAACTCACTATTATAAATCTGTTATCACTGTTTTATTGTAACTCCACTGTGAGAATTATGCATTGGGAATAAAGCATAGATGAAGCCTATTTCCCCATTTATTTCCAGACTAGAGCCACAGTTGTCTGGTACCTTTACAGTCATAGTGGCCAGGACTTTTTGTGTGCCTGCTTTGATATGTACAGCCCAAAGCCTAAATAAGACACAACAGAGGATCAGACAAAGGAAATAAAGAAAGAGGTAAAAAAAGAAGGGGTAAAAAGGTGAAAAAAAAAGGATGGATGAAAAGCATAAGAGACAAAGGGGAGGGTAAATGACCCCTTGAAGTCCTCATTTCCTACAATTTCATATCAGATAATAGAGGGTCTTGTTTTAGAAAACTCTATTTCCCAACTACACATTTTCCTTCCCTGTATGTGGAGACAGTTTAATGCTTCTATTCTGATGAAAAAAGTGCAACACAGCAGAAATAAGGAATACAAAGTGTGTTCTCTAGCTTTAGGTCAACACAGGGGAATGACAGAAGTTTTCATTTAAAATTAACATTTGCTGAATCCTTATGAAATTATAAAAAGCAGACATAATAACAGAAAAGAAAAATAACAGACAACTCTAAAGAAAAATAAACAATTGTAGTTTCTGTGATTTAAAGTGTTTTGTGACAGTTACATATGTCAGCATATAGTATGATATATTTGTCTCAACCTGAAAAAGAGCAGTACCTGTGAAGAACGCATCATGGTACACCCATCTTCATATTCCATAATGTATTGACAAGTGCAGCTCTTCTGGCTGATAAGAAGCAGCATTTCTGCTGACCCCTCCCACTGAGGAATTCAGTAAAGCCATGGTGACAAGCAAAAGTATAAGTTTCCTGTATTACTACAAAGAGGCTCAGACAGCCAATAATCCTGAACCAAGTATGTCAACCTGTAGAGTGCTGGACATCTGTTGAAGGTGTGCTTGAAAACACAGCATAGACATTCTTCACACTCATAAATAAGTCCCATTATACTGTTTCTGTGAAATCTAGCATTTTCCCCTTCCCAGTTATCTGTGGGTGAGCAATTAGAAGTGAAGTAGGCAGACAGATGTTGAGCAAGCACTGAGACGTCACCATTCATCATCAGCCAGCAGATACTGAACTTGGCTGACTACCCCAGCTCAGTCAGAGAGTTTGGCACCCTGTCTCTCAGCACTGGGTTTTTCACTCAGAATCTTAAATTGTATTAAGAGTTCACTCCGTAAATCACATAAAACAGGGGGATGGGAAAGGCTTCACTTTTTGCCATCAAGCAAAGTTAAAAGAATTTCAGACCTTTTACAAGTAGTGTTGCTGCCCTGTTTAAGTGTCACCTTTCATCTCTAGATAGCATCGCTGCCTATTCAAAAGAGAAAAGGGCATTTGGCCAGCTATTAAATTGAATTCCTTTCCTCTGTCCTGCATGTGCTTAGTCTTGCATACAAAGCATAAAAAGCAAAACCAAAGGTCTAATAGATGGGACCATAAGGAGGTTCACATGCCATCTCTGAGTAAAACATCAAATGAAGACTTTCGGGAGCTCAGAAACATGTCATCATATGTGGTATTTCTCTTGTCAGCAGCAAAGCTGTCACTAATGCACAGCACACTTAGCAAATCAAGAATGCTTCAGGCCAAATTTGGGTAAAAGCTAAAGCTTTGCCTCCCACAGGTTTTATCTGCAGCTGCTGAAGCAAACATTTCTACATCCCCTCCCTCACTGAAGGAGATTGTATTTCAGAGCATTGTTTTCTGTAGACACTTATTAACCCTGTTGAATTTAGAGCAGGGGATTGCACTCAATATCTATTGATTAGCAGTGCTGCAGTAATCCTGAAGCCTTGGTCATTTTGGTCTGTTGACTAGGACTTGGTACACAGCAGTGCCCTTTTCAGCGGACATTGATATGCATGTAAGGATGTGGGAGAGGCAGGAGGGAAGGTTAGCGTGAAGTCAAGTGTTTATACATTACAGGAAATTCCTGGTGAGGTGATGGCAGCCTTTATCATAGCCTGACAAAGTCCAGAGTTTAAATCATACAAATGTACATAAAATCAAAAACCTCCTCAAAGCTATGTTGGAAAACAAAATCCATTATTCAGTGACTGCAAACAATAATAAGCTTTGCCTGCATAGAAAAAGAATTTAAAAATTTCTTTTGAGCTGATCTCCTCAAATTAGCAGTAATATGATAGAAGTTTCTGGATCATTTGTTTTCTCTCTTTGCTCATCCTTTCTGCTCAGAATTGAATGTGTTTTGACATAGCACCTATTTCCAGTAGGGAACTGCCTTCTCCAAAGCATGTCTCTTGCACTGCAGCCAAGCTACAAAAACACCTATTTATTCAGAGTAGGGCTTAATACTTCCTTTTACGTCTGTTCATTTTGTTCTTCTGCTAGCTTTCACTCAGCTTTGACTTCAGTCTCTGATTTACAAGCAGGGTTGGTGTACCTCGGGAAGAACCTCCTTTCTACAGCTGGCCACCACCTTCCCCTCTGACTCAAGACACCTGCGTAGAAGAAACCACATTAGGAACTTCCACAAAATAAAAAAGAAGCTGCAATATTGTCTTTATCTAATACTTCAGTCTGAAAACAATGGCAGCTCAGAACTGCTGTTTCAGGAGCTGTCTTTTTGGTATGTGAGCATTGACCTCCAGGAGAGGTATACAGCTGAGGACAGAATTAGCATTAGCTAACTCCAAGTACGTTTTGAACCCTCATAAATGAGAGCCCTCTGAAAATCAAAGATATCAGAGTGTATAAGAATACATATTTTGGTCCTTGCATCTTTAAGAAAAATTCACTTAAAGGACTTGCTCCTAGAATAGCTTGTATACTAGTAATATACAATTGTGTCTGGATATTTTTTCCTGAATTTCATAAGATCAGTCCAATGGATGGCTGCAATTAAATGCCAGAGAAAATTAATAAGGTCTTTGATTATGAAATTGATTTCCTGGTGATAGGATGTGACTGGAACAATCCATCTGCCAAGGCATCATAATTTTTTAACATTGAATTAGACTACTGCTGTAATTTTGGAACAAGAGTCATTTGACCTTCATGTTTCTGTCATCCACTCCTCTCTCTATCTTTTTTTCTGTCTCTGAAGAGAGCTTACTACAAACACTACCTGGAAAGGAAACAGTCTAGGGAAAAAAGGTATCTGAACATCATCTAACTATGGAGTTCCTTCCCATGGACAACATAGTAACTAGGTCTTCCGCCTGCTCAGTTACTAGTCCAAGGTACCAGTTACTGACATGTCCCCAGCTAAACTTTGTACCAATGATCACGGTCCTCTGGGCCTGGCTGCTCAGTCAGTTTTCAAACCACCTTCCTGCCAACCCACCAAAACCATACCTTGTCAGCTTTTCTATAAGGGTGCTATGGAGACAATGTCAGAAATCTTGCTGAAGTGAAGGTAAATGGCACCCAGTGCTCTCCCACCTTCCACAAAGCTGTCCACCACTCCATGGCACAAGGTTATTAAGTTAATTCAGGTTGTAAAGCAGGCTGGTGTGAGAGAGTACTTCCACCTTCACATGAGTAATAGCAGCAGAATATACTAATAGGCAGAGTGAATTACAAACACAGGCAAGCAAATACCTGCGAACCTCTTATATATGCATATATACTCAATGTGAACTTTTGCTGCAGCTAAATGCAATTATATTCACTGTAGTCTGGGAGTCATAGTCTGGTATGTTTTGTATATGATCCAAGAATAATGTTTGTTTTCTTTGAGGTAGTTTATGCCTTACTGGAGACCTCACTGACAGCTCATGGGCTTAGGGTCTCCATATAATACACAGGGAAAAAAGATATACTCCGAGTATAAGGAAAAAAAAAGAAACAACAATATAAGAATAGAATAAATGTGCTATTAAGTAACACAATGGCTCATCTTGTATAATATTCATTCAACAACAGTTAAGACATGGTATTTAAGGACAGCACCTGAGCCTGACCATATTTTGTTCTCTGTTCCTGTCATATTTCCCCAGCATCTCAAAATGCTGTTTTAGGTAAATTAGAGCATGCAACCTTTCTTAGTTTTTTTAGCATTCATGTTGGAACCTGCTGTCCATAAATCTGTCTAAATCCCCTTTGTCCTCGCCATTACTATCTGCCTTACAACCTCCTGTAGCAACAAATTCCAAAACTTTTCTACACACTGTGTAAAGATGTACTCTCTTTTATCTGTTTTAAAATGGTTCCTTTTTAGTTTTATTGAGTATTCCCTGACTCATGCAGTGAGAACTGAAGCAACAGTTAATTCAGATTCTCCATTTCTTTTTTGATTTTGTAAACTTTTTCATATCTCCAAGCAGCTTTCTTTCAGTTTCACTTCCCAAGACAGTTGCTTCATTGCCTGGACAATTTTAGTTTCCTCTCCCTATGCCTTTTTTGAAATCCACCATATATCTTTTGGGATGTAGTGGCCAGAGATGCAAATCAATGGTTTTCTGTAGTGTCAAAATGGTGTCTTCTGTTTTGTTCTGAATACTTGACCTGACAATGTCCATCACCATGATGACTTTTTTTGTCTGCTGCTGCACATTGAGCTACTGATTTCAGAGAAATATCTAAGAGTGACTCTAAGATTTTTTTGCAGAGTTGAAATTGCCAGGTCTGAGTTCTGAGAAGAAAGACAGGCAAATGAGCCAGGCATGGTTTATGGGAAAGCTCTTCTTTAGAAGCAAAACTGAACAAATCAAGACAAGACAATTTGTACTATCCTGACCCTCAAGAGCACAATTCATTCCTTATCTCTACCTGTAGCCCTGTAACTCTCTGACCTTCTCCTGCTTGTTCTGCTTAGTCCAAATAGAGGCCTAAGGCATGCAAGAGTCCTCCTTCTGGCACCCAGTTTCCCCATTTCCTTACTCCTCTCATACATTTGCCACACATTCCATTTCCCACTAGCAAGCCCTGAAACCAGGACATATAACTGATAAATCCTCCATACCAACCCTAGAATCCCACAAAATGCCTCCTCTCCACTCTTTCCTTCTGCCAAGACTCCAGTCTTTTAGTTCATCATTTGTTCCAACCTTGGGCTGCACATTTCCCATATTTTCCCTAGATCTTGGGGCCTTCCCAGAGCATAAAACTCAGTGAGTGCTTGATGAACAAACATTACAGTGGATGTAAAGGAGCATGCAGCAAAACATCATAAGAGCCACTTGTTGTTGTCTTACAGATCAGGAAGTTAGTTCAAACCAGCTATTCCATGATAATTTTCTGTCCTATTCCACATTTGGGTTGGACTCAATGATCTTATTAAAGGTGTTCACAACCTAGGGATTCTGTGTGTGATTCTGTGTGTGACTTTACCTTCTATGGAAGATTGCTGAAAATTGCTTTTGCTTTTTCCATGAGA
The DNA here is from genome assembly GCA_013397095.1 of Sterrhoptilus dennistouni. NCBI lineage: Eukaryota > Metazoa > Chordata > Aves > Passeriformes > Zosteropidae > Sterrhoptilus > Sterrhoptilus dennistouni. Next base: position 470,245 of record VWZU01010036.1, on the reverse strand, counting down.
AAAGTGAGTTGCCTCCAATATGTTCCAGATATGAAAGGCATTGATCCCTGTGCCTGTTTGCACCTGTCTCTGTAAAGAAAGTAGAGAATATATTCAAAAATGGGTTGAAATCATATACACATCTCAGGTGACTGACCAGAATATTTTTTGTCTATTGAATTCCTATAAAGACTATAGCTGAGTCACAGAGATAAAGTGACTCTAAGCTTGTCCTTATAACACACCCTGGGATTAGGGGAGCCATCCTGAAAGAGTAGAGGATTGTGCTTTCCCTAGGGACCACTCAACATGCAAACAGGGAACATTTTCCAGGCTGAAATCAACAAGAAATGGAACTGGTGGTAATCAAGGTTCCAATAGCACTGCTAGGGTTAGGAGGATGATGTGGCAAAAGAAGGTTCTGCAACACTTCCAGTCTACTTAAGTAGTGAAAGAGAGTTCCTGAATCAAACAGGACAAAGTGTTGTAACTAACAGAATTTTGCATGTTTGGACTTGTAACTGGATGTCTGAGACTTTGTGGTGATTCTTCTGAAGCTGACTGCTTTTTGTAATGTATTTTCCATCATTTTAGTGGAAGCAGCTGATGCAGTGAATTATATTCAGACCTTTATTTCTCAGAGGCTTCAAGTAGATCTGCCCATTACAAAGATATTGTTTGATTCTCTTGCTAAGTAGCATTGACCTCTTTTGGGTTTGGTTGCCTTGCCCCTGCTTTGTCACAAGCTTTCATGAGAAGAGATCACCCTTGATCTCCTAGCAGTATCTATACTTGCTTCTCAATCAGGGTCACAGAGGCTCTGCTTTGTATGTGACTCCTTCATGGCTGCTCAGATGGGCACTTGCTCCATGAGCATGGTATCAGCAAGGTATAATACCTGATATCATTGAGGATTTAAAAATAAGGGGATTCATCATTACTCAAGACTGGCATTTACTTATTTATTGTGAGATAACAAATGCAATGGATCATTCCCAAGCTGTAATTCTCTGGCTGAGAAAACCAGAACAGTTTTGGGCATTTTTGTCAGTTTCATTTATTGTATTTTCTAACTCTTTTCCATGCATTCATCTCTCAGTAATCACTGGCAACTATCAGCGGTAAGGATGCAATAGAATTCACAGATAATTATTGAAATGAAATATATAGAAGAACTAGAAATTAAAATAAAAGTTCCATATATACATTTTTTTAAGTAATAAGTAATTTTCCACTTTCAGAATATATCATGCTTTAGCTATTCAAGTGAAGAGCAAAAAGCTAAATGAGAGGGATTTTTCCACACTTCACACATGTAGGATTCCTCTGCTACTTATCACTGACTACTTCAAGGGACCATAGGTCTGAGTCAGAATATAATTCTTGTGCACAGATAAACTGAAAGTTGAAAGCCAGATCTCGACATGCAGTCAATTCCTACACTTGCAGCAGCAATGTTTATTTTAATCCTTATAAATCTAGTGACAACATAGTTGCAGCTTACTGATGTATCTCAGCACCATGGGAAAAATTCACCTCTGAAGAGAAGGATGGAAATGTAGGCTTCAACTGTGCCAAAATTCAATTTTCAGAATGTTTTTCTCATCTTTATCTCCATCCATTGACACATCCAGAGTGTGCAAGCATTTTATTGATTCCTCACTCAGATATATGAAGTACAGTTCTTTGTACTTTTCCCTACAAAATGAATGAATACCAATGTTCTCAGTTTATGCACCCCTAAGGCTGCACCTGTTCCATGCTACATAGTAAGTACCCCTGTGTGGAAAATCACCACCTGACAAGCAAACAGCACATGGGCTTTAGAACAGTTATTATAGAAAAATCTTGAAAAAGTTAATTATTTTCATTCAAGTGAAAGAAATTAATTTTGTTTCACAGTAATAACACATTCAGGAGTTGCAAAGAAATTTATGCATGAACAAGTTTAAACTGCTCCCAACAGTGGAAGTAGAAGAAGGCCAGCTGAACAAAATAACACAATAATCATTTCTACCCACAAAAAATATATCATGCAGCTTGTATCTAAAAAGTAAGCCAAACTCTCACTGCTCAGGGCTTTTCCTGCTGTCTCTGTTTCTCCAGATGTGAGGTTTTCTGGGCTTAGATTTGCCTTTTCAGATTTTTTTCAGCTGTTTTGTTTGGCTTCTATTTTCTTTGTACAGAATAGGGGTAATGAGGAGGAGACTTCATGTCTTTATAGTGGGGTAAATGTAGGAATGGGGACCTGGAATAAAGTTGGTCCTTCCTAGCGATTTATATCAAAGAGCAGTTTGCCTTTCTGTGAGTGTGAGTCCCAGCTAAGTGTAGTGCTGGGAAGAAGGAAAGATAGAGATGGGACAGAAGATGGTCAGTAGGTTTGCACCTCCTCCTGCTACTGAAGGTTCAGGAAAGGAATTACTGGTTTAGGAAGGTCCACTCTCTTATCCCTTTTTCAGCCTTACCCAAAACCTTGTATAACCCATATCAGATCACAGCCATAGTAACTGTCAGATTTTTAGGCATCTGGTAGAAGTAAATAGTACTTTAGACTCTTCTGCTTTGGGATGGAATGTACAACAAAGTTGTCTTCTCCTGGGGCCAAGGTGGAGTTGCAACAGGCAGTTTATGATCCAGGAGAAATTTCCCTTTGGTGACAACTATATCTCTAAGAGACAGCAAATTTATGTTCATACCTAGGTACCTTACATTTTAATTTCTATGCTTTTGTTTTTCTATGCTTTACATGTCCTTAATTATTATGCCAACTTTGTGTTCGAGAAAGTAAGAATTGTGCATACAGCTCCTAGTATTCATTAAGGGAACAGATGGCTTAGAGTATATATTAGCACTACTGGTGTAAATCCAGCCAACTGAATATAGATTGAAAGCTATTTACATCCAATACATTTTTAATGATTCCTGTATCAGTTTGATAATGATATCAGTTAATGAGCTGATCTAGTTCCTACCTCATAAATTTTTTACCCTCCTGTACACTAATTGGCAAAGTTAACAGGTTGTCCTAAGAAGCCTAACTGAATCTTGATTTTGTTGAGGTTAAAAGACTAAAAAAACCATGATGTGTCAGGAGACTGAACAAAATACAACAACCCAGTAAGTGTGAGAAGTGTTTTTTTTTTTAATTTTTCCAAAGCTTTGAATACCGTCTGTCACAGTATCCTTCTGGAAAAAATCCAGCTAGACATGTGCACAATGTGGTGGGTGGTCACTGGCTGGAAGGATGGACTAAAAGTGTTGCTGTATTGGGGCAACATCAGTCTGACAGCCAGTCACTACTGGTATTCCCCAGGGATCAATTTTAGGGCCAGTTCTTTACAACATTTTATGACTGATCTGGATAAAATTTGCTATGCAAATTTGCTACTCTAAATGAGGAAGAGCTGCCGATTCCCACAAGGAGAGGGAGGCCTTATAGAGAGATCTTGATAGCACAGGACAACCACTGACTAGGTGAAATTTAACAAGAATTTAACATCCAGATTCTTCACTGACATATATTACTGACAGTGATATGATATGATATGATGATATGATGATATGATATGGTCTGATATGGGTTATGTGAGGTTTTGGGTAAGGCTGAATAAGGGAGAAGAGAATGGACCTTCCTAAACCAGAAATTCCTTTCCTGAGCCTCCAGTAGCCACAGGAGGCACAAACCTACTGGTCATCTTCTGTCCAAACTCTATATTTCCTTCTTCCCAGCACTACACTTACTACTTCCTGCAAAGACAACCACACGGAAGAAATTTGAAAACCTCATCCTCTTAAAGACAAAGGTAAAAATTTGGAAAGAACCAGAGGGAAGAAAGGAAGTACTTCTGATTATTCCTTAAAGTATATTTAATTATTCCAAAATGCAATTTTCAATTCCATGGAAAAAAAAAAAAAAAGAGAGAAAGAAAAATATCTCTCAAGTCACTTAGGTGAGGTGATGTACGGAATCACTGGTCTTAGCTTATGGAAGTTTCTTTGACAAGACTCTGAACTGAAAGCAGAAGGCAACAAAAACAACCATAGAAAGGTCCCTGCTTCTGGATCCTTAAACAGTTGGTATTCCAGAAAATCCTGTTTGACTTTACCTTTAAAGATATTTTATATATATATATGAATACTTCCGTTAATAACCAAGTTTATTTCCTCATTGACGCTTCTACCACAGCATTCAGAAGTTGTTGATAAGGCTTATTGCTAATAGATAACCATAAAGAAAGAACTGTATTTTTACTTCTCGGCTGTGGGGAAAAAAAAAATCTTTTAAAAATATGTACTAAATGCTTCTATTCATTTGCAAAGATGGTATAAGAATGAACTTAGCCTTCAGGTTCACTCATCTTCACAAGGGAATATTTTAACTTCTTGATTAAGATCTTGCAACATTTTATAATATCATATTATATAATCTGACGCATAGTATCACATATAACAGGTGATATTTGTAATATCACAATCACAAATTGAAATCTACACAGTTCAACACTACCATGGTTTCTGAATCCTGGAATATCTATTCCTCCTCTAATAATTAACTATTTGACTCATTTAATTTCATGAATATTAAGCTTTCTTCAATGTCCATTTTTGCCTCTTTATTTTCAATATAATTACACATTTATCTTCCGATTGCTACACTCATCTCTCATCCTATTTGTGCACCACACATTTTTCTTTGTCCTATCCATACAATTTCACAAGATTTGTATCTCAGGAAAAAGTATATATTTGCATATATATAAAATATTAAATATTTGGAATAAACAAATATAGTCTTTTCCCTCTTTTCTCAGAATACTCATTTGAGGGAGTATTATTCCTCAATTTAATAATTTTCTAGTCAATCACCTAAACCCCAAAATTTTTAAATAAAACTTTAGTTTCATTTTACCTTTAGATGTCTTTTGTATGTCTACTAAAAATCTACTTTCTTGGCTTTTATATAGTTTTAGCTTCTGGTCAAAGATTTTGAGAACTATAAAATAACAATCACCTTGCCATAATTTCTGATCAATACTCTGAAAAATAAAAGAATGTAAATATTTTTTAGTATTTTTGCATCAGCATAATATAAAATATTGAATTAAATATGGACCGCTTCCAACTTCAATATGTGTTTTTAACCACACCAGCCACACATTGTACAATAATTTATTCTCATCTTTTAATCTTCACCAGGCAGCATGCCTTCTTATTGATAAAATTGATCTGCACCTATATCGATTTGTTCTGAATTGTAGTACTGATACTTTAATAAAATAAAAAAAGTGTTAACCAAGGTGACATTGAACAACAAATAAGCAAAATGCCTTGTTTTTATATAAAAGTCCTTTCCAAACTTTAATTTTGGAATGCAAAGCCTATCCCTTTAATTATATGTCTATTATCAGGGGATACAAAAGTGTATATTAAATTAATGAAATGGATTACCTTGGTTACACAGTGGTTATTAACAGGAAGAGCTCCCAGTTTTCATATTATGTACATCAGTAACTTTAATTGCATTAGGCTGAGCTAGGAGAGCTATTTTCGGAGCTCTAAAGCTCTCTTATTTTCACCAGCACAACAATTTCTGCTGGCTTTTTGCCTGCTGTAGCTCAATTTCTGAGGGTTCCCTCACAAATGCTAACTTATTATTTCTGTCAGTCATGCTTTAGCAAACACGGCCTCATTAAAACTACCCTAAAGTGGCTTCAGTTTTGAAAACTCTCCCTTGATGTATCCATGAGACAACTGGTGCTGGAGGGCTTTTTCTCACATTTGGGTTAAGAGATAAGAGTGTCGAAGAGTATGAATGTACAAAAGACCAGTTTTGGGGCCAGCAGCAGTAAAAATGATGGACTGTGATTAGCTCAGGCTTTGTAGGACAGGATACAAAACTGCCTATGATATTATAAGTATGAAACAAATTAGCTTTTAAATTATGGTTTGCAAGCACTGATACACAAGTGTAAAATCAATTAGCTGTCAGCTGTTGGTTAATAGTGACGCAGTGACCTGCCTTGCTCCACCTGGTAGTTGTGAGCTGAGGTTTCTAATAGGGAAGGCACTGTGGGTTTTTTTGCTAATAATGTATAACATACTGAAGTCACTTTATCAGAAGCTCTTGGAAATAGAAGGTAATGTTCCTGAAATAAGTGAGTATTATTAGTGAGATTCCACACTGTAATGCACAAGTTTCTGATCTTGTGCTAAGGTAAGGGGGCCTGGTGGAAAGGATTTCCCAGGGCTTGTTTTTAGGGATGAGGTAGATTTATCCATCATGTAACTTCAGGGAAGACACTTGTCTCTAACTTAATCTGTCTGCATGCATGGACAGTGTCACTCCAGTGACCCCGCTGATTTGCTGCATTACAACAATGGATGCCTGTAAATTTGAGATCATTTTCCTTAAAGGTGAGTTAGGTAAAGCTCACCACAGGTCAAGGTGTGGGGGAAGAGCCACATAATGAAGGAGGTCTGTGGGAATGGAACATGAATTGTTACATTTTCTAATTCCAAAGGACCTGAGACCATTTTAGGAAACATGCAAGGATTTAAAATACATGGAAACAAAGCAGCCTCAATCCAAATCTTGTACTAAACCAGGGGCATTTCCATACCATTCTGAGCAAGTGGAAATCCCTCTAAGTGCTAAGACAAGTCTGTTGCCTCCATAAAACTTGCACTTTTGCCCAGTCCAAATGTGTGAGCTTGAAACCAAGGCACAGATTATACCTTTTACCTTTTGCCACTGACTTAAATACACATCAAAAAGAAAGGAGTAAAATGCGATATATCTTTGGAAATGGATGTTACTCTGTATAAACTCCTGAAATTGCACCCCAAATTACATAGGATGTAAGAACTGAATTGCCTATCTACAGTTTGTTTTTATTTGGCTAGGCTAGGTTATACAGCCTTATTGTCATAGCATCTCAGTAAGGCAGAAGATTTAGTTTTGCTTCAGAACCTTGGTGCTTAAATCATGTACAAATGGGGAACTTGAACTCAGTTCCATAAAACACTGAAGAAATCTACTGTGAAATGGGAAAGATTTAAGTGCTGAAGTTGGAAACTGCAGAAATTTTAACTCATCAGTAACTTTCAGCTCTATCTCTTTTTTTAATTTTTTTTTCTTTAACTAAAAGACAAGAGTCCTGTTACAGACTGGAAAAATGGCCTTCTGGGAATACTGAAAGTATAATATATATACATGTGTATATAGATATTTTTACACACATATATATATGTATGTGAAAAAGTTATCTACATTCATTTATGGATAGTTATGTTAAATATAGAAATACACTTTATGATTTCTTCAATGATATAGAATGAAAAAAAAACACAAAGGAAAACAGAAAACCCATATCAGTACCTGCCACTGTAACCCTCCCTTTCTTCACATGTCCCTGTAGAGCCTTTGTTATGGATGTAGCTCAGGCAGATCTGTGTGCAGGGGACAAGTACTGATCCATTTAGGAGGATGTCAGGGTGGTGTAATTTAAACAGTGATATCAGAGAAGGCAGGTCTGGCATTGCTGAGTCTGCATGGATGATGGATGGTGCTTGGTGTGCGTGGCTGGTCTGCAAAAGAGGAAGGACTAAACCAAGGGAGGAGGATGAGAGAACAAAGAGGTTGTGCTAAGGCACTGCCCCGAGGGGAGGAATGGTGGGAGACTTCTGCTTAGGGATGGGGGAAAGAAGATAAATGAGCACAGGTGCACAGACAAAAAAATATGTGAAAAGACTAAATGGGGAAAAAGGAGAAAGATGAGTAGGCTGAGTGGCGCCAGAAAAATTGAACGCTTTGGGGTGGCAAAACGTAGTGGAATCTGCCTAGAATATGAGAATCTCAGGAAGTACCAGTGTGATGGGTTGACCCTGATTGGATTCTGGATGCCTACCAAAGCTGCTTTGTCACTCTGCTTCTTAGCTGGGCAGTTGGCATTGGGTCCTCATTGTACATGGAGGAAGCTTCTGGAAACTTCTTACAGAAGTCCCCCCTGTAGCCACCCACTACCAAATCACACAAACCCAATACATACCACACCTTACATCTGTGACTCAAATCTTTAAGAATTAACAATAAAATCCACATTCAACACACAATATTTACAAGCTTTACTCATATTAACAAAAAATAATTCCCCACATCAAAATCACAACATTATCATAATGAAGCAAAAGTGGACAATTTACCTTACCACAATTTCAATGGCAGAAATTCTCCATGATTATTCCACTTTTCACTCACTAGATGTGCTCAGTTCATGTTTTGCCTGTTACCTCTCCCTCTTACTATTATTATCTCAAATTCCTCATGTCTCATACTGAGCAGCAAAAAGGACAGTAGTGAGTTGACCTTGGATAAATATCAGGTGCCCCCAAAGCGGGTCTTGTTTTCTTCCCTCTGCAGGACAGAGGGAAGAAAACAAGACAAAAAAACCCTTGTGGATCAAGAAAAAAAAGTTTAATAAAGCAGAAGCATGCATGGAAGCAAAGAAAAAACTTTAATTCTCCTCTTCCCATCAACAGATGTCCATCTGCTTCCCAGGAAGCAGGGCTTTAATATATGTAGTGGCTGCCCTTGAAGACAAACAGAAACACTGTAAAACAAATGCCCCTCCTCCTCTCCTCTTTTCTCTTACTTTTTATGAGCAGACATCATATGGCATTGGAATATCCCTGTAGTCAGTGTGAGTTAGCTGTCCTGGCTGTGTCCCCTCCCAAGGTGTTTCCCACCCCAGCCTACCAGTGAGGGTGGAGTGTTGGAGAGGTAGCACTGATGGCTCCAGTACTGCTCAGCAGACACCAAAGCCCTGACGTGAGATCAGCACCTTTCCAGCTGCCAGTGCAAAACACAGCATCACCATGGGGAAAATCACCTCCATCTTGCCAGACTCAGTACAACAATTGGTTACCTAGGATTCAAGAAAATTGTGGATAAAAAATTGCTTTCCATTATATTCTTTGCATTGAGAACCTTTGTTAGCAGTGCTTATCACCACTGACAAACCAAGGACAACCAAGATTTTTTTACTTTTTTTTTAAATTCCCTAAAGGAGCTTAGGGGTAATCGTCTTGAAACAAGAAGAATCTTTCCATAACTTTATTTTTGGATGCTCAAACTTCAGGTTTTCTTTCTTGTTTTCCTGTCCGTCTTACTAGTAATTTCAAGTGACATTTAAAATAAATTAGATGACTGCTGAACAATGCTTACAGGTATTTGAGGTGTTGCCATTGTCAGAAATGACAGCATGCAGACACATCAGGATTATTCAGAAAGAGAGTTCTTCAATGTAAAAAATTATGTGTGTTTTTAAGGTGCCAATTTTGGCAGCATTAAAGCAACATTAGCACCTTTTCTTACAACCTTTGGCAGAGAGGTCATATGAGGCCTCCAGGTTTTATCATGACTTTTGATAATGCTTGTAGTTGAATTTTCAAACTAAAAACAACCTACATGCAATCATTTAGTTCAGTGGTAGAACTTATTTACTGATAGACAGTCACAGTGGCTGACCCGTCACTGGCTTCAGTAGGACCAGGACGGCTCCCGAGCCTGGTCCATCCTTTGGACCACACAGACAGACAGACTTCTAGAAACCTGGACAACCTCATGAATGCTGCCTGTTATGAAAAGTCCTTGGCTCAGGGTGATACCTGAACTGAAAGCAAATATCTTTGCACCATCTAGTGGGGCTAAAGCTGTGCCAAGGTGCATGTTAACAATTAAATGGCATGGAGGATCGCAAGCCACTGCCTGGACCTTCAACTGGAGCTTTGCTTCTTGCTGGAGAAATAGCCCAAGTATTACTGTCTCTGATTTAAGAGTATCCTTGCACAGATCAGGCTATAATTTAAATTTCTATGGCAAGAATACAAAATCAAGCACAAAGCTTAGAATGCATCCAGCACATGAGTAAAAAAAAATAAATTGTTTTGTTTGAGCCAATGTCCTGTCATGTCTGTCAGCAATACCCTTCCTGGTGGTAGGTAGGAGGCCTGTAGCATTTATTTGAAATATGCCTGTAGCATTTATTCCTATTACATTTCCTTTTCACATTTTACACTGTCTAAGGTTATATCTGAACTACAGCTAAGCATGTAATTGCTTCTGCACTTGCTTACAATCTCTACTAGGCTTTGTAATATATTTTGGGATCCTTGGAGGATGAAAATTTCTATATAGAAGTTCCATATGTAAAACTCAGTTCATTTTAATAATATTGCCAAATCCTGGAAAGAGTCACAGATAAGTATCTTCCACATTTAATGCTTTCACAGAATAATTTTTCCCTCCCTGTTCATTTGAGTAGATAGAGGCTTACACAGCTTTACATTACTTAAAGGAAGGAATAGAATACATGTTGAGATCCCTACCATCTTATGAATTGTGGAGGTACAAAATATGTCCTCTGGGTTGTATTTTTCTGCAGTAATTTCAGCAGTGTTTGCCTGCACCAAGGAATTTGACACATTTACCAAGATTTTTTTTCTCTGTGTTTCATTTAGTAGTGCTATTGGCAAAAAAAAAACGTTTTGGCAAATCAGAGTTACATGCAGAAAACCCCTTATCACAAATGAGTGTGGGATGATACTTCTATTTGTACATTTAAAATCCATGATCTACTGGAGAATACATACCGTAAAGGGGTGTATAGCAAGACAATTTCTCCACCCTTGCCTTCCAGAAATATTGTTTATTTGATAGTGTAACCCATGACCCTGCCCATTTTTCAGAGGATGAGATACTGGACTGCTGCTGTCAAAAATAATTGTCATTTCTGTAAACTTGGCCTTCTCCTTACCTCGGTGTCCTATAAAATGGGACAGGTTGATCACTGCATCCATGTGCCTTCACTCTTTGCTCACTCCCATGCACACATCCACACTTGGATGCAGACTTTGCTTTGGCAGATGATTGCCCTGAGCATGACTGCACAGCCATAGAGGCTTTGCAAATTCATGCCCCTAAGACAATCAGTGCTTGGCTTCTTAGCTTGACACAGCCAGAGCATTGAGAGAAGACCATTACTGGGGCCTAAACAGGCTAAACTGGGAAATGTCCTTTTGTAAAGAAAGGCATGCTTGGTGATAATCATATTCTCTTCTGATCAAGAAGGGGCTATCACAATAGTGTGGCCCAAGAGTTAAAGAGCTTATTTTCTAAATCCCTTCATCCTTTCCAGCACCGTGAGACAGTGACAGCAAGTCACTTAACTCTGTCCAGCCACAGCTGTGTGGGTTTTGCATAATTAATTATTTATACCAAGGCAGACACAGTAATTAACTTCCAGATGAATATGATATTTTGATCAGAAATGCTTTGCATTTGAGCCGTCCCTCAAGCAAGTAACTGTCAAAGCTGGACTGTTTGACAGAGTGGGTGCTGCCAAAACCCCTCCCAGACATCTGTTCTCAGACAAAAAGAACAGATTCTCAAAGCAGCGCTTGCAGACATTGCCTCATTTCAGCAGGCAAAGAATAACCAATTCACAAATTCTGGCTAATTTTGTCTGATTTCAAGACAGTATGCCAAACCTTGCAAAAAGCCAGGACCTGTTTTTTCAGTCGTAGGCACTGATGCAAATTGAGTGTTTCCTCATGAAAATCAATGGCCCACGCTGATGTCAGGCAGGTGCAGGTTGGGAATGAAGCCCAAGGGATTTAATATGAGGTGGGTTTGAAGAGAGTGGACAATTTTTTGATTTTCTTTGTTTTGCTGAACAGAAATGAACAATAACCATCAGCATTACAATAATATTGAATGGCTTACTTGCTGTTACTGCTGTCTGCAGCATAATAGTAATTCACTGGAGTATGAATTTTACACTGAGGCAAATTCGTGCTGGTTTTTTTTCTATTTCTCCTTTCTAGCAGAAATTTGTATTAATCACTAAAGATTGTGGCTAAACAGGAAAGATAGGATTTGACACCCTGAATGCACTCACCACAGATAGACCTGACTGCAAATTGCATATTTCTGTTGTGATTTCTGTTGTACTACCCACATAATCACAGTGGTTGCTGATTGCAATGTAAGTCAAGGTGATGGCTGCAGGAAAGAGGTTACACCATAACAGAGACAAACCAATCCAAAAAGATGCACATATGTTTTATAATGCATAGTTCACTGACCATATAGGAACCAGGGGCATGGCTGCTGGGTTGGGATGTCATTTGGCACCCTAGGGTCCTGAGAGGTCATACCATTCTTCAAGAGCAGCTTAACCTCTGAGGTAGGAGGTAGGTTACAGCACCTGTGGAAGGACAGACAGTGGTCAGCCAGAAGTCACTCCAAATACTCCTGAAGTCTGTAGTTCGGCAGTAGGAATGAGAGGATCCAAGAAGAGGCATCCCTACTCCACCACCACTCCAGACATTCTTTGTCAGACTGGTTTGTTTTACCAAGCTGTGCACCTCAGAAAAAATGAAGAGCAGACACACAGAGCCAGACTTCAGCAGCAATGGACAGAGACTCTGCTAGGAGTGCAGAGCAGGCTGTGTGATGATTTCAACCCATAAAGTCCTTGAGAGCTGTTTAGTCAAGGAAACTGGGATATAAGGAGCTATTTTACAGGGTCCAGAGAGCACAAACAAGTTTGTTTACAAGCAACTCTTTAATCTCATTCGAGTGCAAATTTAATTTTTTTGCCTATTCCTTAATTGTTACAGTTGCATCAATAAAACTTTTGGAGTGCTCACCTTTAAGACCAGGATACCAAAACCAGCTCAGGTATTGCTCACATGGACCTGAGACCATTCCAGGCAGCAAACACATAGGAGTTACACCATGTACTTATTAAAATACACAAAAAGAGAGCCAAAGAGAGATAAAATAAATAAACTTGTGCATACCAAGAGGGATCTAGAGATCTTTCTTACTTTAGATCACCACAGGAACCCAAAAGACCCTGGAATACAGATCAAGGACATGAAGGTCTGTGTGCAGGTTCTGTGACAGTTGCCGAGTGACACATTATTTTCTCATCCTCTGAGATGTGTTGGAGTGGTAACCTGGACTTGATGGCACAGAGTTTTATTCAGGATGGCAATTCATATTTGCTGCTCTCTAGTCTCCCTGTATGTTCAGCACACACAATCCTCCTCTGGTGACTGCTACCCTGGACATACCAAATATGGTAGGAAGGAACCACGTGGGAACTCTTCATTTTTTAGTGAATCTAAAGCTCAACAATGCATGCTCTATTCTATGTGATTCATTTCGAAAGACAGTGAGGGTGACTAAGGATATTCTTTAATACTACTAGCCTCAATTTCTCATCTCTGGACATCATTATCACAGAGGATCATCTAACAAAAATACACTTTGCTTTTGATTGCCAAGCTCACAGGTTTGCAATAATGAAATCTAAATTACTATTTTTAAGCATTTGTATTGTATTTTCAATATACCCTTAAATTATCTCCAATGTCATGTTTTTCAGGGGAGTTAGTTTGCAAATTAAACACTTGGTTTCCAGTGTCAGTCTTGTACATTTAGAGGTAATTTTTCATTACACTGTAATGGACATGGAACACATGCCTAAATGACTCCTAAAGAGTTTTGGAAAATAAGACAGGTTTTTTTCAGTTTTCAGAATCCACATCTTACTTGGAAAGGAAGGATTTGGCCATAGAAATAATTTTTCCTGCACTTCTTTGCCATTTTTATGAACTTAAATAATCTTATCCTAATGAGAATAGTAAAAGGGAAGACTTCTTTGGAATGACAGCTCTCCTCACAGTAAATGCTCCAGGATTATCCCTGTTCCTACAGAACATAACAGAAGGAAAAATCAGCTTGTTAGCTTGAAACTGTAAAGAATTTTATACAGTCTGAATGTCAAGGCCAGATTCTTGTATTTATTGAAAAATATTTTAAATCCCAGATTTCCAATACCAAGGTCAATACATACCTTAGTTGCTTCTATTTTCATTATGGGAAAGTTAAAGAAACCATGCTTTTGAAATAACACACTTTTCCAAATGTTGTGTTGCTACAAGAAAATTCACATAGTTAACATCATGCATGTTTTTGGAAGAGTGATGGTTTTGTATACATATTTTTTTTCCATAAAAGGAGCAAAGTCATACAAACCAGGAGAAGAAAATAGATGATGACTGATTTTTTTTTTAAGACCCTGGATAGTGATTCAGTGTGCTGGCCAGGAAAGCTGAACCAGTCACAGGGACTGNTTTTTTTTTTTTTTAAGTATATAATGTATCTCTATAACCATCCATCAGCCCAAATGCCCTCTTTTCTGGCTTTCTTTTCAAGGCTTGCTAAGTCAGCAATTTCAGAAGCAATCTCTCCTGCAAATTATTCTGCACCCAGCTGTACTGCTTGCAGCCAGAGCTGATGGGTCAATGAAGTGTGTGGGACAGGAACAGACAAGAAGATTCTTTCACTCCCATTTGCTCAACACTAGTGCAGTGCCAGTGACCCCCTGAAGTGTGAGGGGACAATCATCCTCCAAGCGACCCACGTGGGGGACAAAAGGAAGTGGCATTCCCTCTGCAGCATAAACATCACACTCACACCATGATCAATTGAATGAGAAACAGATGATGGTGGCAGATCAGTAATCAGCAAAAGCAGAAACTCATGGTGCTTGTCAGGTAATTTAAATGCATCAAATTCAGTGTTATCTCTAATGTGTCTCTTTTCTGGAAGCATAATCCCTGAAGGAGCAAGTCTTTGCAAAGGAGAACAGTACTGACTCCATTTTGTCCAAAGCATCTCTTTTCAGCACAGAGAATATGGGGTTTTTTCTCCTGCAGAATATGCAAGCACATGCGAGAACAATTAATAGTGCAAAACCCAGCAGGGCTGCTCTAAGCAAGTATGCACAGCATGCTCCCCATTTCTTCTGGACTGGCAGTAGCCTGTCAAATGCCTGGAAATGAAGCTTTCTTGAGTCTTTTTTAAGATTCATATGAAAAGCAGGCCCAAACCCCAAAGACAGCATCAGCATGAAGTATCTCGGCCTCCTCTATGCCATAAGCACAGCCAGCACATCTGGCTCAGACTCTAGAGGGGAATGAAGAAACTGGGTGGGTGTATAAAGTGAATCTGTCAGCATTTACTTGCATGACAATCTGCCATGTAGAGTATGTGCCATGCACAATGCAATGCCCTCCAGAGACCAGTCCCCTGCTACACCCTGGCTGCAGGCAAGTACACTCACAGTTCTCACATCTATGCCAGAGAAGGACTGCAAAAATACACATGGGGTTCACAAAGGGCCATTTTGCCCACATAAGACAGAGGTGCCTTTTTTTTTCTCCCCTTTATGCTCTTTTGTAGGACGCATAGCATCCTTAAATCCCATCTCTTCAGAGGCACTGCTGAAAATACCAAGCCTCTCAAATACAGATATTTTAAACTTTTCTACTTCCCTTCTGTTTATTTGACAATTTGACTGATTATTACTGGTTCAGGTGAGTGTGTGTGCACATGCATCTGTATACTTTTATAAGACTTGAGGATACACATGCACTAACTCATTCCAAGTATACATACAAACACATATTGCTTTTTGATAAACTGAACCCCAAAATAATCCTGATTTTTCTTTGTGTAGACTTTTACAGCAGAGCAAACACAATATAAATCAATGTATTCCCTTATCATTTCACAAAAAGTTGCTTTTCACTACCTGAAGGTACAAGCAGTACATTTGTGGAAGATGAAAAATAGAGTTGTTTCATGTAGACCTCAAACAGATGCATAAGTTCTAGGAAATACAAAATTAATCCCTTCCTGGAGTTTCTTTCTGAAGCACTTAGAGCAAGCCCAGCTCCCCATGGTCACATCAACACGACACCCAGAACTGAGTGGAAGAGGCAAGTGCAGGCTGCTTGTTGAGTGAGTGGGAGAACAAGGAGAGCTCCTGGATAAAAATGGATCTGTTATTCCTCACATTTCCACACTTGTGACTCTTAAATCTGGATTTTTAGTTTTAAAAAAGTGCTTCATTTACAACAGACTTGTCAGATAATACGGACGTGTGGTAAAAATACTGGTTTTTTCCATTATAAGAGACAGAAAAACATGAAATTTTGCCCATGAAGATAAACACAGTTCTTTACTGAGCACCTGAAGTTCCCAGAGGTGCCTGCTGTGAGTCTTAGGCAGGTTAGTTGACACACCAGCTCCTTGGCCATGCAAGTAACAATTCCATCTCAGCACGCAGAGGGCCAGGCACTGTGTCTGCATCAGGCTGTGGGTTGAGTGTCACACCAGCCCCAGTGGCTGACTGCAGCACTGCCACACCCAGCCAGTGCTCTCTGGTGCTCTCTGAGCTTGCCTGGATGCTCGCAGGGGATGCTGGAGAACAGCCCCAAGGGTTTTATGTTCAATATAACCTTCAGGCCACCACAGTGTGTCACTGTGGGCACTCCTCAGCACGGCCACCAGCACATGCTCAAGGAGGTCCTGAGCAGAGCGATGGGGGCCCTCCAGCCTTGTTCAGTGTATGGTAACGCTGAAAAGTGGGTTTTCTTTTCTTTGGTATCTCAGTCTTGGATTTGTGGTCTATCAGTCCATTATCACCCAGTGAGTGTCCTCATCAGATGATAAACTACATTTCAAACAAAATTTCCATTGTATTAGAAAACAGCGTTTTGAGAAAGGTAGACTATGAGGGTGTTTTGCTCAAATTAAAAGAAATGTTCCACAACTCATCATTTTTATGAAGTAAATGTTTCATTTTCATCATGGTAAAATCAGATCAGATCTAGTTTCTTTGACCACTAATGCAGAAGTCTAAATGGTATAGCAAGATTTAAGCGCGTTGCCTTTGACATTATCAACATTAAATAATTCAATGACTGCATGAAAAAATATGCTATTTAATATGATGCAGCATTCAAAAACCACTTTTTTCTCTGAATCAGTAATGTCTCACAAAAAACACACCCTTTGTAGCTTGGTTGGAGCAAACACAGGTCTGCTCTTAATCAGAAAGTAAACCAAGTCTAAATAATTTCCTGTATCACTTCATTTTTTCTACTTGCCTTCTTGATGGCATCTTTGATCTACTCATAATTGCAACTTATCCATTGTTACCCAGGAAGAACAAACCAGACCTTTACAAAAAGAAATGTCATCTTTTTCAATTTATTGCCAAATACTCGATATTTCATTGATGGAAAAAAATAATGGTAATGCATTCAGTAAAACTCTTGACTCAAAATATATGCTTGCCATATTTTTCTTAGCTTAGAGAAGAAAAATAATTATTCCATTTTCATTTTCTTGATATATGAAAAGAAGTCTTTCAGATGATTTTTTTTTTCAGCATGGTGAGAATGGCCCAGCTGTACCATAAGCTGAACACTTAGCCTTGCATTCAAAAATCACCAGCTTGCATTCAAAAGTCAGTTAGTCTTGTATTCAGGCAGCAAAGATCATATGAATGATAAATGATTTGTAAAACAAGATGCTTTTTTTCCCAGATCTTTTCTGGAGGTCAAAGGGCTCATCATTTTATGCTTTTCCGAAATTACATTTTTCTTTAGAAAGCAGGAAATTATTGAAATCCAGTATAAAATATGTATTTTAATAAGCAGAATATAGAAGGTATGACCTGTGTCACTAGCTAAATGTATCAACACCTTGCATTGTCCCAGTGGTATATTTTAAGGAGGTTTTAATATAAATTGAGTATTGAATGTGAAGATCTTTCCATTCTCACATTTTAATGAACTTCTTTCAATGCCATGATACACAGTCAGGATCCTAAATCTGAGTTATTGCTGCACTACATATTGCAAGGCATGTCATTTGCGCACTGCAGTGAGGTTTTTCCTTTGTTAGAAGAAACAGTTTTTGTATCTTTGCTTGGATGGAGTAACTTTTATCAAACCATGTATACATATTTTAATTACAGATAAAACCTTCAGATACCTAAAAGTAATCTTAAAAAAATGAAATAATAATCCTGGAAAATGGACATATTGTAAAATTATAATTAAAAAAATAAAGACAGATGGTTTGAATAAGTGGCAAACTCGTATTTTCATTGACTAGAAGCCTACACGTATTTGAGAAAATACTTTAAAATTAATTATTTGCCAGAAAAATATGTCAGTGTTCTGGAGCTCTGCCACACTCTAGCATCTTGCTTGGTTGGATGAATGTGTGAGAGGAAGACAGATACGGACTCCGTAATGATCTGTCATAATTCAGAGCAGTGGGGCAGATTCAAAATTAAAGCCAGCTCCAAATACCCTGGAGGAGCCAGTTTCACACTGCAATATGTCAGTAGTTTGGGAGTATCACTTTCTTCATCTCCAGGCTCACATTCAGCCACACTCCTCCTCAATCTAGGATTTTCTTTGGAAATGTTTATTTTGCATTAACCCTCTGTGGAAGCCCAGTTATTGACTGTATCTTGGCCTGGTATAACAAACATGAGCGTAAAACTGAGTTTGTGGAGACCCCACAGCCCCTTGCTCATTTAGAGAGCTGAGATGAGAGAAACTGAGCCAGGACCTTGCTCTGCTCCTTCTGCATCATGTAGGCCTGGGCTATGTCTGTCTCCCTGCATTTTTCTTCAGGGATATAATCACCTGCCTCTGCACTCATGGGATTCAAGCTCCCGTACTCTGCTGGAGTGAAGCTTTTAAAAGGAGATGTACCATGTATGATGTAAAAAGGAAACTAGTTCTGGGTCTAGAAACTAAATATTATAGTTTAGTTTGATCTACCTGGAGTTTAATTATCTGGATTCTACAGAGGGCTGTGGGATATGACCTTACTTTGGATATACTGACTAGTGCATTACCAACCAGTAACACAAACCCCACTGCTGTCAACGTACAAGGGTGCATAAATGCCTACAATACGAACAAAACCACATCAAAGTAGCAAAGACCTTCTCATGCTGCTTTTAGAGCACTCAATATTGCATGTCATATACACATTCCTGCAAATTGCTTTAAATTATAATTTAAAATATATGTAAAATAGATTAATAAAAGAACTGTTTTCTGTTCAAAAATGTCAGACATTTTGATGCTTTAGCAATATTGATTCTATATAAATAATTGATTCTCTTACAATAACTCTGTGAAAGCTGGAGACCACACTGATTTCAAATCCACACGTGTTCTTATTCACCCATTGAGAGCACGATGTAGATTGGTAGTGAGGAATTCACATATTCTTACATGGGGAGGGAAAACTGGAAGTTTGTGAAAGGAGGATTGGTAGGTCTGGGGTATGATTCTGGCTAGAAAATATACAATAATATTTAAAATTCTGGGACTGTACATCTGTAATATGTGCACAGCCTGTTCCTAGAGCTACATTTTTAAATACTCTCATGTACACACAGGGTTAACTGATTACTCCAACACAAATGCAGTATATAGCTCAAAACAATAATCTTCTTGTAATGAGCAGCTGTTTCTGATGACAATAAAGATTCTGAAATTTCACATGCATAACTCATGAGGTGAATGAAGAAATATATATCAAAGAGAGCAGTTTATAGTAGTTGCTGCCAAACATGGTACAAAGTAAGTTAGCCTAGGATTTGCTCCTGAATGACCACCAACCTTTTCCAAAATGTCAAGTACAGATTAAAAAAATGTCTATCTTAATGTCCTTTAATTACATGCATGCAAATCATTGCATTCTCTTGTTTAGTTTCATTTATTTATTCATTCATTCATTTATTTATGTATTATTTGCTTCAGTGTGACATTCCTCCTTGTAAGTGAGAAAAGCCATGTGTTCCCTCTGACCTTAGGCTTTAAGAGAGTTTGAGCTTTTTCATTGACCCTCCCTGCTCAACTCTGGGGCTAATATGTCTCATTATCTCAGTGCATAAAACTGATTATTAAATAGCCTTAGATGAAGCAAACAGGCTTCCACTTGTCCTTTTAAATTATCTCAATATCTTTAATTGTTTAAAGCTGACAATGAGGTCATTCAATTATGGTATTCTCTATACAGTCTGTGCTTAGTGTCACATTGAGGTTGTTATCCAGAGCAGAGGGGGTTAAATTATCAGTATGCTGTTGCTGCTGTGATCCTAATGTAAATGAACATTTGGTGGTTTATTTTTTTTTCCTTAGCTGCTGGTTACTACGTTATTAGCATATTTGATGTATTCCTCAGCTCAGTTAATAAGCAGTTCTGAAGGCAAAAGATTGATGTTTTAGAAGGCCGTTTATAGACCATTCTGCCTTGTAACAATATCTGGAACACATCTATGTGCTATTATGACTAACTGACTTTGGGTTTAGGCCATATGCATCACTGACAAAGCCTAATCTGTGCTCCTGTCCACTGCTTAGGTGTTTTGTTACTAGATTATTACCATCTTATGAATTCCAAACATTTCTTCTTTCCTCTCTGTTTTCTACTGGAACTAAATTCTGCCTTGACTATAAAGCGCATTAAAAATTTTTGCATACTTCTGTTGTATTAAAATTACCTGAATACCATTACTTGTATAAAACAGATTCAAAGCCATGAAGTACATTTAAACAAGTCTTGTAAAAAAAATTTAATAAAATATTAAGAAATAATGTATGGAAATACAAGAAATACAAACAAGTATACTCCTATCTAGTCCACAGATTAATATGAAGAACAAGATCAGTGTAAAATGTTCTGATGCAAGAGTGATTAATCCAATCCTAATGGAAGTAAAGGGAGTAGACACTGCAACTGCCTGCTCAGATGGAAAAACTGTGTTTTCATAGCTGGGCACAGGAAAGCTCTGGAGGGATGTTCAAGGGATTGTTAGGGGAGTGGCAGCCAGTACCTGGGGCAGATACTGTCAGAGGAAAAGTGCTTCTGGTCCAAGGGCCAGTTTTGCCAGCAAGCTGTGGAACTTGGATTCTCTCCAGCTTGTTCACTATCTCTCCTTTATGTAAGGTAGAAAATAACCTGTGGAATTTAAACTTTCAATTCAAAAAAATAAATTCATTTTAGCTCACCAACCACCACTCTCCTGTCTATTATACTATTGATTTTAGTGCTGTTGAAATGCTTTGGGACCCTGAATAGCTTTCAATCCTGTATTTGAAATCTGTCCCTTTGTTTGACTAGTGTCACAGGTAATGTGATCAATATAGTTAGCACTGAAACCTGCTAAACGATGGCAGTGGCTTTTGGTAAGGACTTGCAAGGTTTCAAATTCTATTCTGGGAAGTAAGACTCTTCAGCCAGTTTTGTAAAAATCGACTTTTGTTGAGACAGTTTGTCTTCAGATTTTTCAAAATAATTCCATTCTCTCTCTTCTGCCTTTCACCCTCACCTGTCTCTGCTGTTTCAGTAATAATCAGAAAAATACTGATTCTCACAGAAACCTTCAAGGTGAAAAAACTTTTCAAAACTGTTATGTCTGTGCAAAATATTTTATCTTTGGTACTGCAGGGTATTTGACAAAATGACTTTTTCTCTAAGTACTTTCAGCCAGACCTTACTAACAAGCTTTCTACAGATAAGCAATGTATATCCTGTTTTTTTCTCATCAAGCTGGGACACTACATGTATTTTGCCAAGCCTCTTGGCAGCTAATATTTCTGTTAAATTGGCTAGTACATCTGTCAGCCCTGGGACAAAGCTAGGTTTCCTACCCTGAACCTTTCAAGCAGAACCTTTTGTAAAAGACAAAATGCTGTATCTACCTTAATACATAAAGGATCCTCAGGGCATTGGAAGCTAATGTGGAGCTTTAATGCAAACATCCCTTGTGAGGGCTCTCGGTCCTTGTATGCTCGGAACAGCAGGAGGAAGAATACATGAATATAAATGAGCTGCACAGCAGTATTCAGAAAATGGAGCTATAAGAGTTAATGAGATGGTGTCCTGCTGCTGGACGCTTGCATGTTAAAAATTCTGATGGTTTTGTCCAGCAGCAAGTTT
Organism: Sterrhoptilus dennistouni; assembly: GCA_013397095.1. Classification (NCBI taxonomy): domain Eukaryota; kingdom Metazoa; phylum Chordata; class Aves; order Passeriformes; family Zosteropidae; genus Sterrhoptilus; species Sterrhoptilus dennistouni. Next base: position 448,368 of record VWZU01010036.1, on the reverse strand, counting down.
GAAAAACCTGTGCAAAGCAAGTGATTGTAAAGAACCCCTGACTACAGAATGGTTGTTCTTTCCGTGTGGCCCTGCTACAGGCAAAAGGCCTTTGACATATCTAAATCTAACAAGGGAGAAAACAGAGGGATTACTAGAAATCATTGGCCGCGGAGGAATCAAGTAATTATTAATAGCATTATGCACTGAACTTCACATGGCTGGTGCCTATCTCCAGCTCTGTGAGTTTAACTGCACACAGAAAGCAGCAGAGAACCCTGTCACTAAACCCCACTGCAGATTGCAAGCTGTGTGTCTTTCAGACTCACTTTGTAGCAGAACTAAAGGGAAGGTTCCCATTCATGTTGGCCACAAAGGTGCTGCCCCATTCCAGAGACAATGCAGTGCCTCTCTTCTTTCTTGCAACCAGTGATACTTTTCCAAAAACAGCCACCACCCTGAAAATGCCCCTTTGAGCTAGTGCTCACTGCATGTCTAGCACAGATCAGCCTGGCCTACCTCTTCTGTGCTATTCTGTTAATTTACAGAATTAAAAAGATGCACTGCAAGGCAATAATACATCTGCTGTGCAATGAGACCACTCTACACCTCAGCGTCTCCTCTCACTGTGCTTGGGTGAGGTGCAGAGCTGCTTGGCACAGGTGCTGGTGTGATGGATTAGCTCTGCACAGTCATGTACATCCCTACTCTTCCCAGGGTCTCCCAAACCTGAGAGACTACCTTGCTCAGGTGGTCAGAAACATCAGAGTACTGAGTCATGTATCTGGATGTCCCATGGAGGCTGAACCTGCAGAGCTCAAGATGAGCCCTGTGGTCAGGTGCGGGGGTTTGGGGCTGCTCACCGGCCAGCTCGCTCACCGAGTCCGCATTCAGGGGTACAGCTTTGCACCTTTTAGGTTTGGTGGGTCTGAACCTCAGGCAGAAGTGTGGCAAACAGCGTGGAAGATAAAAGGAGGACTCCCACGTGGGCTTAACTAGGCTTTATTCCACCCAGAGGGCTGCCCACATACAGAGTGAGCTCTGGCCCTTGGGTTTCGGCTTAAGTACAGTGGGTGTGGACAGAGGCAGGGGGCAATCTAGAACCAATCCCAGAGGGAGGGAGGAGTAACCCAGAACAGGGGATACTTAATAGAACAATAAAAGAGGGAGGGAATCCAAGAACTTGCCAAATCACCTTGCAGCCCCACCAGAATTTTCTAGGCTTTTGGGCAGGATTGCAGGGTGACAGACAGGACCCACAACCTGGGAAAAACTAACAGGGGTTTTAACATGAGGGTAAGGGACAAGTCATTACAAAATAAGGAACAAAAGCATGCAGGACTTGTGTAAATCTATAATGTACCGTGAAAGTCAGGTAGAATGTTCCTGTGTTGCACAAGGTGTGATGGGGAGCAAAATGCTGTCAGCAATCTCACATCCTTGTTTACCTTCAGGAACAATCTGTTCTATTAAACATTAAAATCTTGGGGCCCATAACCAGCAGCAGAGTGAAGATTAGCTAAACATGGGGCTTGCTTATACATGTTCAGTGATTATCACCCAGCTGGTGCGTTTTTCACTCTTGGTATTTGAGAATTAATAAACTTGCTGAGTGACAATTTCAACCTCATCCCTAATGAAATTAGTTTCCCTGGCAGGAATTGATGAGCACAGTTTTGACAGGAGCTACCAGGTGTCACTCTGATATGTTTCTTGCAAGTCTTTTGCTAAGGACTTGTTCACATGCAGGAATAGTCTAAAATAGTAATTGAAAACTAATAATAATAAAAATGAAACCAGAAGGAATACTTTTATTTTCTGTATGTCTATGCACATACTGAAGGTCATATGCAAGCCAGTTTCCAAGCACCTCTCCTGAGAGCACCTAAGCTCATTATTCTGTAACTCTTCAAGCACACATCCAGTTCCTACCTGAATACCAGGATCTGTGAAGGAACCTGAAATATCAACCTGTCAACCATTCATGGATCTTCTCTGTACATCACAGACCTCAGCAGCTGGGACTTTGCAATTCTGTGTTCCTGCTTCTCTGTCTTTTGCTTCTTGTTTCTGTTGCCAGAGACAGCTTGATTCTTAAAGGGGACTTGGAGATCCAGAACACAGGTGAGTGGCTTCAGTGCAAGTGTCAAGATAGAGTGCATTTCTTAGTGAAGAATAGCAGTGTAAATTCCTGTTGAATAGGTGTTGCATTTTAAATCTCTGTCTTACAGAATCATAGAATCACAGAATAAGATGATTTGGGAGGGATCCACAAAGATTATGAAATCCAACTCCAGTCCCTGCACAGGACCATCCCCACAAGACACACCATGTACCTGGGAACATCGTCCAAACACTTCTTGGGCTCTGTCAGTGCTGTGACCGCTGCCCTGGGGAGCCTGTTCAGTGCCCAAGCACCCTGTATGAAGAACCTGTCCCTGATATCCAGCTTAAACCTCCANAGAATCATAGAATCACAGAATAAGATGATTTGGGAGGGATCCACAAAGATTATGAAATCCAACTCCAGTCCCTGCACAGGACCATCCCCACAAGACACACCATGTACCTGGGAACATCGTCCAAACACTTCTTGGGCTCTGTCAGTGCTGTGACCGCTGCCCTGGGGAGCCTGTTCAGTGCCCAAGCACCCTGTATGAAGAACCTGTCCCTGATATCCAGCTTAAACCTCCATGACACAGCTTCAGGCCATTCTCTCAGGTCTTGTCCTTAGTCACCACAGAGAAGAGATCAGTGCCTGTCCTCTTCTTCCCCTCGCAAGGAAGTTGTAACTGCAATGAGATTTCCCTTCAGTCTCCTCCAGGCTGAACAGACCAAGGGACCTCAGCCACTTCTCATACAGCTTCCCCTCAAAGTCCTTCACAATCTTTGTAGCCCTCCTTTGGACTTTGGACTCTCTAACAGCTTTATATCTATTTTGTAACAGTTTCTCCATAAAGATAAACTCTAAAGGTATAAGCATCATTCACACCTAGAAAAAAAAGATATATTGCAAGGTTTGTGATCTGAGTATTTTTCTTTAAAAAGATCTTGAATCTTTCTAAACAGACTAATTTCACATGACAGATTATTATCAGGTTTGCTTCCTGAAAACCTGATCATAGCATTTTGGCTGAAATGCCTGGAAAAGATAATTGCCTAAAATGCTGTTTGTGACTATTTCTCTTCAGAAACCTATTTCCCTCCCCAACAAATAACCTGTTTCATTGCACGTGTGAATTATGTACTTTGAATTATTATTTGTGAATTATGTATTTTGGAACTTCTATCTTGTTTGTTGGAGAGATTTGGGTGATAAAGAGCATAACTTTGTTACTAGACTACAGAAATTATTGAATTTGACAATGGTTCTGTCAGATTTTGGAGGCTGAGGTCAGTCTGGTTTGTTAAGACTAAACTCTGAACAGTATAAGGAGAGGAGAGGAGAGGAGAG
>VWZU01010036.1:414566-444815 GCA_013397095.1 Sterrhoptilus dennistouni | reverse complement strand
GGAGAGGAGAGGAGAGGAGAGGAGAGGAGAGGAGAGGAGAGGAGAGGAGAGGATTATGGCATACTCTGAATTCTCCTCTGGAATCCACTGGATTTCTTGCGTGTTCATGTACATCCTGCATGTGATCTAAACAGTTCAGGTTCCCCTTATAGTCCATAGTGAGTCACCTGTCTTCAGATATCTTATGCAGGATGAGATGATTTATGCCGCAAGAATACCTCTTTCCTTCTACTTATTGAAAAGGGATGGCAAACACTTGTCTATGAAAAACTTGTTTACCTTTGGTCAGATGAACTGCACCTACACTTCTGAAAATAATCACATATCCAGGCTTCAAATTACTGATTACTTTCAAGAAGAGAAAAAAACCAAAAAACAACAATAAATCAAATCTGCTTCCCCTCAGATTGGTGGAAAGCCTCTATTTAACCAAACCAAAAGCCCTACAGTTTAAGATGACCAAAAGACGATGTTGGAAATCCAGAAGTTTCATTGTATTAAAAAAACCCAAAACCTACCCCAACTTTTACAGGTATGTTTAACAATAAGGTGTGGACAAGCTGGAGAGGGTCCAGAGAAAGGCCACAGAAATGATCAAAGGGCTGGGAAGGCTTCCATATGAGGAAGGGTTGAGAGAAATGGGTTAATTCAGCCTTGAGAAAAGAAGGGTTAGGGGAGAACTTATCACCACATTCCAGTATTTAAAGGGTGGCTACAAAAAAAAAAAAAAAAAAAAAAAAAAAAAAAAAAAAAAAATGGACCCTCTGTTTTTCCAAGAAGTTATAGGAAAAAACAAGGTGTGTTGGGTACAAGTTACTCCTGGGCATATTGTGATTGGATACAAGAAGAAAAGTATTTCACAAAGAATAAAATCAGCCACTGGAATAATGACCCTAGATAACTGGTGGATTCTTCAGCTTTGGACATTTTTAAAATTCAGCTAAACAGGGTGCTGGGCAATCTTGTTCAGACTGTGCTTTTGCCACGAAAGGTTGGACCAGATTACCCTTGTGGTTCCTTCCAACCTAGTGTTTCATGATTATGTGATTCTATGATTCTGTGTTTCTATGTAATGTAGTTACTTTTCATTCAAAACAGTTTCAACAGAGATTTCAAAGAACAGAGCTATTCAGCTGAGAGCAAAAATAAGCACATACTTCATCCCTTTGAACCTAAACTACTCCAGTGAAATCCAGCTAATGTGACTTAACATTCGAGATTCAGCATTCAAAGCTTTTCACCCATATTTTAACATAGAAAAGCAACCAGAAGAACGCATTGAAAATGCAAGGATAGAAAGAGGTCAATGAGAAGCAGTTCTAAATGGCATGGCCTCTTTTTTTCTCAGTATGCTCCCTGTCAGCATGCAGTTAAGGTGGCAGAAATGGAACTAAAGTAAAATAAGATGTAGAATCTTTTTAACCATGAAAAAAGACACTAAATTTTCAGACAAGTGAAGGGGAAAAATTATTTCTTAAAACTCTTCCAACACAAAAATAGTGTAGTGATTTTGGTGGTTAAAAGGAGGTTTAAATTTCCTGCGAAAAAGGTACATGACAAGGAGGAAAGGCTTTTATGTCCAGCCATCCTGGTTTTGGCATGGATGGAGTTAATTATTTTCCTAGTAGCTGGAACAGTGCTGTGTTTGGGATTTAGAGTGAGAATAATGTTGATAACACACTCATGTTTCAGTTGTTGCTGAGCAGGGCTTGCACAAAGTCAAGGGCTTTTCAGCTTCTCATGTGGCCCTGACAGGGAGAAGGCTGGGGGTGATGAGAAGATGGGAGGGGACACAGCTGGGACAGCTGACCCCAAGTGGCCAAAGGGATATCCCAGACCATATGGCATCATGCTGAACAGCAAAACTGGGGGGAGTTGGCTGAGGGTGGCAGGCGCTTTCATGGGGACAAGCTGGGCATTGATCAGTGGGTGGTGAGCAACTGCATCATGTGACACTTGTTCTGTCTGTTGTTTTATCATTATTCTTATTTTCCCTTCCTTTTCTCTCCTTTTACATTATCTTCATCTCAGCACATGAGCTGTGCCTTTTTTTCCTATTCTCTCCCCCATCCCACTACAGGAAAAGGATGGAGAAGCTGTAGGGTCTGAGCTACCGCTGGGTTAAAACAAGACACAAGCCAGAAAAGCACTTAAAATAAGTTACACTTAAAATCAGAAATTTCTAAGGATATTAGATCATGAACTTTTAAAATATTATCTAAATACATCTTTTATTAATTAAAACACCACAGCATAGGAGCTTGAATTCACACAGGTTTTTTGTTACTCATTGTTACTCGAGCTGCATAGGAAACCTCCTGCCTTATGAATCTCAGACATTTAAGGTCAGAAAACTAGTCCAAAACTTCTGACTGGAATTAACACTATCTGCAGTTGGCTCTCAGTCACTGGCAGAGGGCAATATCAATTTTTCCTTTACTAAAAATATACATAGTAGCAAGGGACAATTAATGAAGGAGTCATGGTTTGAAGGTAATTCATCTAAACTATTCCACAAGAAACCCTATGAGATTAGGGCACCTGAAAGTAGTTCACAGGTTAAACCCTTTCCAAAACTGTTGGAAGAGAAAGGAGTAGCTTTACAGATGGCATTGGCTAAGTTTTGACTGGCATTAACATAATGCTAATGAGGCAGCAGTTTACTACAGGCTGGCACAACTGGATGTGGAAAGTTTGCACCCATTAAAATTTCTGTTAACAGAACAGATCCAGAATCTCAGCCACTGCCAGAATCACATAGACAGAGAGAAGTGAGTGAGGTGAGAATATGCAAAGGGTCCTGCTGAGGCACACTGACTGGATGTCAAAAAGGAGAAGAGGTTAAAAGGAATCCTTAGGCCACAGTTCTCTGTCTGGAGTTTCTAGAGGTTGTGCTGGGCTCCTGCTGCCCTTTTTGCTGGTTACAAGCTCTACCCCAACAATGATGCATCAACCTTTGATCAGTAGGATTTGAATGAAATTGTCTAAAACTGGAACATATAAACGTGATATCGGAAGATGATAAAGAGCCTTGTTATCATGGGACTATCTTTCTTATCTAAGGTGGAGTTTTTTCAGTTGTCAAAACCCACATTATCACTAATGTAAAGAAGGTTTATTTAATTTTTATCATTCTAGATGAAGTTTAAAAACATAAAATAAGGAGAAATAAGGTGTACCAGCATCTTTAACAGCTTTGACTATTTAAAAAAATTGTGTGAAAAAATTATTTAGATTCAAAAACGTTCTCACAATACTTTTTTTAAAATATTGAACTATCAAGGAGTCAATGTCTTCTGCATTTGTACATTAGAGTTTAATATCAAGAATATTTGAACAGAGTAGATGTAATTACTGCTCTGAGTTAGAGAATTTAACTTGATTCTTTCTTGTAATAAAACAGATATTCGTTAAAATCTGCATTTATTTTAGTATTTTTATCTAACTAAAGACCCTTTTTATTTAAGATATTTTAATGAAAATTAATTTAGACTACTTATTAATTATTGTTTTTTGATCAAAAACTTTGTCTAACGGAAAATGTGCACACAAAAACCTTTGCATGCTAACCTTATATAACTCTCTTATATGTGTTCTTCAAAACATGCAGCTGAGAAGCAATCCTTGCTTATTCCAAGAGATGAAATATCATGGTGGTTCTTGTTAGAGTGATGGTCTAAATTCATAATGTAATTAACTGACAAGGAATAGGGAGATTCAAGGAAGGGAAAGTATAAAAGACATGCCCCTTTGCCTTCAATCTTATTGATCCCTCCTGTCACCCATTCTGTGGTTACTTCATTAGAAGACAGCATCATGTTCATAATACCCTAAAGGAAATATAAGTAGAAAATAAGAGATCTGCTGGACTAGTCAAAAACTTCCCAACCCTTTTCTTAGCAGTAGAATTCCCTTTCCAGTGTAGCACAGTACATGGACAGCACATGGATGATAGATGCAGAATATGTGCTATTTCTGCACCAGTGACACAGTGGGAGAAATTTCCAGCAATCCCAGGGTGTGGAAAAATGACATAGAACTGATTTTTTCACTGCTAGAATTTTTTTTTTCATTGTGCCTGATAATCCAGTCCAAAAGATGTACAAACCGTGTGGTGTTCCTGTGTTCTAAAACAGGTCAAGATGAAATTCTTTCTGGTTCAGTAGAGTGCAGCAGATATCCTTGGTAAGCACCTAAGGGGCAGGAGGATCAGAAGAGTCTTGAACTACTAAATCAGGAACTAATTTTTCATTTTATTATTATTTTATTATTGTTACCTGAAAAGAGAGACTTATAAAGAGAGACTTATAAAACATTATATATACACATAAATTCGTAGTAAATCATGGGAACAGTTGCCCATGAAACTTTATACCTAGAATTCACATTTGCTTGGATATGAACCCTGCTGCCTGTGTGTGAAACACATTTCAGAGCAGTCATCAAATGGCACTGATAAGTATTATTAGGGCATGAAAATGAAAGCAAGAGGGCTGCCAGCCTGCCTGGAGATACTGGCATTAGGATCTGTCCTGCTTTGTCATATTCATTAACAATAGGAAGCAGGATGAATAAATGGACCTCAGTGGGATTCTCATATTTCAGAAGGATTGATAGAGTGGGGCCAGCTATGAGAAATGTATATAACTTATGTGATGAAGGATTACTCTGACATTGCTGAGACCTGAGCCCTGCTCCCCTCTCTGGCTGGGAGACCCAGAGTCCTTCAGTAATTACCAGGAGATCAGTTCTCTTCATCTCTGGGCCCTGGGAATTGACTATGGAGACCAAGCGTAAAAAGTGTGAAAATTACTTTTTTTTTCAGAAAGTTAATTTACATCAGAATTGATTTTTAATTAATAAAAATAATAATTACTATCAAATAAAATAATAGATATCTACATTACTTGATCGTGTTCTTTATCTATGTAGAGTTCACATACATTTTAAGACTGTGGGTTTTTATTAAAGATTTTCAGGAAGGCTGTACAGATGGAGAGATTTCAAAGGGAACCTTAGCAGTGAGCATAAAACACAGATAATTTCATTATTTAGATAATCGTAGCTATGTATAAGCATCTGGATGAATATAAAATTTAACTAATTCTAGGAAATCTTATTTTAATTATGAATCTTTCACTGAATTAGCTAATACATTTGGTTGTTGCTTGTCAGATGATGTTTTGCTCCCTTAAGCCTTCAGACATATATAATTTATGAATATGTTTTTACCATTTATATTCACTTTGCTCACATGTAAATTGCTAACTCTGGTAAAATCTATTGTAAAATGATAGCTTAGGTTTCATTTTCTTTACCTGCAAAGTGCAACCATTAATTTTACTGTAAAAGAAGTAAAATGATTGCTCACTAAATAACACCCACAAACATCTTGATGGTTCTTAAACATTTTCTAACAGGAAAGCTGCATTGTTTACATCCTCTCCACAGATGCAAAGAAGTAACAATTTAATTTAAATATTTCACGTACATGAACGTGATGAAAAATGTAAGTGAGTGAGTGAGTGAGTGACTGAGTAAAAAAACCACCTATAATTTAGAATTATTTTTATAGTGAAAATCTATCATTTCTGTTCAGAGGAAAAATGTTTACTGAGAGATTAAAATAATTTTGCTCTCATAAAAACTAAAAGCTCTCTCTTTTGGCATCTCCCGTAAATCCAAATTTGAGACTGACGTCAAGAAAGGTATTGTTTGTCTTGATCAAATGGAAATTATCAAAATGCCATATTCACTTCTGAATCTTATAGAAATATCATAAAACTACAATCTCAGTTCATGAAATTGAGGCCGGCAATTTCATGCTCTTCAGCAATGCCAGTACTGCAAGGTACTGGCTCAGGTGCCAAACTTAAAACATTCCAAGGTTTTTCACCAGGTAAACTCTTTAACAGAAATAAAGCCAGGGAGTCTGTGCAGTGTCACTACAGAGGACTCAGGTGCAGATGAGCTTCCAGGATTTTGATGGTTGATGGCCAGGTGCTGCCTTGGCAGGTGTGAGCTACAGCCAGAGTTTCCCCATAGCCAGCACCCTGGGAATGTCCCCACAACGCCGGGAGTGCCACAGGAGCCCTGGTACTGTGTCCTGCCAGAACAGGCGCTGGTTTACACACCAGAGGGGAATTCCTGCTGGCCTGGATCTCCTCTGCAGAGTCAGTGACTAGCTGTGCAGTAACTGCCAACCAGGGCCTATATATCAAGCTATCCATTCTGACAGCCAGGTTAGGTTAATCATTAAAACTCTGCCTCTCTCCCTCTGAGGGTCTCCGGGGTTTTGTTTAATGCAGCAGACAGATGGCACTGAGGAAATTCAGGTGGTGCGTGATGAGATTTGGGGTTTTTTTAATGTGGTTGCTAGAATTTTTCAAATAGATTAAGTTCAATTGTAAATCACTCCTGTTCCCAGGGTTGGAGTCTTTATTAGCCCCCCAGTGCTTGCACTGAAGAATTGATCCTTCAGCAGCAACAGCACTTGATGGGGGAAGGCAACGCTTTTAGTTCTGACAGCTCTGTGCACCATCTGTTAATGCCCTGCTGCAAGGAGGCGATACAGTCAAGTGTAACTAGCTAATTACCCAGCAAAATCTAACCTAGTTCATTTCACCACCCATATATAAATTCTCATTTCAGTTTTCCTTGTTTTTCTTTAATCAAGTACATAACTCATATAATTACTGCTGACCATCAAGGCTACTCGAATCTTGAGGGTCACTCTGGCCTATCTGTATCTCTCCACCTAGCTTTACATCTTTTCCTTCCCTGATAGTCAGGTTTTTCTGTTAGTCTGTGGTTCTGACACTCTGCCAAACTAAACATAATTTTAAAACAGGAGAAAAGACAAGGAACAGGATATTAGCTCCCTTCCTCCTATGCAGTGTGCAAAGCATGGGTTCCTCCACCACAGTCCAAAAAGGGCAGCATATACAAAATGCATCCTACAGGAAGAAAACTTCCCTGCAGCTTCAAACTCTTGTCATAGGTGGATTCCTGCTGCCATTCATCAGCCTGTCACAGCATGTCTATTTACACTGACTGAGGTGAACACAGAACTTCATTTTAGGATGTAGATACAATAGTAAATTAAGTCTGTGGAGAAAACATGGCAGGAAAATTACTGTTCCCAAGGATCAAGGTAAAAAAAAACCCATCACAGGGAATAAAAAATTAAGTGTGAACATGCACAAATTTTATTTACAGATGAAAGATTCCTTGAAAATTCGAAAGATGATGAACTGAAAAATTTAAGCTTTCTGGGAGATAAAAATACATCCCCTCCCAAAGACACCAGCTGAAATGAGATTTCATCCTTTCTTGTGAAGGTCTTGTTTTCAGAAGGATTTTACTAATCAGTGATGTTACATTATCAAGTTAGTTTGATATTTTTTATTCATTTTTTAATGAGAATTGCATAAACTCTTGCTTCTTTGCAAATGATATTTCTTTGTTTCAAATTAGAAAAAATTGATCCAAACCAGATTTTTTCCACTATAAAATAAGCCTCACCAGTGTTTTGCATTTGAGTACATGCATTCATAAGAGGAAGCCACTGGCTAAAATCCCAGTTCAGAATAATATTTACTGTGGGCAAGCATTATCAGAAAGCCTGTTTTTGATGAAAAGCCCAATGACAAAAAAATAATGTTTTCTGGAAAGAATATATTCTTCAAGGAAGTGTTAGAGCCAGGTGCTAGCTTCTGCAATGCTTGTTTTGAATTCCAGTATGTCTTTAAGTTGGGTTTTTTTCCCTGGTGTAAAGATTGTATCCAAGTTATCAGCTTCTACTGTGATTATTTTAACTCCAGGACACCAGTTTGTACAGAGTAGTTTTAACTGTAGGGAAAAATTAAGACCTGAAAGTGGTTGTTGTGGATATTACACAGTTGGATTGTGTTTTTCATTGCCTTTTATATTTTAATTTGTCCTTTTTTCTTCTTATTTTCTCCTGCAGGTACATGCAAAATATATCCCTACCTCTTGACTTTGACGCTATCCTGAGAAAAGGAAAACCAAATTTAAATTTGTACTATTTGAGGCTTTCTTACACAGTCTAAAGAAATCTAACTTATCCAGAAAGGTTATTGTGTTTTATATGTTTATTATTTATTTTCTGGGTTTTTTTAAAGAAAAGCATGTTTATCAATGCATTTGTTACTGACTGACACTGTGAAATATTGAAATATTTTGGTAAAAGTATAAATTTTCTGCAAAGATACAATTAAAATATTGAGGCCTTTGTCTTTTTAACATAAAAAGAAATACAGTGTCATCTTCTTTATTTAGCTACATTTGATGTGTACTGAGGTTTGAGATTACAGATTCTTCTCTAGGTCACCAAGAACCTGCTGCATAATGAGTGTTTCTTCTTCAGATCCTGATTAATTTCACTACTAATTTTTGCATGTCTTCCTCATTCCTTTGTGTCTGTTAAAAGGCTGAGACTAATTGTTGGAGGAACTGAGATGTCTCAAGAACAACCAAGTTTAACAAAGCTAAAGGAAGACATGCCAACAGGCTACAAACAGAAAAGCCTTATTAGGAAAAAAAAGAATAATCTCTCTTCACAGAGTGGACAGGACAAGAATTGTTAGGAACAATTTTGATCAAGAGCTACTTTGGTTAGAAAATAGAAATCAAAATACATTCTTTTTAATTGTAGGATAGAGAATGCTGGACTGAATTGTTACCAAGCAAGCTATTTTAACACAGGTTAAACAAACAACCCTAAGGAACGGACAAGTATTTTTGATGCTGCCATGGGGCATGAGAAAGGATTAGATGATCTTTCCAAGCTGTCCAAACAAACAAAAAAAAAGCCCACATAAGAAAAAAAAAAAAAAGGAAAATTAATTTTGTCTACAATCTACCAAGTGTTGAGAATATTTCCATGACTAAAATTACTTAATTCTGAAGCAGACTCCTCCCTTAGGGTAGGAGTAGCTAACATTTCATTTTTAGCCTAGCAGTGGGGCAGTGGCAGAAAGTCAGGTACAAGGAGACATTGGGCTACGAGGCACTGCAAACAGTTTGCCAACAGGCTGAGGTTTATGCATAATGAGATTATAAACTGTGTTCTTTATATACAGAAGATTCATTGGCAAACAACACATAGCAATTTTATTTCTGGAATAATGTCTATTTCAAAAGTTTGAGAGACATTGAACAGCCACTGGTTTTTCTGTGCATTTTTCCCTGTCCCTCAGATGTCACTAAACCTCCAGCTGCTCTTTCTTATTGGCAAATCACATGGTTTATATGCAGACAGAGGGCAGCTCATATGCAAAGAATAAATTGGCTTTTTGTCAGCCTCCTGAGGAATCATTTGAAGGAACTGTCTACAATTTCTGCAAGGCCTTTTAAGAAATGAAATATAACAAATAAGCAGCCACATTGCAGCTCTGACTTTAAATTTGTTTATATTTTATTTTCTGCTTTTGCTCCTAAAAAACCCAATGAAACATGGGACAACGCAGAACAGTTGTCCAAAACTTTTCACAAATGTCATCTAAATTTGTTTTGTTGCCATTTTGAACTGTTCTTCACTGGCATGACTAGAAGTCAATGACCAGAGCCTCATCCATTTGGGAATCATGAGGTGCTTTATACTGTAAGAGATTTTACTGAAACTGTTATTTCAAAGCATTTTTCTGACCAAGAACTGACCAGCTTCTCCTCTGCTAAGTACAGTAAGGCCAGGAATGCACTCTGGTTTGTTTGATAGGGTGTGATTCAGTGAGAACTTTGAGAGGGATGCTCAAATTTTATCTATTTTGAGATTTATCAAATTACAGACTAATTTTTTCATCTTTGAGCTTCTCCTCTCAAGTAGAGCTGGTTCCTTCTGTTATTCCTGCCCCTAGCAGTACTTCCTTGCTTATCTCTTCTCATATGTCTCTGTTCAGGACCTAATGTTTCCTATTTCTTGTCTTGTACAGCCTAAACACATTTCTCCTTCTCCGTGTTCACTAAAGAGCAGTTTGTCCTTTAAGGCTGAAATGGTCATAAAGGGTAGGGCAAGACTTGCCATCACTACACTGCAGAATCAACAAAAGCTTTGAGAAGTCGTAACATTTTAAAAAATAAATCTTTTATCTTCCTTAATGAAATATAAGTGAAATCTAGTTGCTAATGGCAATAAATGGTCATCACAAACATTTAGAGGATGTGGTTGATAGGTGTAAGTGTGTAAATTTTGTGCTATTCATGGGTTATTTACAATGTGAGTTTAAGCACAACATGAGCAGTCTGGCTCATAGGTTTCCTTTCCAGCTTAGACTGGCTGCTGTTTGGACACAGAGTATGCAAAGAATTCATAGGAAAGTCTGAATTCAAGCCATTTATCTGTGATCCAAGGTGTACATATTCAGTCCACAAGGACTTGATCCATCCAAGCTGTCAATTCATGCTAAGTGGGTTTGAGATTTCTCTCTGGGAGAGAGGTCTTTGCTGAGCAAGTCTTTTCATATAAACAATGTGGACAATTGAAGACAAGCCTTAACAGCAGGCAGGGAGATGTTCTTTCCTGACTATTTAGATGTGCCTAATACCTTCTTGGGTGAATTTATGGGCAGTTTATGTTGGAAACATATGAATAATGCATATGTAGACATATCAAGCTATTAATCTCTTTTTCCAAGTTGATTAAGACATAAATTCTATAAGGTAGTCTTTCCCTCTTTAAAGGTCAGGTTACTGATAAATTTTTTTGGCAGAATTTCTCCCTTTTAACAGAAATCTGAATAATAAATAACAGCAAATGTTTTGACCTAGTAGACCCATTGATTTAAATGGAACTGTACTTAATTACAAAAAATAGAAGTCAAATAAACGTTTTCAGAAATTTGCAGAAGCTGTGTTTGCTGGTTTGTCATACTTTTCCAGACAGGTTAGCTGCAGTGACTGAATTTGTGTTATCTTGAGAGGGATAGTGTCTAGACTGACAAAACTAACAGTGAAATCACTACCAAAAATGATTAGAGAACCTCAATACTGTTATGATCTTTGGTTTTGAGTTTAAAAAAGAAGGAAAAATATGAAGGATAAATATATTCAGTATTTCTGTAGATGAAGAAAATATATTGAAATTCATAGTCAGTCAAGAAGACATGATACTGCAACGCTTAGGAAGAAAATATGACATTATTTATGGAAAGAGGTCATTGAGGCTAGTCACATAATGGTTGCAGAAACTGATATTAATCACAAGTTAAGTTAAATAAATATCACCTATTATTATATTATAGAGAGCTATTATCACAGTATTTAAGTGATATTAGTGACTTTGGTCCATGAATTAAGAAAGTTTTGACATCACAGATGAGGAAACTTGGGTAATTGAAGATAAAGTGCCAAAAGAATCGATCACTTTGCTGCCTGGACAAAAGCACTGGAGTAGATGCTGTCCTCTGAGTCTGGACTCAGCAGAGATGCCAACAATTCCATCTCTGGCCAGACTACTTCCAAAATCAAGGTCCCACAAGGCTCCATGGGAATTAATTGCCACTGACAGAGACCATGCTCATGATCCCAGGAGCTACTTGCACCTGTATTCCTGAGAGCCAGGGCTTTCTCCAGAGGCCCTGGGAGCAGCAGCAACAGCAGCAGTGAGCCCACGGCTGAGCCTCTGCCCAGGTGTGTCACCAGGCATGAGTGTGGCCAGTGGTGGCCCCAGCCCCTGTGTGGGCACAAGGCTCTCCTTACAGAGCCAGATGGGTCAGCACAGACATTAAGAACTGCTTTCCTCTTTGTTAATATGGAAACTTCCACTTGGGGCACCTACTTTGTCTATGACACCTCAATTATTTTATCTATTAACACAACCAGGATGAACTGTCTGTAAGGGGAAACACTGTGCAAAGACTAATCTTTTGTGATTGGCTGTGGCCATGCATTGAGGTCCTGTCATTTTCAGTGCCATTTACATTACTCTTTTTACTTTTCTTCAACTGTTCAGGTTCCACCTCACTCCATCACTCATGTTCTTGGAGGTCTTGTTTTCTTAAAGCTCACAAATACGTGCACTGTTGAACTTGTATGAATTAGAGGAAGGGTTTATTTTTAATGTAATACTTCTGTGTGATGCTTTGGCACAAAATATTAGTGTGAAACTCCCTCTCTCCAGTCTGTTGGGCACTGGGAGCACTGTCTGTAAAGTGAGTGTGTTTTGTTGTAGTACTGGGGTAAAAACATTCGAACAAAGAACAGTAAGAGCATAGTTTAACTTTCCCAAATTTTCCCATATTGTGGAAGATTTCCCAAAGATCTGCTCTTTAAAAATCTCCATATTTAAAAAAATTAATTGGATGAGTTGTCTTTTATAACTAGGTCTGTTGCTACTCAATTTACATTATTTCACTGTCTGTTTATCCATCCATCCATCCATCCATCCATCCATCCATCCATCCATCCATCCATCCATCCATCTCTTTGTATCTGTATAAAGTAGCCATAGAATCTGTTGATAGATCATAAATCAATGTCAGCTCTCAACAATTTGTGAATACAAATGTGATTAAGTTTGATGCTGTGCCCATTTTTCATTTATCAGGTTTCCATATACAGTTCTCCAACTTCTGTTATTCTTTCACTTTTAATACCTTAACTTCTTGTATATCTGCTTTCTAAAAGAGAAAGAAAGAAAGAAAGAAAGAAAGAAAGAAAGAAAGAAAGAAAGAAAGAAAGAAAGAAAGAAAGAAAGAAAGAAAGAAAGAAAGAAAGAAAGAAGAAACCATTTTAAAAAATCTGAAAAAATTAAAGAGAAAAAGAGAAAAATCTGAGAACATTTCAACATTTTAACATTTCAACATTTTAACATTTTAACATTTCTTGTTAAAATGCTTTCATGCTATGAACCTGTGTCTGTATCTGTAGTTAAAACAGACAAAATAATTCAAGTATAATTCCCTCGAACTAATAGGGAATTGCCTTTGACAGTGCCACAGGAAGTTAGATTGTGGATGTGGATATTCACCCTCAACCTTGATTCACCTGAAAGTGTTTAGATAACTTCTCCTGTAGACTGAAAGTGGCACAGGGAAACTCACAGGGAAAAAAATGAAAAAAAAAATTAAAAATATTGCAACCCACCTGCCCAAAATAACCTGAACATCTTTTTTCCCTTTGTGCATTATCAGATCTAATCTTTAAATGCATGTTACTTTTTAAGATTTATGAACTTTGGCCTCATTTTAAAAACAGATTTCATTGCAGATAATATGTCTCAGCTGTTAAAAGCTGAGTATTTTAACTACTCAGCACTCTCCATTCATTTGCTGGTCATTGTTTAGCTTTCAAGAGAGAATTAAAAGTGGATACCCTTGACTTTTGTTTTATCTTCCTTTTGTTCTCAATTTGTTTGTGCGTTTTTCATGTAGGCTTTTTTTTAATATATATTTTTATTTTATTACTTTCTGTACGAGAAATGGAAAGCAAGTGAGAGGAAGAGGAAAACAGCATGGTTCTGAGCACCTGCAGAGACAGAGGAGTGGAAATTTACTGGTTAAAGGTGCCCTGCCAAGAATCTGAATTGTAGAAACAGCAAGAACTTTTATCCTGCTATCTATTTTGCTCCTCTGTTTAGGATTCTCCCTAGCTGGTACTCCAGAGGATTACAGAAATTTAATACCTAAATATTTCACACATACAAATGGATTTTATCCTTCCATAACCCTAGAGAAATCAGAAGACACCTCCACCTTACACATATGGGAAACTGAGTGCATAATAGATTGTGAAATGGTGATAACTTGGGTGGCAATTAAAGACTGAGCCCCAGGTCACTTCTTATTGGCCCACAACTACAAAGACAGAGTCTTCTGAAATATTAATATTAACTGAGCCTGCTGAATGAAGCTTCCCTATCCCACTCAAATTTCCATATTCATAGTGTTTCTTTCTAGACCAGAAAGAGAACAAAAGGCCTACTACTCTCAGAGCACTCCTTGCAGCTTTGGCTTTCCATTAAAACCTTGACTGTGAGCAAACCTCCAGCTTCAGATCCTATGCTTGTCAAGAGGAGTGGCAGAGAAAGATTTCTATTCCTCCAAGTTCAACACCTGTGAGAGCTGGTAAGGCATGTTCAGAATAGCTTGTTTTCTTCATTCTTTGGAGAATTAAAGATTGGCCAAAGCACTGAGACAAGCTGTACCATTACTTTAGAACAGAGCAGAAAGTGCTTTGAAAGCCTGAGGATGCTTCTTGCTCACAAACTCACAGTCATTTTCTCATGTTTGGGAACTGGCAGGGACACGGGATGTCTGTGCCAGCCTGCACAGCAAGCAGTGCCTACCTCCACCTGGAATGGTGGACATGTCTCACCTGATCAGCATCCTGTAACATCCCCACTGCTGTTGGCAGCACTGTTGCTCTTACTCTGCCAGAGACTCAGAGTTTTAAAGACTGAGTTTATTTCTTGTAGCTAGAGTAACTGGGATGAGTGCAGAATCAGTGGGGTTGATCTATGATGATCATGCATGTGAAAACAGACTAGATGACCTGCTCAGCCTTTTCTTGTTAGATGTTAGATGAGTTGGTCACCCTGATCTTAAACCCAGATTCATGAAAGACACATATTTTTGGGACAGTCTCATGGTGAGGCCCAAGATTTTAGTAGAAATTAGAGAAAGTAGTTTAGTCTTGAGTTTGGCATTTGCACCCTTCTAAATTTACCATGTCAGTGATTCAAACTTTACTAAGGATGTGTCTGATGGGTTTGAATCTGAATTTTGCAACAGTAGAAGACTGAAATAATAAGACAAGACTGTCGCCCTGATCCTTGATTTTTCAGCCTTATGATTGTTTTCATTTCTACTGGAGCTTTCTCACACTTGTGACAAAAACAAAAACTGACACTTTGTAAATAACACATTCTTTCCAGGGAAAGGATAAATCGATGGACTTCTGAGTTGACCACTAAGATCAGAAGAGTGTTCCTCTAGTTCCCCAATCCTTGACCAAATCCCCAAAACTATATAAGTTAAAATCCCCGAAATAAACTCCCCTTTTCCTTTTCACCTCACATCCTGATGGGTAAGTGTGGTTCTTTTCACGTCCTCTTGTGACACAAGACCCTGCTCTTGTCTGCAGTACGTTAACTTTTATGATGCTTGATCTCACTTAGACCTCACACTGTGAATAATAACAGACCAAACACACTGAAGCCTGGACAAACTAGGCAGCAATGGGGCCACTCCCATGTAGCCACAGAGCATGTCAGCTTCAGTTTACTATTGGGGGCAGCTCCTCTGGGCCCCATCTTGTTCACTTCTACAGATCATAGTATATTTTAGAGAAAATTCATCTCTACCTCATGTATACAAAATGCTGGAGAATTTTTTTCAGGTATGAAACTTCACTTAACTCATGTAGATGTAATAATACAGTAAAAACTTCCACATCCTTATACAGCAAATGTCTAAAACATACTCCCAAGAACAATATTCTCAAATTGCTTGTTTCTTCCCAACAAAGGAAGTCTAGAATGATTTGTTCAGATAGAGGTCTCTACCTTGTGTACATTTGCATTCAATCAAATGAAGACATCTGGTATTTTTACTCTCAAACTTTCAGCCCGCTTTGAACTTCATGCTGCATTCATGTTTGAAATCTATAGAGTAAAATAAAAATCAGTCCGTTATTTTAAAGCAGGAAAATGCACACACAAAACAAGTTTACAAATTCCTGAAACTCACCTAGGTCAGAAGAGAATTTCAGCAATGCACCAACTGAAAGTCACAGCATTATCTTCAGACTGTCCAGTTTAGGTGCCAATGTAGTTATTGCAACTATTTCTCTCAACTGATATTTACAGAACAGACATATATATGGTCTAGCCATGTAATATCAAAAGAGATGAAGGAAAAATAACTTTTAGGACATCAAAGTCATATAGCTTAAATTAGGCCTCTATTGGGAGAACAGAGTGCATGTTACCTTATGCTGTCAATGCAATAGGCTATTTAGAGTAGTGTGTATGCACTTGTAGTTTAGGCATGTATGTGAAACAACAACAGGATTTCAATTCAGCTAAGTGGTTTTCTGAATATGTGTAAGATAAAATGTTTTGGTGAACTGGTGTTTATGCACTTGTCAGATTTCAAGTTTCAAAAAAATTTCCCTAAGAAATAACATTGTTTAAAGATAAATAAAAACCCACAAGCAGTAATGGAAGAAATGCTTTCTCAGCTACTTTCCTATTATACAAGTGGATGAAGTGTTTTCTTGATATTCCCCGTAGTTATTCTTTTTCAGTTGTTCTGGTTTATTTTTTCCAGTTTACTTAAGATATGCCAAAATTAAAGCTGAAAGACGATCATTTGTGAGAAAGTAGAAACTGCTCAAAAGAGCTCAAAGAATGAAAAGGAAATCTTAGCCTGTCTTTCTGTGCAGTTTAATCCCAGCATCTATTTGTAAGCACTCATTTTGCTGGCCCATTCGTCTAACAGTTAACTGCTTCTGGCAAGGAGTTTTTAATGTCGTGTATACAAAGAGATGCAGGGGGTTAATAGCATGAATCCTAAATTACTATCCAAAGAGAGCTGTGATTATCCAAACAGCAATTTCAATTCCTAGCCAGCCTCCAAACACAAAAGACCTATAACCAAAGATATGCAACAAGGAGACATTTCTGTGCTTTTAAACATTAAATTTATAGTGCAAGAATCTTTTAGCAGTGTATGGACTTTTTCTTCCAAGAAGACAGCACCTGCTGGCAGGGATTTAACTTTGCTCTGGTGTCTCAAGTGTAACTGTATTTATGTGTTAAGAAAAACACACAAAGCTGCAAATTAGTTGCTTGGTCACTCACATAGACAATAAAATGTACACGTTCTTGCATTAACAACCTACAGTTTTCTGCTCAGTGCACACTGGCTCAAAAAAGCTTGTCCCCATATGTCACAATTATTGGTTTACTGTTAAGCTCCAGATGATCTGTTAAATGGCAGAAAAAATAGTGTGGGAGGACATCTGATGGGCTAACATTCCTTGTTATCCTATATCTTTTGTTCCTTATAAATCTTTTGCCTTTGTTTGCAGTGGTTAATAAGGAGAAATAATCCTGATCCCTGTTTTTGTTGAGAAGATCCAAGTGGACATTTCCTCTGACTTGTAAATTGCTTTCTAATTGCTTTCTTCCCCATAAAGCAAATACAGCTTGGGCTATTTGTGTCAGTCTAAGAGTAAGAATTAAAATTCCCATTTTCTTTCTGTTTGTTTCATACAAATGTACAAAAAGGCATAGATGTTCCTTGGTCTGACACTCTCATTCCCACAACATTTTGGGAAGGGATGGGTGGTGGGAACACAAAATTGACATTCCTTTTCTAGTAAAAGAACAAAACAAAAACCAACCATGAAAACACTGAACCAGTACTGAGCAGGACATGAAGAAACCAGTGGGTAGGTTCTGTCTTTGTCTCACCTTCCCTCCCTTATCACAGCAAGTCCAGCTTGTCCGTTGAGGTAAATAACTTAGCTGCTTCAGGAATGCATTCAGAAGGTATGGGAGGTTTGGGAGGAGCAGCAGAGATGGCCAATGCCCTCATGAAACACTGGATCCAATGAGAAGTACAGGGGCAATTAATTGGTGCAAAAACATGGAGGAAACATTCCACTAATAAATAAGATGCAAAAGTTTCCCTTTGAGCCTAAACCCGTCTTCTTCCTTGACTGTGCAACACTAACATGTTAGAATGTACTTTTGACCAGCATGGGCACCTGAGCCTTTGGAGAAGTCACAGACAGTGGCAGCAAGCCTACAAGCTCCATTTACATAATCTGCGCAAGCAAGACTATGGCTACTATGGGAAACGGGACACTGGCTGAAATGCATCTTTGGATCTGACTGATACAGCCATCCATATGTTTTGGCCTCACTAGGGGCAGGTGTATGGATCACTCCAACCTGGAAACACATTTTGCCTGGTCAGTTTCTGAAGAATACTTTTGTTAATCTGCACGAGGATATTAATTATTGAAATTTGAGTATAAAAAATACAGATTATTGAATTTTGTGAAAGGTGGGTAATATTTAATGCATTATACAGGAAGACTTTAATGTGGCATGAAGACCTGGTTTCTGGCCTTTTTTTAAAGAAATATTTTGTGGTGGCCTTAGGTCAATATTTGTTATAAATATTATAGTCTATCTGTATTGTGAAATGTACTGAGCGTGCTGTAGCCATTCTCAAACTAATGCCAATCCAACCTCATAGCTTCCTGTGGTGGAGAATAGAACCATTCAGATAAATCAAATTCAAGCCAGGATCAGGACAGCCTTGTGCAGTCAACTCTGCCAAAAAAGCAGATTAGCTTGGGCACTGCATCAACCTATGTTGCTTCCTGATTCAGGCTGGCTACACAGTATCAGCCATAAGAGGGAAATGCTGAATTTCTCTTTATGGCATCAATATGGCTTAGTCTCATAATATCTGCCTTTTTAAACAACTTTTGCTTAATGTAGCTCTTTCTAAGTGCCAAGAGACTGCATTTTGCTCACAATACGAAATAAGCTGGCAAGGAAGCCTCAGGAAGTAATTTACAGCAGGGCTAACAAACTCTTTCTGCCATCAGCAGTTGTAGTAATTGCAGGTACTTTCATCAGCAGTAGTGTTAAATGTGAATGCCATCATCAGCACTGATGGGTAGCAGCAGCAGTCAGGAACACCACCAGGCAGCACCCGGCACTGCTGGCTCGCTGCCACGCAGCTCTGCTTAACTGGGAGCACACTGATGATGCACACAGTAGTTTGGAAACCTTTGACTTGCAGTGCCATCATCAGAACTTAACTCCAGCTTCACAGCTTCTATAAAAACAGCTCTTTCATGCATAGTGGTTAACAGATCGAAGTCCAATCAGGAAGAAAGATAAAAGTATACCTCATGTAGAGAATTCCACTCTTCTAATCATTAACAGTTAAACCAACTAAGCATTATATTCTTCCTCAGTTTAGCAAATATTAAGTATTTCATATATTGTCTGCTTTCTTGCTAGGAAGGATTTTTTGAAACACTGCTGTTCAGTATCCAAATGCTGAAAAAAATGTTCATCATATTGAAATATGGAAAATCAGCACTCCTACCCTGCATTGTGAGGCTAAAACTCTAAGGCAGGCACATCCATCTGTCGTAGGTGTCTACCTGTCACATTTCAGGAGGGGAAGGAGTTGATATATGGCCAGTGATAGGGCCTCTGCCTGGCCCTCTGGCTCAAGGCGTAGCACAGTTCTGCTCTGATTCTTAAAAGGAACACACAAACAAATTAGCCTCAAGTGACCAGATCCCCAAGTCTCCTAATAAGTTCCCAGCTGCATGTTCATGCACAACACTGTGAAATAAACACTGTGCACTTCTTTTTTACTGGATACTTAGTGAACTACAGACTTGATTTCAATTTTATACCAGAGCTGGGACTGGAAGGTCAGACCTTTAACCTTTCTAGTGCAGAGCAGAGAGGTAAGAATGAAAAGCTGAATCCTGAGTGCTGCATCCCAATGTCAGTCTTTTTTTATTTTTTTTTTTTTCTCAGAAGAAAAAAAACTATCTCTGCTTGGGCAGAATGAAAAAGAACTGAGTGTGGGAGGTGGGGGATACATAGACAGCTGCCAAAAAATTAGGGGAGACATTAGGATTCAATTAAAATAACACTGGTTCAAATAAGGAGGTCCATCATCTTCCAGCTTCTCCACTTGTGTGCTCCAGCAGAATTGTAGAGAGGCAGCAGGAGCAAGATGCAGGCCTAGATCCATATTTGGCCTGACATAAAAGGACTCTTGAGTCAATCCTTTAGGATCTGCAAAATGCTGTATAATAATGGGGTTTTGTTACCACTTGGTAAGATACAGAACTTTCAGCCTTCCGTCTTTCTTTTTCTTTTCTCTCTTTTTCCTTCATACCTTTTTGCCAACAGAGTCCCTGACAGAGTGAGGCAGCTCTGGAACTCTGAATCCTGGCCCTTCTCTGTACAGCTGGTCTCAGATTGTTCTAATTTGTCCTCCATTCCTACAGAAATCATGCATGGAAGAGATCTGTAAAACCTATTCAGATGGGGAAGTCTTTTGTCTCCACTTGTAAGCTGTTCCAGCATTTTATTACCCCTTAACAAAGGCAATTTAAAAATATATATATAACTCAAGTTTGCATTGCTGCAGTTATACCCTTTTTGCCCATTATCTGACCAACATTTTAAACATTACAAAACTGTAAACATGTTCTGCCATAGAAAAGAATATTATCTTTTCCCCTATGTATTAAGCAAGCCCAGTTCATTCCACATTTATTTATAGGCCACATTTTTAGATGTCCTACAGTGTTTGTTTTCTTTTTTTCAGATCTCTTACATCACTTTTTAAACATGGTGGTTTAGCACACTGGTGGACTCCAACAGACAACTGATCAGTGCAGAGCAGATGGCTGGTTGCCTCCCATGTCTTGCATTTAATATTCCTGTTAATTTGTTCTGAGTGACATTTGCCTTTGTTGGTTTTGGAAGGATACCACTCTGTCAAGTCAGAGTTCAGCTTCTGATCCATCATGATCTCTTTCACATGTAAAGCCCTCTGCTTTCAACTTTAGCCTTGCAACACATTTCTGCACACCACTGAATGTCTCTCACTGCATGAATTCTCAGCCTTTGCACTGCTTCACTGCTGCAGAAAATGGCAATCTGGCATGGGTAGATGTAGTAACATTTCAACTCTCCTCTTCAACTGGATCAGATTCAGACAATGAAATTTTTGAAAAGCCTGAAAGACACTCATTTCCTAATAGACCGAGAATCCTCCACAATTTTCCCCCAATCCTTGTACCAAAAAGAATTTGATTTTAGACCTGACACTTGGTTTGATCAGACTGATGTTTTAATTCGAAAATAACATTGTTATAATGACAATACTCTAAAGTTGATCATAAAAGAGTAGTTTAATAGTTGATCATAAAACAGAGATCAGTTCAAGATCATCTTCATGTTAGTAACTAACAAATTACAAGATGAAGCTTGATCCAGGTCTTCCAAATTATTTTAATTTTCACCCTTTCTAGTCCAACATTAAGAGGCAAAAGGTGAACACCACTATAGAGTGGAGAAAGCTGCATATGCACATTTCTGGATATCTCATAGCACATAGAAAAAAAAATCCAACAGCAATTTTTACCCTGGACTTTGTTTTTTTTTAAAAAAAGCAAAACTTTCTAGGAGCAACTTCCTGTTTCAGTGACTCTTGAGCCTTGTTTTCATGAGGCAGGTTTGAAAGTTTTGCAATTGACTTTTCAGATCCTTGACTATGCAGAGGAAGTTATGTGTCTAAGCTGGGGCCCCTGGACAGTCCAGGACCCAGAGCTACTGTGAAAACTGTCCAAGATGATTAACTCCAGCAGTTCTTAATGTCCAGGACAACCAGCTCTCCTGGTGGTGGGCTGGGCCCAGGGAGACTTGATGGCCTCCATCCTGACACCCCAAAGGCTGAACAGCTTTGACATCATACATACAGCAGACCTTTCAAATTAGGACAGTTTTTCCAGTATTATTTAAAGATAGATAGAAGTACAAGTCTCAGAAAATATGATAATTTCATCCAGAGATTGTGCCTGGGAAGAACACAGTTTGTATCAAGCCTGAAAACGGCAAGTCAGACTTGGCTTTATAAACACTCTGGGCACAGCTTTCCATCACAACTAGTAATATTTTTTTCCCTTCTTCAATACTATACATATTACAGCAAAGCAGATTTCCAGTATGGCTCATCTGGCTGTAGCAGTGGAAGTAATATAGAGACGAGCCACCAAAACTGTGCTGCACAGAACTGTACAAACCCCTCACTTCTGTGTCTTGGTTACTAGAAAATCATGTCTGCAGAGAATTGGAGATGCTCTAGGTAAGGAGTGAAAAATGTTCTCTCTGGAAAATCAAATACCTCCTGCATCTCCCTGTATCTCAGCTTTGTCCATCCAAAGCTGCTCTTGGTCTGGGATCCATGAAAGTTTTTTGGTTCTCTCTATTTCTTTGGGTTTATTTCTAGTGCTAAAACTGCTGCTAAAGAGAAAACATCCCTACAGCAAAGACAGACTGGATGATGGGAGTTTATTATACAGATAAAAGAACTAAACATTTCTTACTACTTGGCCAAAAAATGAAGAGGAACAATTATTGAAGAGGGATATACAGAAAGGAGTCTGAATAGAGGTAATGAGTCTTTTTATTGCCATTATTATGGTGGTAAAAATTGAGAAATATAGGACAAATATTAGAAAGAATAATTGAAGAAAAGAAGGAAAGAGACAACTCTTGGGATACTGCAAATAAGCATGAAATATTGAAAAAAAAATCAATCCTGTAGCAGAAAAACTTTTGACTAGAGAATATACCACTGTGTGCATTGTAAACAGCTCTGTGCATCTGGGCTGTGTTTATTATAACAATGTCTTTATTGTTTGGCTGGGGCCTCTTGGGGCTCCCGGTTATGACTGTGATTCTGTGGCACAGAAGTAACACCAAGAAGTCAACTCAACTATTATATGTTTTTAATACTCTTTTTTTCTCAGACCCAGAAATTTCTATGCAGCAAACTCCTTAGAGTGTTGCACAGGCTGAGTAACACGTCACCCCTCAAAATATCTGAGTGAGTTTGGCATGGCCTGTAATGGGGAGAAGCATTGGGTTATTTGTCCAGCTATGATTTCCATGTATTCCATAATTACTCATTTGCTAAAGATTCAGTTTCCCATTTGGAAATAAAATAATTTCTGCAGATGCCAGACTTCTGGGCAACCATCTGATACTTGTATCCCACCATACGGTTACCCATATGTAACCATGTTAATGGCAACAAAAATAAAGATGAAAACAAAAAAGTAAAACAGACAGTTGAGCTGTTTGACACTAAGGTAATTCAGTTTCCTCTTCAAAGGCAAATGAAATAGAGAGCCATACACTTCCCATGAAAATCACAGGAAAAGCATAAACAGTTCTTCAGCTAAAAAATTGAACCTGTCACAGAGTCTCTAATGACTGTTTTCTATGAAAAAGTCTTGTAGATTATTAGCTCTGGTTAAACAGGCAGTTTCAAGGACAAAGGCAAACAGGGGAACAAACTCTCCTAACCCATCATGCTTAAAATCTTCCAGCATCTGGTGCAAAATTATTAAAAACAGCTGAACAAGGTCACAGCAACTGCCACTCATGGAGACTTCCACAGCTCTCAGCCCCACTATTGTGTAAAAAGCACTTAGGGGCATTTGTTCTTACTCTTATTTTTATTTCTCCTGTGAAGATGTGCCAGGAAGACAGCAGTAACCTGGGAAGTCAGCAGGACTATCCATCTGCAGCCATTCACCACTAATAAAAAAGTTGCTAGAAAAAGGAGTGCAACTTGATAGATGTGGAGACTCTGTAACTTGTACCCCAAATCATGCTCATCCTGAGGGGTTCCAGGGGTGTGCTGGAAAAAGCTTGGACTGATTATCTCAGCCCCAGCATTGATAAAAAGCAAACACTCCTTTAGCTCAGTGGCCATAGCCATGAGGTGGGAATGAGAATGATAACCCAAGGAAATTGGCAGGCAATATCCAGGACAGCAAGGAGGCACAAGGTGGAAACAGAAACACTTTATACAGCGCAGGTAACATTTTGTTTCTAGAGTAAAACTGCTTCAGTGAAGTCCTGCATAATGTGTCCCACCACAGAACATGGATTTCAACTGCAACTCTGCATCTAATGAAACTCAGCTTATAGTGCTAAGATTTTTGTCACTCCATTTGGTCACTCCTGGCAATGTTGATATGAATCTCCTCTACTCTGAGATTCTTCTATTTCACACAAACCTGTGACATATGAATAAATAGCATCCTTCTGAAAGACTGTCCTCTAGCATCCTGACTTCTGTAATTGTCCATTAGATTTTTCAGAGTTTGTTGACCATGGAAAGACATAGCCACTGAGATTTGTGGACAGATAAGTGCTAGTGCTGTCTATTAAAACTGTATCTTGTAAATAAGTTACCAAAAGCAAATTGCTGCAAATAAATAATATTACAACTAAGAAATAACAGTAAGGAGGAATAATTTCAGTACGTACTACATGGTTGCATTTTCATATTGACTAGACTAGTTTATGAGCTACATGTCAATTGTTTACAAGTAGGGCTGCTTCTGTATTTAAGTGATGTACACTACAAAATTCAAGGGATTTAAAATGCTATCTGTGTTCTGTCTCGTGTACAGGGTGGTAGACACCCTTAATTTGTAAGCATTAGCAAAATGAGATGCAGTTGCAGAAAATGTAATGGGATCATCTTTGTATTTTATGTCAGCATGTCTAAGTGCTGTTAAAAGATGCACAATGCATACAATGCAATCTGACAGCAAATAGAGTAGCTGTTGTAGGCATGACAAATAATAGCAGATTTCACTTTTCATTGTCATTTGTACATAGGCAATATCCAATAAACAAGGAAGTTATAACACTACCCAGAAACTTATTGGTTTTAAAACCTTTCCTATGTTATGTCCATAATCACAGCTCCATTTGGGAAACATAGAAGGCTGTGTCTGTTTCCAGCCAGAGAAATTCTATTTTAAACACCGTCTCATCTTCACTTATAACTACCTTTAAACTTGGAAATGCGCATCGTGAAATGATGTGAAAGACTCAGAGTGTGTTATATTTTTGAACTCAATATTAGTGCATCAATAACACAAGCTAATCATTGCATGAGCTGCTATCTGCATTTTTAAGGAGCTCATTAGTGTCATCACTAGACACAGTTGTATAATTTGAAAATTACTTCAGTCTTTCTTCTGGCAACAGCATGAGTTTTCATCCCTTCATTCACATTGTCTCCTAGATTCAAAATAATTGACTGTAGGCAAATCAGTCCTGGGAAGATATGCCCAAGCATTATGTTACCAGATAAGCTGTTAAAGAATAAACTCATCAGGAAAATGACGAGTCTTGTGTCACAAGCTGTGCAGATGAGAAATCTTTCTAGGTCCCAGGATGAGGCTGCTTTACAAAAAGGTGAGGAGCTGCTACTGACTGATGAGTGTAACATCCAAATTCCCAGATCACTCTCTCCTTTCATAGTACCTTTAGGGGCAAGGAAAAAAAATTAATGTGTTCTAATTACATTGCTGTATCTTATTACATACTAGGACACACACAAGTATCAGAGTGAAAGGCGCTGAAAGAGATTATATTGTTGGCAAAGGTTGCATTAAGAAGTAAGGAAGTCTCTTCAAGGACTCTGTTCTAGCAGGTAGTTTCAAGTTTACCATTTCCAGCAGGTTTATTTGATTTTTTTTTAATATTTACTTTGTCCTTAATGAATATATTTAAAAAACAAACAAACAAACAAACAAGTTGTCTATTTCTTTTTTTCCACAGCAAAGGGATGTAAAACTCACATAAACTGTGTTTGGGTGGATTTTTGGATTCCATTTTCATGGCATTACAGTATCTCATTCCTTCCTTTAAAATATGAAGCAAGTTAAAGTCATAACTTTGTAGAGAATAAGGGCTGGATTTTAGAAAAAGCAGAGGGAACAAGAAATTAGTAAATTAAAAAGAGCACAGACAGACAAAAACTGAAGTTTGTTTTGTTAATTTAACACCTATTTTTTTTAATCGAGGATGGCGTTCCTCAAAGTGCACAACACAACTGAAGTCCTAAATTTTCCAGCTGATTTATGAATGCAGACGTGGCTTAAGACCTGTGCAAGACATATATGACATTTGAAGGTCCAGTGGAAATACGTGCAAAACTATTACTCCCCTGAGCTCACCAAAGACATAAGGATGCTATTTGCTGTGTGTAATGCACACACGGACAAATGTTGTTCCAATCTAGCAAGGAGCAGTCTCACAGAAGAAGATATCTGTGCAGAGAGCTGACTGTAGAGCAACTACTAAAATATAAGAAAAATAATTTTTAAAAAGTGCTTAATTTATCGTATTTCATTTATGGGCCTACAAATCCAATGAACACTCAAAGCAATTTGGAAGTATACTTCACTTTCGAGGAGGTACATGGAAATTACACTAATTAAAACATTTGTTCTACTACATTTTTATGAGATTTTGTTTGAAAAGCAGAAAAGCAAGCAGGTAAGAAAAAATACAATGCATTTTATCTGTATACTTTTCAAGTGCACAATGTTTTTAACAGGCAAATTTAATTTCTGGATGCCCTTGGGGATTCAAAGACTTCTGAGCCTCGCAGAAGTGAGGCAGTGGTTATAAACTGGCTAGTGAAAGGCAGATCCTGAAACTACAGGCAGCTGCTTTTTATTTCAGATGTCAGCAAAACCCAGGCCTTTTTCATTCTGCTGATAAGTAACTAAACATTTATATATAAGAACTTCGAGCAGGAATTTCAATCACCCGACGTAGTATATACAACTAGAGTATACAACCCCTGAGTGTAGCCTACTTACAACTGCCTGTAAGAGAATACATTACATTCTGTGCATTAACCTCGTTCTGCCTGTTATGATTCACTCTTAGCTGCTGTGTCTGATGGCTATTGGGTTTGTGTCTGTTATCTTAGAATCAATTAATTTTCCTCTGCTTGAAATATGTACTTATTATACAGAATCAATGTGCACCAAAAAAAAACATAGAAATTTAACATAGATTTAAACATTGTCTATTACATAAAAGTAAGAAATGCAGAATGAGCTGAATGATCACCTTTTTTTTTTTTTTTGTTAAACCACAGAGGGGCAGAAAAAGGTCCTGCATTCATTCCCAAAATTGGCAATATTAGATTAAAATTAAGTCAGCCCTTTTCTGTGTATCAACCTACCCATTAGTAAAGCTATAGAACAACTGAAGCAAGTTTTGAAATTATTAAAGTTGGAACAGGAATTACGGCTCCTCCTCTCCAGAGGAGACTAAGTATAATCCTGCTCTTGGTAGAAGAGGTTTTTTATTTAATCAGCAAGTTGTTCTTAGACTGATTTTTAGACTATTCCCATTGGTTATTACATTTTCATGGGAACATCATTACAAAAAGTTAGGTTTAACAGTAAGACTTTAAGGTCTCTCTTGAAATGACCAAGTGAAACTGTCAAGGGGCAAAAAAACCTGTTCAAAACTACCCAAGAGTCCCTTCATTAAAAATCTGAAACTGTTTTAGTCAGTGTGTAAAGTGAAGGACAAAAGTATTAATAATTTAATTAATTGATTTCATATACTTTTAACAAGAACAATGGCTTTTTAAATTCATAAATTAAACCAATGCAAAGTTGCATTCATCAGCTGTATACAAAATTTCATTATTTTATCATCAGAAAGGAATGAATAAAGTTGGACATGCAGCATATTCATTATAAAGTCCTTTCAGAGTTTTATGGAAGCCTTGCAGAAGAATACAATTTTGAGGTAAAAAATAAGTCCGGAAGATATTCTGATGGACAGGCACTGGGACAGGAAAGCTCCAGGAAGAGAAAAAACACCAGAATAACACTGCAAAAAGTTCAAACCCATTGATTCATAGGTGAAAATAAGAATGATTATTCCTGACTTCTAACACTGGCAGAAAAGTCCAATATGCAAGTGTGATTTCATTTACCTCTGCATCAAGGCATCAGCCAGTGAGTGAGGAGGAGCAGAAGAACACTGGGAGCAAGGAAAACATCATGCCAAGAACCACGCAATATCCCATCCAGTAATCATATTCAGATGTATCCAGATGTTAATGCAGTTTGAAACTAAACACTGCATTTATTTTTGCATTGACTCTTCTCATTTTCAAAACCTTCCCAGGTACAGGAATGGCCAGGGGAAAGGGAGCTCATCTGGGGGTGAGGAGCTGGCAGCCACCAGAGAAGCCTTTTCCATCAGTGACTCTGCTCCACTGGGACTTGCAGGACCAAATCCCCTTTTGGATGAATCCCATGTCTGCTCCAAGAGAACAATCTGAGGGAAACTCTGCCCAGATACAACTATTACCACATCTGATCCAGTAATGGATTTTACAGGAATCAGTATAAAATTTTTCTTTGCCTTTCTTTGCCTGTATTTACATACAAAAATGTTAATGTCAATGTAAGCATTTCCTTCCTGACCAACAACAGAGAAGGGGAAAAAAAGGAAAAAGAGAGAGTGAAGGTGACAGCACTTACTGTTTCTTTATAAATTTTTATTAGAAATCCTCTCCTCAAGGTAATTGGATCATTTCTCTTTTCCACAGAGCTGAGACAAAGAAATGACAGAGAAATATAAAAATATGTCTGTGACAGAGTGTAGAAATCTAACAGAAGTATTTGGAAGCACTCTGGAGAGTAAAGAAAAAGATAGATTTAGTTATTTTTACAGTTCAGTGCTGTTAAAGTTTTATAATACCAAGAAATAAAGCAGAATTCATACTTATGTTGGTTTGAAAATGCTGAGAAGGGAGGCTTTTAAACTTAACATTAATAATACCTTATTGAGGTCTTTCCTACAGCCAATTTATTGGCCCTAAAACTACACTGTACCTTTAGAGCTTCAGAAATTCTCCTGACTGGATCACCCAGACTTGCCTGAGTACCTTGAGGTTCAACACAATCCAGGCTGTGCTGCTGTGCAGCCTTCACAGCCAGAGAAATAATCAGGGTCTCTGTGACAGGGACTGGAATGGATCCCAAATGAAAAAAAAAAAAACACCAAAAAAAACCCAAACCAAAGAACAGGAGGAACTGAGTGAACCATGAAACAGTCGAAATGTATACATTAGATTATGTGAAATACTAACATCTCTTTTGGCCCATATGTTGACAGCTTTAAGTCTGATACTTAAGCCTGATGCTTTTATTGTTTGGATATGAAAAATATCCATTGAGATGGCTGCAGTCTTGGGGATTTTTGTGGATTTTGTTGTTATTGTCATTGTGGTTTGGTTTTTAATTATGGAAGTTTCCACTCCAAGTCATTTGGCTGATTCTCGAGCATAAGGTAAAAATGAGGCATCTCAACCAACTGCTAGCTCCTGATTTCATTGCAAGTGATAGGGATTCAATTTTTTGTGGGACTCAACCTTCCTGAAATTAGATATGGAATAAAAAAAAAGGCAAATATATTCAGATTTCCACATGCTCAAAATAATAATCAGAATTGAATTGCAATAGTTCCATCTATTTCTGATGAACAGGGAACCTTGCAATAATTAGAAAATCCAATAATAATATATACACATGCCTTTTACATCCAAACACTGCTTAAGCTTCTACATTATTTTGAATAAGATTAAGCACAGTTGAGCTAAGGTAGAATTGTACTGATACATAGATGAAGAAGGCAATTCTAAATAAAATATAAACAAAATATATGGAGGTCAGTAGTCCAAAATTTTTTGTCTTAGTTGATATTAAAATAATCAAATGGTTATGTTGTATAAATGTAAAGGAAACGTACTACCATGTGATGATGACATGAAATAAAGACCTTGAAGTTTCTCATCCAGTTTCTAAAACAATATACAATTACATAGATTTCTAATTATTAAAGAAATTAGATATTGTCTCCACTTTGACATAGAGCTCACTGTATATAAAATCAATGCCTTTGATATCGTTGTGACTGGCAGGGTATGTGGGAAACATCTTTTTCCTATGCCTTTTCCTGAAAGGACAGCTAAAGGTAGTTCTGTTGTACTTGACAGTGAGGACATAGGTTTAGTTAGTCTTTCTGACTGGAAAGTGTAGCTAAAGAAATTATTTTTAAATTCTTACATGTTATCTTGTTTGGATACCATATGTAAAATAAACTTTGTTTAAGCAAGAGAACATAATTAGGGTTAACAGACATGTAGAATATGGATTTACAATAAAAGCAACAACTTCCTTATCACACCATCTCATAATTGTTATTTTTCTACACCAATTGAAAATGGCCAGAAAACTGAAGTCACTAGAATTTTATGCTACTGTGTGAACATGCAGAAAGTTTAATAATCAATAAAAAGTTAAATAAAGTCCAGTTTCTAGACATACTGAGCAGGCAGTTTCCACTAACTTCAGTAGGCACTGCAGTTCTCAACACCTCTGTAAACATAGAAAAGATTGGTTGACTAACTAAAATATCCTAGCTAAATATGTGAGCATATTTTAAAATTTTGCCACAATTCCTTACTTATAATAGACAATGGACTGTTAGCTAGAAACCATATGTCTGGATAAAATTTGTATTCAATAAGTTTAGATTAATCACATTGAAAAACAGTGAAATAGAGAAAAAAAAAAATCCTAAAGAACAAAAAA
>VWZU01010036.1:347754-414517 GCA_013397095.1 Sterrhoptilus dennistouni | reverse complement strand
AAAAAAACCAAAAAAAAACCCACCCCAAAACCCCAAAATAACCCCACAAAACAACCAGCCAACCAACCAAAACAAACAAACAAACAAACAAACAAACAAACAAAAAAAAACATAAAAAACCACCCTAACAAAAAACAATAGAAAAGCAAGTAATGCACAATGGAAAAATAGAAGTTGATGTATTCCAAGAGTCTTACCTAGATTTTCTCCCACCTCTGTGCATGGACTGTCTGGGCAGAAAGTGACCCTTTCATTTGTCAAAGTACTAGCACAGGGCCTGTGTGATATATTTGTCTATCTGGAATCACAGTGACAATAAAACTGATAACTGTGTGGTTTATAATGTAAGAATCTGGAAACAGTACAAGATAGAGCTGTATAGCCAGTCACTAACTCTTACATACTGGTTCCTTCTCAAACCCTTTTGGGACTTTCCTAATATATAACCTTACCAGTAAAGTATGCTATAATGTGATTTGGCCTTTCTCCAGCCTGAAACAAAGAAGCCATAGTTTTGCTTAGGTCTATAGGTTAATCTTACTTCACTTTACTCCACAAAATTAATTCTGAAAACATAAGAAATGAATTTTCCTGATCAGTTGTGCAAATATGATTAATAAAAGACATATTTTTCTGTTTAAACAACACAGTGCCTTAAATATCTCTCCTAGTAGCCTGGAGACAAACTTTCAGCAGCAGTGCACAATGTATATCTGAGTGGTTCTGAACCATTGCAGAGATCAAACTGCACTTGCATAATCCTAGTTTCCATGGAAAGCTGTTCAGCATTATCTGTCAGCCTCTTGCTCTTTATGGTCAGTGTAGGATGGATGTGTCAGGAGAGGAACCAACATCATAGTCCTGAACTCTGCAAGAAAGAGGGAAAAAATAGAGAAAAAGAAGCTATTCAGTGGTAAAAGGAGTGCTACAAAAAACAGGAATTGAATTTCATTGAATACCTGGGTCTCGTTAGAACTGCCTATAGTATGTTTTTTCCTTCCATGAAATGTCTATGTGCACACAAAAAATATTGTTGCACGGCAGGAGGTCATAGCCACAAGTTAAATGATGTGATTTCAGCCAGTAAAATGTCTCATTCTGTAGTATACACTTTAAATACTTAACATATTGTACATTACACTCTGCCATTGAGTTATCATAAATGTGTTTTGTTCAGATCACATTTTAAAGTGCTACCTACCCTCTGTATCATTCAGAGTACCTGCAAAACAGCATCTGGAAGTCTGAGTAGAGACATGTAAGGACAAATTTTTCTAAAATGGGTTGCACTAGTACAGGGCTGCATACACAGATGTCAAAGGTGAAGCAGAAATGCACCTCAGGAGTAAAAAAACCAAAGTGAATAAGAAACCTTTCTAACAAAGTCAGGCTTCAATAGTATTCAGTATTAAATGACAATGCTGTTGGGAAAAGAGCTTGGTCAATGGAACATAAAAGTGATTAGAATCATGGCTTCTTGTAGGTTGGATGCTTAATAATTTCTGAAAGGGTGGAAGGGATTCAAACCACAGTTTGCTCATGTTTCTGCATATGATGCATACAGTGATTTCTGCAGGAGAGGACAACAAAGACGGAAAATGAATCTTTGCCTCAAAGATAAATGAGATGGGGGAACTGTGTTTAGAAGAAAGGGTAAGAAATGTCTTGAAGGGGGGCATTTTTTCAGGGTAGCTGCAGAGAATACATATGCCTTATGTAAGGCATGATTGTTATTTTTCTTTTGGTGTAAAGCTTCAGTGTTGGCAGTTTTTCATCCTAGATGATCTAATCTCTTTCCAGTCCAGGTTTTTCTCCCCTTAGCTCATTTGTCATATACTGTAAATATGACAAATAATGATACAGTTGAAACACTGAGAGCCCACAGAAGGCTCACATCATTCCTTATAATGGGTTCATCACACTTCTCTGCAGAAAATTGTTCAAGATCTTGTTAACTTGTGTTCAGTAGGTCGTCTATGTCTGACATTTTGCCCTGTGAGTCCTGTTGCTTGGGAGAAGAAACTACTGCACTTTGTAAAGTACATAAACAGCTTCATTCTACCTCAGGCAAAATGCATCCACACCTGTGTAAGAGCTGCCTTTGAATTAGGATGCAGCCCACAGAGCCCAGTTCAGGCAGAAATGTTTTTAGAAGATGGTCTGTTATTTAGTTATTTAGAAAACTAAATACAGGTCATCAAGAATATCTGGTACAGATTAGATCTGCATACTCACCAAAAAAGATTAAGACCCTGGGTTGAAATTCTTGCTTCAATATACTGCTTTGATTTCAGTGAATTATTCCCCATTTTCCAGAAAGAAGCTTCCTAGTGTTGGTTGTTAAAGTCTGTTCCTCAAAGCAATCCCTTCCTCCATTCCACTTACTCTTCATCCTTATCAGATTTAGATGGAGAAACATTTTCTTCCAGCTACCAAATCTCTGAGAGCAAAGAAGAGCACTTCATGCTTGGAAATATTCTTTTCTTTGGGGGTGGCAGAAGTAAGTAATAATTCTGTATTCAGTCTCATAGAAATAACTAAAGCAATGCCCAGGCACTTCCTTTATCAACCTGACAGGTTTCTGCAGCCAGTGACATCTAATGCAGCACAGAGGTCTGACAATCTGAATGGGAATTAACAGGTGTTGTGAGGACCACTTCCATAAAAATCAGATTATCTCAGTAACACCATCTTAACATGAAGCCAGACCAAAATAGTCACCCCGAATTCTGGCACTAGTTCGCATGTCCATGCTGTCACAGTGTCTCATGAATGGCTTTGCATTGTACCAACCTCTTCCCCTTCAAAGCCCAAGGATAGGACCTTTTTCTTCTACCAACTACATGTTAAACTCTTATAGTGATTTAAACTGTTACACCATTTAAAGAGTTTAATGTGGCACACCTCAAATTACTTTAAGGACTCAAAGCAGATTTCAGTTTTAAGAACTCATTCTTAAAAAGGTTTCAAACCTTCACCAGCTGCCTGTCTCATGTGCAGGGTGGTAATGGAATCCCAAACATCACCCAGTTTCACATGAATTTAGGAATCTATGCCTCTCAGTCTCACAACCCTGGTCATAGTCATAATTTCAAATGTCTTCCATGACAGAGCAGAAGACAGTGGCAGCAGCAACAGTTTTCTAAAGCTGTCACATTGCTAATCCTTTCTCATTTTTAGCATCCTCTCCTTGTTTGGAGCATGAGTTTGATATGAAGGATATCTATTTTTTCCATAATTAACTTAAACTTGAATACAGTTTTCATATGAATAACACTTTGTCTGGTCAAAATGTTTTCAAGATGTATTTTTTTTCCAGTAAAGAAGTGGCTTTTTGACTGGTAAGAATTAAAGATCAAAACTTAACAAAAAGCTCTTCAGTTTTTGACTAAGAGGAATCCAAATGTTAGGGGTGAGATCTCTCTGTGCAGAAGTGGGTGGTTTGTCAAATATTCACAGAAAAAAAAAATCATAGACAAACACATTCTTGCTAATACTGTCTGGTTGGTGGCTGAAATGTTACTAAAATATTTCTTGATCCTCCTGTTTTCAGTAACATAGACAATTCCCCTTTCCACCAGACTTCTAAGGTTTTTTGTGCCAATTTTGATAACATTTAGAAAAATATCTTTTGCATTTTCACTGTTTCGATAAATATACATTTGTACAAAGATTATAGTAATAAAATTTCATGTAGATTATTTTTTAAAGATAAGGAATTCCTAACTAATTTCATCCCATTCGGATGTTTGAGATCTCATCCCTTTTGTCAGATACAGACACCAGGTGAGAGATTCACAATTTATTGAGAAACTGAGAATGAGGAAGCACAGGCAAGCGGGCTGGTGCATACAGAGTGTGAGCATAAAGGTGTCTTTGCCTAGGGAATGAATTTAAATGTAAGAGGAGGAATATCATATAGATGGAAGTGAGCTTGCACCCCAGCATATCATTACCAAGACTTCCTTGTGAGTGTCACTGTTCAGTTCTTGATCTGAATTCAACCCTTCACCTTTAATAGTTGTCCTAATCCTGCAGTAAGTACTGTAACAACTTGTGAAATACATAGAATATGTGGACATACAGAAAGAATATGTACCCTTGCTTTGACACCAAGGAGTACAAGGTATATATTTTCCTAAATTAGATGCCTCACTTAAGTGTCTAACTTAGGTGGAACAAACACATTCTAGAGTCTACATGATAAGAGTATACCACAGAACCATAGAATGCCCTGGGTTGGAAAAGAACTTAAAAAACATCTGGTTCCAGCCCTCCATGCTATGGGGCAGGACACCTTGCACTAGACCAGGTTGCACAGAGCCCCACCCAGACTGGGCTTGAGCACTTTCAGGAGTGGGGCACCCACAGCTTCTCTGGGCAACCTGTGTCAGTGCCTCACCACCTCCACAGCAAAGAATTTCTTCCTTATATCCAGTCTAAATATATTCTCTTTCATTTTAAAGCCATTCTCCCTTATCCTATCACTACCTTGCAGAAATTCCTACTCCAGCTTTTTCATAGGACCCCCTTTAGGTACATTAATGTGCTCTAAGGTTTTCCTGAAGCCTTCTCTTTTCCAGGCTGAACAATCCCAACTCTCTCAGCACATCACATCAATATGGGAATTTTGGTAGCATATTGCTGGATAGGTGTCTCTAAGGTTTATGGAACACAGGTGCCCAGTTAACTGAAGAGAACTTGAGATATTGATTGGACCAGAGTATGTGGAGGAAAACACATCTGACAGTTCCGAGGGTTGCTCAGTCTTTCTCATGGTGGTGTAATGATGGCCAAGGACTGGATCATGTGTGAAATCAATTTGTATCAAATTGGAGGATCAGGGTAGCCCATTCTTTTCCCCTTCCAACAGGATGTACATATGCCCATTTATCCCTTTTTCCTTGGCCTTGGAAAGGATGGGTTTACTGATATTTTGCCTGGTGTTTGTAGCATGGGCAAATGTCATCTTTCAAGCCTCAAAGGGTCACCTTAAACTGTTATAATTTTTTTTTTCTGTGAGCATACAATTTTCTGTCTTGCATTCACTGTGTGGTTTTCCACCTTTGTCTAAGAAATCCTCCAATTTGAAGAGGGGACATAGGACAAATTATATCCATACAGATAAAGAAAAGAAAAAAAAAAAATCAATATAGAGAATTCTGTTTCTAAGATGTCCAGATGGTATGCGCTTTACTTTTGTGCCAAGCTGATTTCAAGGGTCATGCTAATTTTCTTGATTTTGAAAATTTTGGAGGAAATTGTTTTCTAAATCCAAGATTTTCAAAGACAATGCAAGTTGCCTTCCTCTTTAGAGAGAGTGTAGTTCAGCTCCTGGGGATTCCCTGTCTGTTGTGCACATTCAGTTTCTTGGAAAAGGAACAGTTCAGACAAGAGTAGCATCATGGATTATCCCCTTCTGTGTCAGTAATATAGAGTTTATTTTCCCCAACACAGAAATGCTTTAGCTTATATAAAATCTATACTTTTAGAAGAAGTAAAAATTAGTGCCATACAAGAGCAGATGATCTTGTAGTCCTTTTAAATTAATGAAAGCATACAGACAGTTTCAATAAAGACTCTTGCAACAAGGTTAGGAGAACTGCTAAAAGTCATGAGCTAAATTTGAGATTGTGGAAATATAAACTATATCTCAAAACTTTGCCAAAAAATTTCATCAGGGATCTCAATGCAAGGATTCCAGACAAAATTTCTCCCCTTACATAACCACTCAGAATTATGGCAAATGTTTCATGTAACTTTTCCTTTGGGGATGGTTTTACACTTTTATAAATAACCTATATGGATTTGGATCTTTCTGACTAGCTCCTGTTACCTTTGACATTACATGAATGTTCAGTCTAGAATCCATAAAGTGAAGTTTCTGTACACATGGATTATTTCCATGAAAGAGACTGAGGAAGAGAAGCTTCAAGATGCTGAGGTGTACTTGGAAAATTACTGTTTCAATCCCTCAGAACCAAGAAAATCCTTCTGTGACCTGACTATACAGTCTACTTCTTAACAGTGTTGCAAGTGAAAAGAGAATACTAAACTGCAGCTCAGTTTTTATGATAGGCTTGAGTTTTCCTTTTTCCTTGTGGAATATTCCTTTTTATTTCAAAATAAGGTCCCCTGCCAAATCCAGATACCAGGTCCCTCTGATTTCTTCATGATCAGCCTCTAAACCCTGTTTTCCTCCAGACATGTCCTTTCTACACTTCCTGAGCCTATTGATCCTCACCAACACACAGTGGCACTGATATGCCCCTGATGCTGCAGCTGACAGGAGTTAAACCATCTGGGGTGAATTAGCTTTGGCTTCAAGTTGGCAGGTATTTTAGATAGAAAATAAATGGGTTTGGGAGCTCTGGGGACATTACTGGTGCTGCTTTAAAGGGGCCAATGGAAAACAAATAGAGCTAAATGAAAGAAAAGCTATTTACTTTCCTTCATCTAAGCTTTGCTTTCAGACAGAAAAAGTAGTGAGATTGGAGAAGGGGAGGAATCCAGGTCAGGAAATGATGCCCCCAGAGTCACACAAGATATGAAGTTGAGCCCAAGTATAATTTGGCTCCTGTATTTAACTGCGTTAGGCCAATAAACCATTTTTATTACTACACACAAAGCAGAGTTGCCAGCCATCTCTACTTTTACTGAAGGTCATTAATTTCTTTTTAAAATATAATGCATTCCTCCCTGAAAAAAACTCTCATGAAACATAAATTTTAGGTTTAGAGAGATGTAGTTACAGATGAGCATTTAAAAATAATATCCACTATTATTCACTTTTTGGCACTATTTCATACAGCACTTCGACATATATTTTAAATGTTTAAATAAAGCCAAGGAATTAGTTTAGAAAGCCTCTTTTTTTAAAGCAGATGACTTTCCCTAAAGATTTCTAAGTCCGCATTTGGAAAAATGTGGGGTCATGTCAGCAAAATGTATGCTTTGTTTCAATAAATTCATTAGCAGGTGGGTCGTTTACTCTGATGCAAAGTGCCAAGTTATAGAGGTCAACGGATTTATAAGGTTCAAAGAGGAGAATTTATAGCCCCAAAGAGAGATGGCTGGCATGAGGAATTGCTCCCACAATTGTGAGCTGTCAGAGCCAGAGCAGACTCCTGACCAACAAAAGTTAGTCTGGCACCAAGAAACTTTGTGTGTAGAAGGTTTACTCCATAGCTGTAGTTCACATAAATTGTACAAGAGACTATTATTGCTATAATTTTTTTAAAATATTTATTTATTTATATTATGCAGAGGTACCCAGAGGCCCACGCCTTGTCATGCTCCAGCTGTATTTTGGAGTGCATGCACACAAAGATACAGTCTACCTTGAAGGCAACTTGAAGTCATTGTAAGTGATATATGAAGAGATAAAGGTAAGGTATAAAACTTAAAACAACTTTATAGTGAGATTCATACACATGATACATTTAAAGATTTGTCCCCACAGTTTGTTCTATTTTATGGAGACTGTTCTAGGGAAAATATTTAATCGTGAAGGAGGTAGTTTTCTGCTCACTGTGGAGGGGGGAGTTTCTTCACTTCAGAAGCAGCACAGGAGTCACGCACAGAAAAGCAAAGAATTGCCTTGAACACAACTGCAGGGCAACAGCAACTGTGTAAA
The DNA here is from genome assembly GCA_013397095.1 of Sterrhoptilus dennistouni. Classification (NCBI taxonomy): domain Eukaryota; kingdom Metazoa; phylum Chordata; class Aves; order Passeriformes; family Zosteropidae; genus Sterrhoptilus; species Sterrhoptilus dennistouni. The sequence continues at coordinate 406,881 of VWZU01010036.1, read as the reverse complement.
ACCTTTGCAAGGAAAAGAAAATCAATTTGCAAGGTTTGAGGTTTGGTCACAAGCCAAGAAACTAGATTCTGCTCAAGGTTTGCTGAGCTTTCCAAATCCTCTCACAATGCTAGGAGAGGTTTGCAGGGAAAGTAGGCTGACATATGGTTTACAATGGATTATGCATAGTCTTGACTCAGTTCTTAAGGTTTGAGATGAAATTCCTATTGGACTTTGAGGTTTATTCAAATCAAAATGATGGGCTGTAAACCCACCCAAGCCTGTTAAAATTATTTACATGAATCTCTGCAAGATGAAATCAGATAGTTGCAAAATGGAGCCCTAAGAAATTTTTGAACCATTGAGAACAATAGGAGTTTTGATCCTGACTTGATTTAGAGCAGCAATAGAGTTAAATTTGGCCTTTAAAATTTATAACAAGTAGAAAATGCAAGAATCACCCAAAAAGTAAGGATCATGCAAAGGCTAGGAATTGACCTCTATTGGCAGCTGTAGTCAGTGCTGGACTTTCCACCAGCACCACAGTGATTTCCACTAAAGCATCAAAAGATTAAAATGCCCTTCTATTGTCTTCAGACACTTGTTCTATTCAGAAATATGATGTTTATACTTCTCGAAGATAAACTTTATCATAACAAGAGCAACTGAACTTTCACATGACGATTATTTGTCTACCATAATGAAAATTCTAATCCTGAAAAAAGGCAACCATATACCCATTTAGATAAAAAAATTATTTATATAATATGTGTATATATATATATATATATATATAAACACAAATTTTCAAGGTTTTCTTAAAATTCAGTTATCATCAATATAAATTAAATTGGTCACTACATATTAAATTATTGACTGCTTAGAAATAAATAAAAGTAGAATTATGAACACTCTGCAAAGTGAAATATGCTCACAACAGCCACTCTATTTTTTAATTTAAAGAAATTAAATTTAAAATCTATTTTAAATTCTTTCCAGGTGAAAAAAAGTATATTTTATATAATCTGTCACATATTTGATATGTCTATTGCACTTTTGTTAAGTAACATGAGTGTATCCCTCATAGGTTGTTTAAATGTGCAAAAATGACTAGGTTTCTGATTGCGAACAATATATGGCATGAAATAAAAAAAAAAAATTAAAACTGTTTATACAGCAAGGAGATAGTTTTGCCATTTCATTTTCTCCATGATTTATACAGCTATTATGTCACAATACAACTAAAAACTGCTCTTAGGGTCTGTTTTTTCTTAAAAACAATTTCTATTATTCTGAGGTAGGAGATCCTGTATTAGCTGAATGTTGGAATAGTCCCCTGCTTCCCACTCTATCTATTAAGAAAGCTCACACTTCATAAATAAATGCAGCAAATAAAAAACCAAAAAAACCTCTTTCTTTTAACTTATCAGAAACAGACAAATACAGAAAAGCTACATTTGCTATTAACACATGGGTTGTGAAGAAGTGTTTAACTAGAGCAGTGGTACAAAAGCACAGAGAACTTTGAAGGCAGAGCTTTGGTTGCACTGTGTAGCCTCTGCTGGGTACCCTCTCCCCAGGCCAGCTGCCTACTTGCTGCCTCTCCCTTGAGTTGTCCATTCTGGCTACTGACACATCTGGCTCCCTCTCACCCTGTTCTGTTGGCTCTCCTGCCTTTCTTTCAGTGGCTCTTCCTATTTGGTTAATTGTTTCCAACCAGCTAATCTCCTTTTTCCAACTGCAGCACAAACATACTTGTCACAGTAAAATAAATCTCAGCATGCTTCTGAACTATTTAAAAATTTAACTTATTCCATATACTTTGAGTTTCCTTAGGTTTATTTTTTGCATGTAGCTGCCAATTGATTCAAAAGATAGGGCATAGTCAGCTGGGTTTCTTTATTCTCTTGCCACAGTTTCTTGGTATATTACTGGTGCCCTCTACAGAATCCTTAACAAAAATTAATGTAGAATGAAAAAGATTTCTTCAACAATGATTACACTTCTATGTTACAGTTTTATCACAGGAAAAACTGATTTCCTCATGAAATTTTGAAATAAAATTTTGAAGGTTTTATATTGGCTTTGCTTAGAGGTTGGAAAGTAGATTCCATCTTAAAAAAAATGTTTCACCAGTAACAAGGGTAATGATGAAAAAAATCATGAAATAAGATGGGGGAAATTACTCCAAATTGAATGAGATGGAAAATTTCATTTTACATCAAATAAAAGTCTTCAAGGCAAAATTTGTCTTTGGAATATGCCCACTAAGAAGTAACATAGAAGCAGGAGTAGTTTAAATAAACTATATTTAATTTAAAACTATTTTAAAGACAACAATTTTCATTTCTGGAAAATCGAAGGGGTGATGGGCCTGTTACCCCATACCATTAGGCCACTGGGAGCGTCTTGATGGGTTTGCAAAGCCCTGATTCCCAAGTGTGTACTGCCACACACTTTCCTCTTTACAGCCCCAATCCACGCCGGGATAACAGCAGTGCGTGTGAGCCGAGCCTAACCAGAGCCGAGGCTCCCTGCAGGAGCAGGGCCGGGAGCCTGAGACAATGTAACATCGGGGGCAATAAGGTGTTTAACAACTGTTTATGATACAGCTGTGAGAACATAGTAGCACCTGAAGTTTTTCCGAATGTCTTGAGCTGTTTCAAAGTGTGTGTGTGGGATGTGTAAGGCTCCATTTCTTAACATATTTCCCCTGTAACCTAAAACCATGTTCCTCCCCCACCTCACTCCTCTTTTTACTTACATCCTCTGAGTATAATTCAATTAAGAATAAGACATGTTTTCCTACTTGCTAAAGGGAAGCATGTGTTATTCGTTAAAAAATTGGCTGGCACAAATGGGTGGCCTGTAGATAACATACCAGTTTATACTGCATTCCATTTTTATAAATTAGACTTCTCCCCTTGTCCAAGTCTCTATCCTACCCCCTTGTTTATCAATTTCTGCTCTGTAGCTGTCTTTCCACATTTACATTGAAGTGGGATGTGGAGCCAGAGCAGTAAGCATTCCACATGGTTCAAATTAGGTTCAGAAATGGGCAATCGTTTTGCCCACAAGCTTCTAGTTTATTTGTCAGGAATGACTTTCACTGTCACAGCAAAGCCAAGGCAATGTGGAAAAAGTCTGAGGAACACAATGTTTATTTCCTCTGGCATCTCTTTCTCCAGCACATCCTGGGAGACCATGATTGGAATTCCTTCCACCTGCTTTGCTTTGTTTTCTGTCACTATCACATCTAATTTCTTTTGGGTGGCATTAGTTCACAGCACTGAGAACAGGCCCCGTCTGGTCCTCATGTTTTGCTGGAAATGAACAGTCAAATTTTTTCATTTAGCCCCTTCATTACATTAAAAAAAAGCTTTGTGATAAACACATATCCTTTGATATCCCTCTGGTGGGTTGACCCTGACTGGATGCCAGGTGCTCACCAAAGCTGCTAAATCACTGGCCTCCTCAGCTGGGCAGGGCAGAGAAAATAGAACAAAGACTCATGGGTCAATGACTTAACTTCACTCCCAGTTTGCTATACCTTCTTTCCCCAAGCAGTGCAGAGGGTGGGAAACTGGGGCTGCTGTCAGTCCATCACACGTGGTCTCTGCCACTCCTTCCTTCTCAGGAGCTGAATCCTTCACACTCTTTCCCTTCTCCAGTGTGGGTCCCCCACAAGTTCACAAGTCCTGCCAGCAAACCTGTTCCAGCATGTGCTCCGCTCTCCATGAGGCCATAGGTCCTGCCAGGATCCTCCTGCAAGGTCTCACATTCTCCTTTGGGCATTGCCCTGCTCCAGTGGAGAGTCCCCCACAGGCTGCAGGTGGATCTCTGCTCCCCCATGGACCTCCACAGGCTGCAGGGTCACAGCTGCCTCACCTTGGGCTGCACCAGGGGCTGCAGGGGAATCTCGGCTCCAGTGCCTGGAATACCTTCCCCCCCTCCTTCTGCACTGCCCTCACTGCCTTCAGGGTTGTTCCTCTCAATAGTCTCATTTACCTCTTCCAACTGCTACTGTACTGGATCTACTTCCCCTTCACAGCTATCCAAAAGGTGCTACCACCCCTGCTGATGAGCTCACCCTTGGCTAGTGATGGGTCTGTCTTGGAGGTGGCTGGCATTGGCTCCGTTGGACATGGGGAAGCTTCTGGAAGCTTCTCAAAGAAGCCACCCCTGCAGCCACCCTGCTACCAAAACCTTGCCATGCAAACCCAATACAGTCTCATAGGAAATTCCTTGTCTCTTACACACAGGTTCCTACAGTCGAGCTTCAAACCTTCTTGCTAAAGACAAGGAAACATCACTGTTACCATTATCCTGGTAAAAGTTTCTGTTCACACAGACAGAAACTTTAAATCTCACGTGTATTGAGCAAAGTATTTCCAAGCTACAGAATATTAATCCATGAAAAGTTGAAGATTTCCCTGCATAAAATGGCATTAAAAGGAAGAAGAGCAAATGCAGACTGTCTTAACTAGGGCTGGTCAGGACCTCATTATATGAGTGGCTCTCCTTAGCCTCGCAGCTAAAAGAAATGGAATTTTTCCTAAATTTTTTAATATATGCTTAGTAGCAAAAATATAGAATATGATTGGATTCAAGGTATTTCTCTTGACGTTTCTCTGATGATTACTTTTTTGTATTTCATGACAGATAGTAGTGCTCACTGTGATGTTATACCAAAGTATAACAGTGTCTCTGGTTTCAGAGTAAGGTTAACTGTTTATAAAATATTCAATTCAAAACAGGAAAGAGCTATTTTAGCAACTTCACTGTTAAATGGCATTGTACAAGTGACAAAAAACTGAAATAGTGTAAAAATAATGTCTATAATGTAAAAAATACTAATTCAAACATGAGTTTCAAATATTTTTTAAATCAGCCGTCATAAGAAATACTGGGAAACAGTTCTTCATGCATGAAATGCCAAAAAATTCATCTTTTTAGGGAAAAAACAAATTAAATACTTGAAATACTAATTTCCCAAGGACATTTCTTCCACTGCAGAACTTTCAATCAGGCATACATTGACTCACTTACCAGATGTACTTTTTCCTTTAGCATACATAAACCCAGCCAGCCTACCTTTCAGACAATGAAATGACCAATTAGAGGAAACAATTCTTATTAAGAAATTCAGAATAGTTCAAAACACACAGCAGAGACACAAAGGAGCACCTTTCCTAAAAGAGAGAGGTTATAAGTGCACAAACAGGAGAGGGCCATTTGTCAGCAAACTAAGAATCCTAAAAATAAGTAAACATACATGTACATGCACATATACATATACATATACATGCACATATACATATACATATACATATACATATACATATGCATATGCATATACATATACATATACATATACATATACATATACATGTTGGCCTGAAGAAGAAATTGAGTGCAGTTAGGTGAGACAAGATAATAAATATTTTGTGTCTTCCTACAGTCCTTGACTGAGTAAAAGCAGGCATTTCACTACTAACAGATTCAGGAAACAAATGCATATATTGTTGAATTGCAGAAAACACTGAGTAAATAGAAAGTGTTATGGCAAAAGCTTACTCTAAAACAACACAAGAATTTTGAACAGTGATCCTCTGCACTCACTTTTTAGTCAAGCCTGTGGATTGCCAAAGGAACAGCAAGCATAATTCAACTGTATAAATATTAAGCAGTCTAACCCAGCAGGTTATTGGATTCCATACAGGACATGACTGACTGGTGAGCCCTTCTGCTGTGTGTCAGGGCCAGCAGCATGGCTCTCGCTCATCCCCTGCCTGGCATTCCTGCTCCCCCAGCAGCTTTCATGGGCTCTTGTTGCCATGCTTCAACCTTTCTCTTTTTGCTTTCAAGGTATTCCAAACCACAACAAAAAAGCACAAGAACTTGCTTTCTGATAACATTTTGAAAATTCCTATTCCAGTCAATTTTTTCCTGATTTTCTAACACTGAGATTCCATTAATGATCTGAACCAGAGAGACTATTGCAGGTGACTAAATCACATGAGATAGTAGTGATAGTTGCTCTTACTGGTTCTTTCCACAGTGTTTAAAATAACATATTTAGAGCAGGAGGGATGCCATTATATTACAGATATGTGACAGGAGGAAAAGATAATTAGATAAGTAGGATCTAAACAGGCATGCATTATTGTAAATTATTCTCATTACTTCTTTTTCAGTATCTATAATGGTTCCTTGCAGCACGTGTGAAAGGAATTTGAAACTGGGATGTGATATGGCTCATTGCTTCCTAAATCTTCAGCTCCTGCTCATCCGCAACAAAAGTTATTATTTGATCAGCTTAGAAGGGATTCACCTCTTTTCTCAAACATAAACTGTCCTGTTACATGAAAATCCAATGTTTTTAATTCTAATCCAATCCTATAACAAAAAAGCAGTGCATCTGAAATGAGCCAAAAATTGTACATACCATGCTAAACACTCACCTAACACTTCTGTGCAATACCTTCCATCCTCAAGAAATAACCACTGATATATTCACACAGGTAAATAATGTTTAAAGGAATGTAACTCATGATATTTCTCACTGTAGTCAAAATGCATAGAATAAGAAGCCAAATATATTCTCTGTAAATTGTCTTATTTTTACAGTTTTTGCTCAGTCTTGTTTCTCTGAATTAAAAAAAAAAATAAAAAATGCAAGCAACAGTTTCCTTCTTCAAAAATCTCCACTGTAGCCCCTGTGGCTTGCTCTGGGCCCCAAAAAGTTTTTGATTCTATTTTCTCTGAGGGCTGCACTCATATTCCTTCAACATCTCTGCATCCAAAACAGAGAGTTTGCTAAAAATTTCATAACCCCTCTGCACATCTCCCCTACAGCTGAGGAATCCCTGGCTAGACCCACTTATGTCAACCTTTGCATGTCAAACAGCTTGGGTTTTTTCCAAACCCTTCAGGAAAATCAAAATTTTTTTACTATAAAACCTTAAGTTCTTCAGAGTCCTGGAAACGGCAGAAAGGAGTCCTCTGAGAAGGCATATATTTGGAGGTCAAATCACACGTACAAAGATATAGGCAAGGGAAACAACAGGCTCACAGTGCATGGAATCAGCGCTTCAAACTGCTTTGGGAAGGTAAGGGAGTGTGAGGTGCCCAGAGGCACAGGACAGAGATTCAGAGAGAGTTCCAGGGGAGCTGAAATGCTACACCAGACATCAATAGCTGAGGGATGGTCACCAGTACTCTTTCAGGCTGCAGTTTTTCAATTCAGGGCCCAGCTGGTGCTTTACCTGAGAGCCACACAGATCTAGCAAGGCATACAGAGTGCTGCAGAGATCCCAGTGCTGCCACTGCTGGGAAACTCAGAAACAATGTTCCCATGGTCCTGCAGACAGGGCTCCACCATTCAGTAGCCCTGAAACATGTGAGCAGTCAGTGGGCAATGAGTCTGATGTCAGCGTCCTGGAGCCAAAACCACTTCATTCCCCATTCAAAAATGAAGCAGCACTATAATAGGAAGCAGAGCTTTCCCAAACTCTCCATGCCTTGAGCATGAGAGAACCGTTTGTTTAGCACACCCCCTCACACCACAAGGACAATTAACTCAGGTTATAACTGTCTAGCAGAACATTCCATCTTCCTCTAGTGAAGCCGCACTGCTAACAGTGCATCCTAAGCAATTCTGCCTTCCCATCTCCAGTTCCTAAAGCTAACATTTGACTGTTTTCAGCGCAATAAAATTAATCCTTGATTTAATCCTGCTGTTTAAAGTCTTTGCCTGAAATTGCAAATGCACAGCTAATGCGCCATGATTCAGACAATGTAAAAGTTTGCCAGATCTGGAGGTGGATGCTAAAACTGGTGTCAACTAAAATTTAAAAATGTTTGTCTTTTGGCTGGGCTTCTTGCAGGCAGACCCAGAAATGGAACCCATCTACCTCTGTTGCCTAACACTGTCTGAAAAAATAGTTATATAGATGACAGAGATATGAGGGTTAATTAAGAACACAATTATAGTGGCTTAGTACAAGTGAGCAGCCCATGGTAAAAGTAAACCACTATATTAATGCTTTGTGGTGGACCAATTACTACAGCCTCGATATATTTAATTTTGTTCCAGGCCAGGCTTTCAAATTATTTAACATTAGTGTAGCTCAATTATATTTATATTCAGTGAGTTATAACAGTATGTAACAGCTGAGGATCTGGTACAGTCTCCATGTCTCACAAATACAGTCACTGAAGGCTGCTTTTAGCCTTTTTTCTACTCTTGTTTCCCTTATGAGTAATGGCAGAATTTTTGTCAATCACTTGAGAGACATTACTTTTGGATGTGTTAATTCAATTCAGTAGGACAGACAGATCTATAGCAGCTGGTAGCAGACAAAGAATGGTCTGAAGGAGGCTTTCTAAAGTTAATACTATTCTTGGTGGAGATAATTAAAGACTTTAAAAAGCCAACCAATGAGCTCACAGAGTGTCAGTAAACTCTGTGCATCTGAGGGAGCAGGGGAGAGCAGCATTGTCACAGCTCTGTATCAGAGGTATGTGACTCATGTGAAACCAGCCTGAGAAGTTTCAGTGGAGCCACCACTTCCCTGCCAGAACAGAAATGCTCCACAAGATCAAATGTTCCTGCTAGTGATTCACTTCTGAACAAAACTAGGGGAAAATTCTCAATTAAAACTTCTAACCCAGCACCAATACTGAGCTGCACATGACACAAGTTTTGGTGGATTGTGAATACTTCAGAGAAGACAAAAATGAGAAATGCTTGAACAGTATGCAATAAATGAAATTAAATAAAGTACAAAATGTTTTCTTAGGTGAAACAAATGCCTAAACAGGAAGTGAAAAATGGCAGAGTAGACAGGAGACTGCAAACAAGTCTTAACATGTTACAACCTTATTACTAAGTCAACCATCTGATGCTGTTACAACAATTAAGTTATTCTTGGTGGTATTGACTGGCATGTGATATTTAATAAACAGAAGAGGTAAACTGCTCACTTGTGGAGCCACATCTAGAGAACTGTGTCATCATTTAAACTTCCTACATTATAAAAGTTCTAGAAAGTTATACCTAGAGAAAAGAATGAGGAAAGCCTGAAAAATCCAATTAGTCCAGAAAATAAAATATGCACTCTTTTTCTCCATGCCTTTTCTTGGCAGAAGTACAAGCTTTCCCAGGTCAAACCCTTTGTTTCCTCTCATCTGTACCTTCCCTATTGGTTTAATTTTTCATGAGGAGTTTTGGGTTTGGTTTTTTTCATACAAACAGTATGTCAGCATTGAGCTGAAAGTAGAAATGGCTAGTCACTGGTAAGAACACCTGAAGTAGAATTTTTTGCTAAAATTATGTAGTCCTCCAAGACTGCACAGGGTATAAGTTTTACAATATACAAAAGGCTGTTTTAAAGATGATCAACTATTGCCATTCCCACCAGACTTGGCCATTATCCAGATGGGTTAAGATTTAGTAAATAAGATACAGGATGTAACATCTGGCCTTAATGACAGATTAGTGCAGGAACACATTGTATAGGATGGATATGAAATCTTTGTTTTCTAAGGCTGGTTGAGCAATGTGAATTTGTTGTACATGTACTTGCAATTTCATTTAGGCTATGCAGGTGACTGATGCCCTGGTGAGTCAGCCCCAGGGCAGAATGTGATATAGGTGACATGTAAAGGCAGTTTAATCCATACAGGGGCTAAAGTCAGGCGTCACAATGCAACACAATATAAATTAAAACTTTTGAATATCATAAAGTACTGTACAGTACTGTAGCTCATCTCCTCTTGCCTTAGAGTAGTCTGTAGCTCAGGATGTCCTGGAGTTTTGTTTGTTTTGGTTTGGTTTTTTTTCCCATGAATAAAAGAAGTACTAGCAATGGCAACTGGTTTCCACTATCAGTGGTGGCAGCGGCACTCACTGACAGCCTGAGCCTTCCTAAGTTGAAATGACTTACAAATCACTAATGGTTCATACAACATAGTACCCCTTTATCTGGGCAGACAGATCTGAGATAGTTCTGTTTGAGCCTGGAAAGATGGCCAGGAACATTTAGAAGCAATAGGAATTGCTATCCATGTAAGGCATTCTTTCTTCAGGCAATAAACAGTCCATCTCTCTTGTAAGGTAGTCAGAGCTTTCTGTTACTGACTGTACCACAATCTGGGTAAAGTACAAAACCATACTGCACTCCTGTCCGTTTGCCATTTTAAACTTAACTTTCCTAGAGGGGCTACAAAGCCAGTGCATAAAAAAAACCCAGAAACACAGCAGATGATCCTCACAACCTCTTCTGTTTAGTGGTTTTATTTCCAAACAGTTGTCAAAATTACTATCCAGCCACATATGTTAATTTTCATCTCATGCTACTCTCACTTCAGTGAAATTAATCTAGAATCCAGCACAATAACCATGGCTTAAAATACTAACAATTTAATTCAAATACTCTGCAGAAAAGAGTCCAAATCATTGTTAGGAGGTATAGCAATACTGAGAATGAAACCATAATCCCCTGAACTACAGCCTGGGAAGCTGAGGAAGTTAATATTGTTTCAATTTTAGAACTTGAAACAGGAGATTCAGATTCCACTTCAGAGTTATTCTGGTGCTGGGAAGACCCCTAATTAACAGTATGTGAATAATTTCTATTAACTGACAAGCTTTATAAAAATAGCCCTGCTTTCTAAAAGTTTCCAGTGTAGCTTTCTTTTACTTATTTTTAAATGGGAAATATTTCAAGAGACTACAAACTTTTGAGCTAGACTTTTTTGAGATAATGATGAGGTTTACCATATCATTGTGACTGTATTATTATAATTTAAAATCAGCTATGCTCCCAGTTTCTGAGAACCTAGCAGTCCTATCAGTAGTGATAGACAAAGTGGAATGGAAAGGATGCCATCTCTCCACACAGGACATGGTTTCACCAGAGCAAATACTGCTTGGGGACTGGACTCTTTGTTCTACTTCAGTCTTATGCACCTGCAAAGTAAGCCAAATGTAACCAGCCAACCCACCTGAAGGGACTACAATTCTTCCATTGTAGAAATTAAGCACCCTGGATAACTGGGATCATTTTCAGGAGTATCATTTACTGTTTAGTCAACCTGATAGAAACTTAAAACTTTCCAAAGCAATCTTCTGTTGGAATTTTCAGTAGCCTATTTGTTGAAAGGCAAACAATAAAAAATCTCAGGCTATTTTATGTTAAGAGAGAAGAAAATTACTTTAAGCATGGCACATTTATTGGCATAGGAACCTATACTATTACATCCAGCTTGTCTGTAGTAACGTACCTTCTACATCCACAGAGGAACCTAAATAGATTACTTGGCTGAAAAAAAGTTTTATTTAAAACTCTGTAACTTCAGGCCATACTTTGAAAATCATTCTAATAAGGCCTCCATATGTTGGAAGTTCACTTGGTCAGTTTTACAACTGATTAGATTGCCATCTGAGGTGACAAATTACTTTTCTATAGTCTGTGATTAATCTCAGATATATATTGATGGCATAAACCATATCATAGCACAGCTAGAGGAAGTGATGCACCTACTTTGTGAATTAATTGTGAGCAAATAATATTTTGAGCTTGCATGTGACATAATTTGCTGATAAATTTATGTTTTAAATTGAGATTGTAAACAGACCTGGTAAGTATGATCACACTGAGTATGGATCACAATTGGAACAACCAAAAATGAATACATATACAAGAAGGTTCATTTGTTTGCTGCAATTTTTCAGATACAGCAAGTATCTGAAACACAGGTAAAATTGTCCCACAGGGACTCCTTACTGCAATGCTCCAACTTCTTCCAATGACTGGCTGAAAACAAGCTCAGCTATTTCTACATTTTACCTCTCAGTCTGAACTGACTAGAAAGGAGCTGTCTCAAGGCACAGACAAATTAGACAGCCAAGTAGAAACTGTCTAGTAAAACAAAGACAGACAGGATGTTCTAGCCTTTTTCCTCGCTGATGCTCTCCATTCTTGATGTTGTTGCAGCAGGATAGGTCAGAGTAACCAGGAGATGGCAGTAGGGTTGTGAACAGCAATAGGGAGCATCAGTAACCACCACCCCATATTCTGCCCTCTAAGAGCCCAGGAAACACTGAAGGTGAATAAGAATGGCTGAAGGAAGAAGGAAAAAAAAAAAAAAAAAAAGAAGAAAATGATTCCTGGCTCCAGGGAAAGTCCGGTGAAGCTAGGAAACTCATAGGAGAAGGGATTTACTGTAAAATCTACAGTCTACACCTTCCTATGGAAGTCCTTTCCTACCACACTTTGGCTGGGTCTCTAGGCTTTGTCTGTCTTTCAACCCTAGCTCTAAAACTAAGCCATGGCTTTTCCCACAGGTTCCTGTCAGGGACCCAGATAGTAACCTTCTCCAGGGAGAATTTATTTTGCAACCCAGCCCTTCCCTTGAGGTTCTTTCCCACTCCCACCAGGCAGGACGTTTTTCTCTCTTGTAACCATAACACCAAACTTACCCCTACATTTTCACAACCCCCAGCTATATGAAGCCGAGTGTCTCCATCCATTGCCTTCCTCTACACTTCCTCCAAAACTTCAGCAACTCCCACATAAACTTATTCCTCCCTAGATAACTATTCTATCACCCTCAACATCAGAGCAGAATCCTGCCTGAATAGCTGAGAAACCTTGAGGCATTTCATGGTTACCTTTGATCTATCTTTAAAAAATGCACCTGTCAGGATGTAAATTTGTACCTAGATATTTTGGAAGTTTGTTCCCATCTGCTTGTAGTTGATGGAGAGAATCACAAATCATACTCATTGCAAATGTGAGACACTCCAGCTTTTCTTCAATTTATGGATAATTGTTACTTATTTGTAGTCATACTTCCCATATTTTGTAAATTACATGTTTACCAGCAAACTCCAAGGTGACACTCAGCTGAAAAAGTGCAGCATCTTCAAATCAAATCAGTGTATTTTTATGAGGAGGTATATACCTCTGAGAGGAAGTAAAGCCAGAAGAGAATCCCCATCTCCTGCCAAGAGCAAATTCTGACCTGCCAAAAGTAACAGGCTCTGTATGCAAGTCCATTGAATCCCAGAACCTCTTCCATGCCTTGCTTCTGCACAAAAGGTGTATGCATCTTAGATATTTGCAGTGCAGCAACCAGGAGTCTCCCTGACTGTATGCTTCTCTGATCCACTGTTTTGCCCTCATGATTCCCACCTGAAGTGCTCCAGCTGTCCCTGTCCATGTCAGGGGGGCTGGAACTGGATCATCTTTAAGGTCCTTTCCAACCCAAACCGTTTTGTGATTCTGTGACCAACACCACGCATGCCATATGCTTCCAGTTTGCTTTACATAACTGATCACTGATCTCTGATCACAATTTGATATATTTTGGGATCTCTGAAGCCAAAGTTCCCCAAGTGTACATACAGTGGTCTAACACCCTGAATGTGTTAAACCTGGCATATCTCCTAGTAAATTGCTCCCTGCTACCCACTTCTTTTGACAAAATAAATCCTTTCCCCCCTGATATTCCTATATACAACGTGCCACAGTCTCAGGTAGCAGAAAGGGACAATACCGTACATCCAACACTATTCATTCCCCAGAATGACACAAGCTTGACTATTCTATATATATCTTTATAATACACTTATAATTGATTTGCTATGATAATTTATACGAACCTCCTCCTCAGAGGTGTTCTGTGTTACACCCTGGACTCCTGCCTAACCTACAGGCTTCCAAAATCTAGGAGTTGTCTGCCTGCAGTCAAATGTTTGTGACTTCTATCTAAGATAAATTTAAATTCATCAAGAAGCTTACCTAAACTGAGTTGTGGGGCAAGATTTTCCCCACTCACCCAGTTCTCAATCTACAACCTGACTAGTCTACCATCAGCCTACAGCATATTTTTGGTTTTCTAAACTGTTCCTAAAATAAAACCAATTTATAGAATCTTGAGCTTACAACATAGCACAATACCCTGCCAGGGTCTCTCTAGCCTTGTGTCTATCTCTTCTAATAAGCCATTCCTAAATGTTCTCTCCTGAAACAGAAGGATCATTAGTTTTCAGGTACTTATCAAAGGGTTTCAAAGGGTACCTAAAAATAGGTCATACTGATAAGAGTTTCATTTGACAAATGTCAGGCTCTTCTAATACTTCCCTTTGTAAGACAAAGGGCAAGCCAACATTTTCACAGCTGTCAAGTAACTCTCTGCACTGAAACACAGTAGAATAAAACTTGACAGTGAACCATTGCTGCATCTGAGTCCTGGTTACATAAGGTAGTATAGGAAAATGAGTGTTTTTCAGATTAACTTTAATGTCAAGGCTGGTAGCATGAATGTAATTATGGCTGATATTTTTGTGCTGCAGTCTGACAGATAGTTAGCAATAAATACATCACCTCATGCAGAAAATGAGCAGACTTTCAGTAATGGAAAAGGAGGGTGTCAAGTACTTGCACAACTTTTGTGCATTTGCTTTCCCCTGGGTTTTATTATTGCCTTGGAAATGTTTCAGATCACTGTTTTGGTTCTCAGCCTCTTCACCTCACCTTTCAGAGAGGCTTTTGAGAGCAGTTCTGATTTCTATTACCTAGCAATGCTTGTGGCATCCATCTTTCAACCAAGAAAGTGAGACCTGCGATCTTCAGGCCAAAAAGCATTAATGAATCATGAAAAAGGAGGTGAACTTTAAGTGGTGTGACTACTGCCTGCATTGCTGAACAGTGAAGCCAGCATGGCCATGGAACTGGCACAACAGTAGGGAACTCCAGGCTGTGGGTGCTGGCTGCACAGATGGAGGGTGGCACAGGAGTGCAAGTCAGAGGGAAACAGAGAGAGCAAGTGCTATAGGTGAGGTGTGAAAAAAAACAACCCTTTGAGAATAAAAATGTCTTGTCTGCTCTTCCAAAGACACACAAGTCATGCTGATGGAGGAGAAATCTGCAGGGGCTGATTACAGTAAGACATTCTTGGCATTTTTGTTCTATATTATGACATTTACAGAAGACTGGAATGTATTTAAAAAATTAGAGAACTACTCTTTTCCCTGTAAATGTCCATCATTGGTTTTTCACCATGGTAAGCTGAGATTTTATACCAGAGTAAAATCATTTCAGGGCAGCAAGACAAGAGGATCCAATACCATTACACTCCTCCACATTTCCCATCTTTATATTATGCACCTTGTTTACCCACCTCTCACAGAATGTGCATTTATATTTTTAAAAGTGCTCCCTATCACCATCAGCATTTAATTCAAGGACTCTTTCAGTCAAATGGCCAGCAGAAAAGACAGGATTTAAATTTTATGTTCATTAAACTTTAGAGATTGTTTTAATCAAGACATTTTACATTAATGTTCTACATCTATCATTAGAGGGGTTCCATGGCATGATTTTATAATTTTTTTATTTAGTGATTGTGGAAACTTCTTCTTCATACCCTCAGGAAATTAACTTCTAATACTATATTAAAGAATCAGCTTTCATTCTAGCATTCAATAGCAACTTATTCTAGATTATTATTTATCAATAATATTGCTGAAGCAAATTTTAATTTCCAAAGAAGCCTTTGGTGATTTTCTGTAGAAAAAAGTCCTCCAGCTAAAAGAAACTGTAGTAATTTTCAGATTGATCTGGGCAGTGAAAAAATTATTAGTGCACTTCATAAGAACATTTGTATAAAATTTATTTAAATGAGCTACTGTCTCACAACTATTTATAGCTCTTCAGTTTCAACAAGCAGCAAAAATCATCATGCCAGATCTTCACAGGTTCCAGAATTGATGACACTACCTTTCAGGACTGCATCTACTAAAAGTACAGAATAGGGATATTCACTTCTATATGAACAGTGGCTTAGAAATGAGAAATAAAAGGATATTCTTGTGGTTTCATAACATCAATGATTGCTGTAAGGTAGAAGAAATAGGACATTTTAAGCATCTAGTCTGCAGTGCCATCTTCTGTGCTTTAATGCAACATAACTATTGATTTCCATTTCTCTTTTTTAATAAATTATTACTATCTGTGGCAAGTCACCATTTCTCAGTGTTAATACTGGTTTGGGATCTTCATTACAGATAATGTCTTTAGATTTCTGTGTCATTAGTAGCAACAAGTGTGCTGCAAGTTTACTCCTGTGTGATTCAATGTCGTATGAGCTATACTATTTCATGAGAGCTGTTGATGATTTGATCTCTGACTAAAATCTTCCATGCTGTTCAACATACTCCTCTTGAAATCAACCAATTATCTCACCAGTTTTGGTGGATTGCAGTAGTTAATGGTGTATAAGCATCCCACCTCACATGGGCAGTCCATCCTATTGAAGTCCTGCATGGAGGCCTCTGCTGAAGTGTTAATTATCCATTAGGGTGCTAACATTACCCTAAAATTGTAGATTCACAATGTTTCACAGCAATATTCAGCAACAAGTAGAGTCAGATACTATATATAGGCTAGAATGATAATTGTGCTTTTCAAGACTATTTCACAGCCTCAAGTTTGTACCTAAGCTACTCCACCAAAGGGGAAAATTCACTGAGAAGTGTGGATGCTGAGCCATAAAAGACAAATCAGAACTCTATTTTCAAATAGGAAAGGAAACTCAGAAAGGAAATGGAAAAACCAGGCACATGCAATGGATCCTGGGTTTGAAAGCAAAGTAGCTGCATCTTGGCAGCAGGAAAAATATGAGACTCAAATTTAGACTTGACTCTTAATATGTTTGAAGATGTACATGATGAGTAATTTTTTTCCATGATCTGGTTTTAGACATTTTCAGCACTAAGGCAAACTGGATGGGCATAATGGAGACCAAAGTACATGAACCAGATGCCTAATTTTCAGCTCTGTGCAACGTATATGGAAACAAATTTGTTTGTTTCCAAATTTTGACAACTGTGTTTGGAAATTATTACGGACTCCATGTAAGAATGGATACACTGTAAGGGAATTATAAGCACTTGGTGATTAGGAAGAAATTTGATACAACTGACATTGTCGCAATTTGTTGAGATGCATCACATAAATGGCACATGAAACTCACACAATTTGTTTTCTAATGGTATAACAGATAATGGGATTATGGAAGGTGAACTCTCCATTAAAAGTACTGTTATGTGCTTAAGTTTTATTGGTGATTCAAAACCCAGGGATCATGTGGGCACATAGATCAATGTTCTACTTAACATGGCTTACAAGGAGAACCTGCCAATGACTTAACTGGCCTCTGAGTTATGAGAATGTGTTTCTTCCTAAGTATCTGCTGATTATGTGCAAGAAAAATCAAGCTGTTACAGGAACTTGAAATTGAGAAATGCAGACAGATGATTTCATGTAGCTGGTGGTAAAGCTTCTAAACAATCCCTAGAAATATGCATGATGGTTTTATAATACACAAGGAATTACAGAAAAAGAAAAGAATGATAATTTTGGACTTAATTCTGCCAGATAAAGCAGAATAACCGTGGTATTGGGAGTTAGCAGTTGCCTAGAAACTGTGGATCATGACCTCATATATAATAAGACCAAACACTGCCCCAAAAAGAGATATATAAAGAAAATGCATAATACTCCAAACTAGTTTATATTCAAAATCTGAATAAACTAACGAAAATACTGATTATAAGGGAAAATGCTGACAGGCAAAGAAATTAACAAAACCCCCTGGAGTTTCTAAGTGTCAATCTGAAGAATGGGAATGACCTTAGCTAGAATCTTGTCTTCATTCACTGGCAAGGACAAAAGAACAACATTTTAAGGACAATATGTGGAAAAAATGTGAAATCATGAACAAAATAGGAGCTATGAATTGCCAAAAGTGGCTTAGAGCAGCCGTTATACAGACTATCAGAATTAAAGACATTCTAAAAATATAGTGAAAGTGTATTGGGAAAATAAATTATAGAAAGGTCTGTTAACAAATGCAGATTGTAAAATTGTCAATGATGACATGGAAATAACAGAAGTTTTTAATAAATACCATGTCTCTATATTTGGAAAGAAGCAGAGTGCTGCATTCATACCATATGAGGACAGGGAGGCAATTTCCAGGCTGTTAATAAGCCTTAGGAAGAAGTTAGACAACATCTACTTAAGATAAACATTTTTGAATCAGGAGGTCTAAAACATTTGCATCAAAAGGTCATAAAAATGTTGTTTAATAAAACTTGTGGCTCATTGATATTAAATTATAATAAAGATTGCATATATATATATTCATACCTACATTCATAAAATGCTAGGAAGCCTCAAAATAGCTAAGACAGTTATAACAAATAATAAAGAAGAGCGATATAACTAGAACCTGATTAATTGGTTGGTCTTTAGTCTCAGCAGAAATCCCAAAATATCTGACTGAGGATTTAACAAATTAAACTGACTATGTGAAAAAAACAAAACCCTCTTTCCAATTTATCCAACTTATATAATATTAAAATTTTGGTTGATAAAGGCCACGTGCAGAGATTACATCCATGCTTATCCCTAATTGCCAGTAGTGGCCCAGAGTTGCAGGAATATACCTGTGCAGCTCCACAGCCATGCTGGCCAGCTTCCCTCTCAGAAACACTAACCAGCCAAGGAACAGCACCAGTCTGCCTTTTTTCCCTGAAGCCAGCTTGTTGAGTGCTGGATTAAGGAGGTCCTTACCCCATCACACCACATTAGCACTCACTTAGGTTTTGCAGTCATTTTGGTGTGTATGTCATTCTGTCAAAATATTAACATGATGCAGAACAACACCAGTAACACCTGCTAAATTAATTAATATTTCATTCATTTAACATTAATTGTTGACATGTGTCAACGTACAGTTGCTGGCAAGAAATAGCCATCAAAGGTTTTTATTTCACCAAGGCTCCACCTGGAGTGTGGAGGACATTAAGGATCCTCTTCAGTAAAGGTCTCTAAGACACCAAAATAGTTGGTTATAAAAATATGTTGAAAAGTTCCATATATTATTTTCAAATTTCATTAAATTACATGGGCAAGATGCTAAAGTTAGACATAACTGAATTTCTTGGGGAATTGCTTTCATAACAATTTTCCTTTTTTAAAATAGAAATCAAAGTCATAAAACAGCATGGAGAACTCACAGAATAAGGGCTCCAACCTGATATCTCGTGAGACAGAAAATATTTCAAATTAACAATCCAATGCGAATTGTCCTTAAAATGTTATCATAAATAGATGACATGTCTCATGAAAAATGGAAATTATGAACACTTTATTTCTGTGAGTGAGATACTTAAACTCTGCAGACACAGTGTTTAGAGTAAAACTGGTAGTAGATACAATCAGTAGATGAGATAATCTCATATTCATAATCACAGGATTTTTAAATTTGAAGAGTGTTTGAAAAATCTATTAAAATTTTTGAGAATGATAGAAACAGTCACCTATTGAAAGATTCAAGGGAAAAGGATTGAGAAAATACTTGAGGAAGTAACTTTAGAAGGCAGTTATGAGTGTTACCAGACTTTTAATTGTAACAAATAAAAATGTAAAAGAATTGGTGTTGTAAAGCTAAGTTAGGCAAATTGAAATCTGAGGTTTAAGAGTGGATGATAAAAATTAGGATGGATAACAGGCCAACCATTGTGGTAGATTTTTTAAATACTTTTTCTGATATTTTTGATTAAATCTACCATGTTATTCTAAAATTTATATATATAAAAAAAAGGCAATCTAAAAAACCCAAACAAATTACGTGAGGAAAACTGCCAGTAGCAGTTCAAACTACCTGATCTGATGGCTCACTCTGGCCTTAAATCGTTGCAAGCACATGAAATTATTCACTGATTCTCAGGGCTTACATAACAGCAACCATCAGTAAAAAGCTTTCTTTCCAGCTGGCTAAAAGAGTATTTCCTGGAAGGCAGTGACCTGGCCTCAGTTATTCATGCTTTTGTCATTTCTCATTTAGACTGCAGTGATTCAGCATTCAATATAAATGGTCATACTGTTTCAGTGCCTTCAGAAATTCAGCTCTTAAAGAGGGCTACATCTCATTTCAACAGTGCAGTCCACTGGCAGCATATCAGATCTATCTGCCAGGCTTTTTCTTACCTTTCCATAGACTACCTAAAGAAGTTCAAGGTCCTGATTCCTTTCCTTAGGATACACTGTAGCTGGAGCTCAAAAATTAAAAGATCTTCATACAGTTTTATGATGAAAACCAGTTTTCTCTAATGAAATGGACTCCCTACCCCTTGCCCATAACTATATCTAATTGACATTATATGGGCCAGACCAAGCTGCTTCTGTACATGCTCCTACCCTGTAAAGACTGAAGCCCACTGTGATTCACCTAATTATTTTGTTTGGACATTGTTGCATTTACATTTGTAGAATGGTTTAAGCTGGAAGATATCTGAGAAGGCAATCTAGTGGGACTTCAAGTCAAAGTTTATCCAGATTCAAATTTATGTCCATGGCTCACCTCTTGTCCTGCCAAATTTTGTGTCTCTCCAAGAACAGGTATTGCAAAACCCTTCTGTGCTGCCTAGTTGAGTCTTTGAGCACTCATGGTGATTTTTTCTTATCACTAGATTGTACCTAAATTCTTGAAATTTTTAACTGCTGAGTCTCATCCTTTCATTGTATAAGCCCCTGAGAAATTTGCTCTGTACTCACCCAATTAGTTTAGCTAAACACAGCACAGTTATATTTTCCCCATATTCTTCTCTCAGTGGGTCAAACCCTCTTGCTCCTTCAGCATCTTATGATAGGCAGCCCCAAACTAGACAAAGTAATTTAGGTGCAACCTCATAAAAGCTCGATAGATAACAGAGAATAATCACCTTCCTGGACTGGCTGCCTGTGTTCTCTCTTGTGCAGCCTATGCACTATCTGACTTAAGTTCTACAATGCTCACCATTGACTTACGTTCCACTTCTTGCCACAGCTCCTTTTCTACAAAATTTCTTTATCTTATGTATCCCATCTGATCTGGGGTATGTATCCCACTCATACCTGATCTCAATTTATTATGCAGGCAATTCTGTGTCAGAGTCAAGTTTTCATGGGAAGGGAGTAATCCGAGATGATGGTATTTAGGGCCAAAGTCTAGGCTTTTATAAACCTAACTGCTTTATTCAGCATGTGAAGCATAAGCCCCAAACTATTCATTACACCAGTGTTAAGAAACATGAATGCTAAGAGAGAATCAAAAAGCCCTCAAAACACCTCCTCACTAAGAAATTTCTTCTTTCTCCCCCCTTCCACTAAAAAAAAAATTACTTAACAAGACAAGATTCTGAACACACTCCCTGGTGCAGAGAGAATATAAATATAAACTGCTCAGAACAGATGTTCAAAGGCTGACAGCCATGTTTTTCACTACACTGGAAAATATATGAATACTTTAGTGCTGAGCCCAGAGTAACAAAGAAAATGAGAAGAAAAGAGTATTCCTGCTACTTACCTTTTTTTTCCTGCTTGGCAAATTATGTTATTACAAAGCTATAAAAGTATGATGATCGTTATGACAAATGATCTAAATGTGACTAATGTTATCAGCCAGATTATGAAAAAAGCTTATTCTCAGAGTGTTACAGTTAAGGGCAAAAAGCACAACAGGATCTGTCATTCTGAGTAAAACAATCCATAAAACCTCATTCAGTAATTTCCATGTTCAGTGCCAGCTATATGCAACTTGAATTAGCATGTGTGTTTGGACATGTGCCACCTTACTTGACAACATGAAGAAAGAAAAAATCTACATGTCCATTGGCAAGCTGCCCTGATAGTTAAGCACATTCTTGATTTAAAAATATGCACATTATTTTCAGCCTAAATTACTTTACCTCTAATTTTCATCTGTTTCGAGTACATTTTACTGTCTGTGACTGCAGGGTCAAACAGCCTCCTACTAACTGATACCCTATCCTCATGGAGGCACTTTGTATTTGTAATTAATTGCCTCTTAAATTCTTCTTGTGCAAGCTAAATAAATGGAGGGATTTTTACCATAAAATATTTTTGTAAGTCTTTTATTGAGAACAGGAATTGCCTTTTAAAAATATATTTTCTTTACAGCAATGAATTGAAAGCAGGATATAACAGCAATATATTACAGTCATGAATATTTTGCTTAGCTCCTGTTATTCTATCATCTATCAGCGCCCTTAGTTAAAACTTTATCATTATGCATCCAAGGATGATGCTAACAAAAAACAACAAAATTAACAACAAAAAAAAAAATAATAACAATCCCCCACCCCCTCAAAACCCAAACAAAAATCCCAACCATCCAACCAAAAAAAAAAACCAACAACAACCCAATTCTCACTGTGCTGCTAGAGTTGTCAAATTCTCCAGACCCACTGAAAAACCTGCATGTACACCACCCATTTAGGGTGTTAGAGCATAACTTCATTCACATGCTCCAGCTGAACTTGACAGTGCTGTAGAAACCACCAATACTTTTAATTTTGGGGGAGATTAAGAAATTGAGATATTCTCCTTCTCCATACCTTTGTTACATTGTCCCCAGCATCCGGACTTGAGACCCTTCTGACAGTGACCAAAAGGTCAGGATAATTGTCCACATTGTTTAAGCTTTGACAGTCATAGAATCACAGAATGGCTTGGGCTGGAAGGGACCTTAAAGATGATTTAGTTCCACGTCTTTGCTGTGGGCAGGGACACTTTCCACTAGACCAGTTGCTCAGGGCCCCATCCAACTTGACCTTGAGCACCTCCAGGGATGGGGCATCCACAGCTTCTCTGGGTCACTTGTGCTGCTGCCTCACCACTCTCACAGTCAAGAATTTCTTTCTAGTATCTAATCTAAACCTAGTCTCTTTCAGTTTGAAGCCATTCCTCCCTGTCCTGGCACTACCTGTCCTTGTAAATAGTGTCTCTCCATCTGTTGCATCCTTCTTTAGGTACAACCCTATGGATGAGGCAGGCTTAGGGATGCTGCCACAGACCATGACACATACAAGCTACTAAAGACATCATGGAATTAAACAGGAACACAGCAGGCATAAAAAATACCACAGAGCCACATTCAGATAGATCTAGTATTTCTTGACATTAGTGGGAACATTTCCATTGGCTTCAGTGAGTACAGAATTGCCAAAAACCAATAGATTTTTTGTGGTTGTTTTTGCATTTCAACAAGCTGGATTTAAATTCATTAACATTCCAAATGAGAACGATAATGAATAGTTTAGTAATAATTACCAGGACTCCACAGAAAACTCTATAAATTATGTCATGAGCTATACACTGCATGTGCCAATTTTCCATAAACAAGGGATTATTGCACTCTCTGTTTTGTAACAATAAGCACGTTTGGTAATTGTGACTAGAACTATACATTATTCATCTGAATTTAAAGCTGTGCTCATTTATCCCTTTGCCAAAATTGTCCTTCCATTCCAATAACAGGTCTGTAAGAAACAGATTCAACTGAGGTTTCTTCCAAGGCAAAGATGTTCTCCTGAATGTCTGAATTTGAGCTGAAAAATCATGTTCTAATAAATTTGCTGAGGCTAAATGTGATCTACCAATGCCTAAACCAAGTTACTGCAAGACAACTGGGTTGCAGTCTAGAACAATTTTGTTGCATATCTCATAGTGCTGTAGTGCTTATCCTAAAGTTCAAGCTCCTAGAGTAATTTGACTATCTAAAAATCTCCTTTAAATAAATAAAAATAAATAAATTATTGGACTTTCTTGTCATGGACAGTGTTTCAAATCTGAGGATAGAGAAGGCTATGGCAAAGAATTTTATTTTAAAAATTACTTTTCATCCCATTTCATTAATGCACAATCCCTAGTTACAATATTTGTCTGCATTGTAAATCAAAATCAATGGTTAAGTCAGAAGTCAGAACTGAAGAGATTTTTAGAAAGATACTTTTAAATTGTGTAGAGAAATTGCCAGTTGTGAATTTATTGGTGTGTTTTACTTGGTGAACACTGAATTCTAAGCAGTTAGTAAAACAAGGAAAGAATTTATTGTCAAGCAGAATTAAAAAATTATGTTTACAGAAGTTGTAATGGCATTTCCAAAATAATTACATAGAACTATAAACTTAACTGCAGTCAAAATTTAAACTGATGATTTGAGTTTAAATGTGGAAAATTATTCAACATATTCCTTCACAAATTAGCCTTAAAATTCATATGCTGATCAATTGTTTTAATACCCAATAACGTGAAGCTGAAAACTGAAAGAACTAATTCAGTCAACTTAATCCAGACATGTTTTGCAAGTACCATGATTAACTGTGTAATCTTAGCCACAATTTTACCATTTTGAACCCAATGTTTACCTTCTGTCCACTACTCCAAATGGAAATCTTCAAATGAGTATTCATTCTGGCAGAGACTTGAAGAAAACTTCTTATAATTTTCACCTTCTGTGAAAATGATTTTCATACCCACTATCTGAACTTCTTCTTATACTAATAGCATTCTTCATTGAAAACACATCTTTTATTTCTCTTATAAACATTATTTTTAGGCAAAACTCTTGTGAAGTTAGACCACTTAAGGTCCTTTAAACTTTTTTTTTTTTAAACTAAATTCTGAAATTCCTTGGTCATTCCAGTGTCTCCTACCTGCAGAGTGTCTGAATGCAACTTTCCTGGCTGTAACAATCAGAAGCATTTAATTTAAATTAATGAAAGAATTTCCCTGATATAGCCACATCTGTATTGGTAAATAAGCTGTATGTGAGGTGCATTAGTTGATGTGGCATGGCTCACTTCTGCACAGACCAGCACTCCCCTGGCTTTCAGCACAATCCTGAGAATCCTTCCCAGACCACGTCCTTCCCCAAGCTGTGCTCAGGCACTGCCTGCAAAGTCCTAATTGGCCCAAACCTACTAGGGCTGTACTAGCAGCTTAAAGTAGGCATGGCCAATGCACCACTGATTGGCCCAAGTCTAGGTCCTGTTTAATTTATTTGCACAATTGCAGTGTATGATGAATACTACACTGGTAAAAATTCTTCTCAGTTTTTCCTGGAATTACTTTTCCTAACATATCTTAGATCTCACTTTGCATGCCTGACCCTCATAGATCACATCCTCCCTGAAGTCAGCTTCTGTCCTTGCGTTTTTCTCCATCTAACTACAGGATTTTACCAAGGCAAAATATTTGGGGTTGTCTAACTCTAACATTTACCGTTTTGTTCAGTTCTCCAAGGGGTCTTCAAGATTTTCAAGACTGAAAATATTACATGTCTACGCTGTAAGCTAGTAAATCAAATTGTAATAGACACAGAACAAGGAAATTAACATGATATAGTGAAAAAGGGGAGTTTTGCATACAAAAGATTACAGTATTTACTTACTAAGAGTTACCAAAATAAACACAAATATTGGGGTTTTTTTAGGTACTGCTATTCACTGATAGTCATGTGGCAATAAATTCCCCTGTTTCCTAAATCTCATTCCAAGATTGCATCTCTTAATAGAAGACCCTGAGAGATTTCATGTGAATCTGTTAAAACAATACCCAGAGAAATTTCATGTGCATTATACGACATTAAAATCTCAGTCTATGCATGTTTATCTAGCTTTCATTAGGAGACTATATGTGAACACTGATATTCCTCATCCCCAGGAAGTATATAACCAAATCAGCTTTAGTACTCCCTTCACTCAAATCTTTGATAAAAACCCCAATGCATTCTGGTCAAATTCAAATGCAATACAAATAAAAGCAACACAGACTTCGACTTTTTATTTCTTAAATGTCTTATCTCTTAGCCACCAGAGGAAGCTTATTGAGGCTATGAATAGTTGAAATAAGTGATTGATAATGAAGAGGAGGAAAAGTTAATTAAAGATTTAAAATGAGAATTTTGATACCCTATGTGTTCAAACAAAGTGCCTTTCTTAGATCCTACAAAGCTTTACCCGTATGCTAATTTCATGGAAATGAGGTTTATTATACTCTGTGGATTTTTCATTAAACAAGCAGAGACATAACCATATATACTCTTCTCTCTCTACCCCAAGCTCTCACACATTCTGTGAAAGGTGTGATAGCTACTTCCTTTTTATCAGTTTTTATCCCTTGTAGACTTGTCTTTGTTGAATCAACATAAAAGAGACCGTTCCACAAACCATATAAGATGGATCCCCAGCCTGCCTGAACTCAGCATTTCTTATACCCCTGCTCTGCTCATTTCTACTGGCCTGTAAATTGCAAACTTTCCACACATAAACTGCTTGTTTGGAATGGTGTCCAGCTCAGACTAACTATTAAACCATGCCAGGCACTGGGCTAAGATCTTAATATTGAGTTCAAAACAATCCAATTCCCAAGACTCTGGGTTCTTTTCCTGAAGAAATTACCTTCTCTTTCCTCCTTCAGAGGCTTCCACCAGGCCCAGAGTGCATTTTCCAGGACAGGAATATGCAGACAGTTCTTTTATTTTCCCCTCCTATCCACAGCCCTTGTAACAATCACATACTGTATTTTAGCATGTAGTCCTTTTGCTAAAGGGGAAGAAGAGCCAGCTCAGGTTTTAGTTGTCAGGAATAAACACCATCTCAAGCCCATCCACAGACCTCAGAAAGTTAAATTAAACTAACTGGAAAGTTCTTTCAGACTTAATGGTGATTATTGTTGCTTGGGCAATACTCATACTATTTTCTGAAGTAGCCTTCTATTCATAGCTATTCCTAATACCATGTCTCTGAACACTTCACAGATGAAAGCAAAAAAACACTGCTCAAATTCTCCAGTCTTCTCTGCTGCATTTACTGTCCCCAGTCTTTGCCCAAAAGATTAATAGCTTAGCTGACTTTTCTACATGTCATCCATCACTTAGATCTCACCAACATCACTGGGAAGGTTAAGTTCTGAATATCCACCATCAATGTCACACATCAAAATCACATTGCTAAAAGCATATATGGTTAGCTAAATAAAATCATGGTAATTTTATTTTAAACAGGTGGATATTCTGCATGGTTAAATAAGGCTAGAGAACCACTTATGCTACTTATTATTTGTTCAACCATGTTAGAGGCTGACTCAGTTTCTTTTGAAATCTGAAGTAGTCATTCCACAGGTTCCAGCCACAGGTCTATAAAGATATATATTTCTTTCATAGCTGTATATTTTTTTGTTTTCCTCATTTTACCAACAGGTATAGCAGGACACAGAGGACTCATCACATTTTTCAGTTATATCTAGTATGGTGTGTATAGGTAGATAAATACATAGATAGATAGATAGATAGATAGATAGATAGATAGGATATAATTACCTTAAATTTAACTTAATATCTATCATATATTATTTGTAGTGTCCTACATATCCTCCAGCTGCTGGTTGAGAAGTGTTTCCTGGTTTCATCTATGTTTCTGCCATATGTGCAGAGCCCATATATATTTTCTATATCCCAAGGCTTCTGAAGAAACCTAGACATTTATGTTTAGGCACCTTAATCAAGCTCAAAGTGTTTTAATATAGGCGTATAACTCTTTTGGAGAATTCTTTGTCTAAAAATTCTCATTAAACAATAACATGAATATTTTTTATGCTATTTCTTTCTACCAAACTCAGGCTCTCTAAAAATTATATAAAGAATGAAGACGGCAGGAATTCAATAATTCCTTGATATTAGAGATTTCCCGCCTCTTTTTTAATGCTCTTTGTCAGATATTTTATAATTAAGGGGTTTGGTTTTTCTGTTCAGGTAATGTGTTGAATTTCAGAGGAGTTTTGTGGTCTAGACACCTCTTAGATATCCTGTAGTGATGTCCTAGTAGGTTGGAGATTGGAGATTTTTCTAACCTAGACATTTAGTATGTTGGTATATGTGAACTAGTGAAGTGTGTGGTTCCTTCCAGTGCTATTCTTATTTTAAAAATTCCCAGGTGGACTTTTTTTATTATTTTCATAAGAAATAAACATTTTAAAACAAATGTTGTTCAGTTTTGTTTGCCCTGAAACTTAAAAGATTCTCCCTACATGCATCTTGAGGCATGGAGGAGTAAGCTTTAGCACTGTAAGCAAAGATAAATTATCAACAGTAAGAATGAAATGTGGGACCTCTGGATCCAAACACACATATTTCTACTGACAGTACAAAGGGGCTCTATTCCACAGCAAGGGGCTGTGGCAAGCTCATCAACTTCTCTTTGCACAAAAGAGGGATACAATGCTGTCTTCAAATCATTAAAAAAAAAAAAGGAAAAAAAGCTTCATTGTTTACTGCTGAAGTGCACTTATTTTGATCTCATTTCTAAGAATCAAAAAAAAATGTGACTACTTTTAGTAGCATTACAATGAAAGCTTTACATATTCTACTGAGTTCAGGAATTTCCTTTGTAACTATATTGGTTTAAATTATAGTGGGATGCATCAAAAACTAATTAGGAAGCAACACTTGGCTTCCCAGAACAAATAATTATGCCAGCTCTTCAAAAATAGCAGGCAAAAATATTAACCTCAAGTACATGGCACGCCATTTACTAATAAGATATATGTTTATTTTTACAAGTTTAGAACTTGAAAACGTAAAGACTAATGAATAGTTAAAGGACTCCTGAGAAGAAAAGATAGAATCCTCCTCAGAACGAGGCTAGGGAAACAGACTGAAAGGTTAAGTAGAGGAAGAAAGAAATAAATTCTATAGAAAAACTCTAAGATGTTGGTGCCTTTCCAGAGCAAAGGCATAGCAAGCTGTAGGGAAAAGCTTCATATGAATATATGCTACATTTACTGGTTTAAATGCTTAATGTTTTCTTTGATGCTTTACTTCTAAATAAATCACACTTCTAGAAGGCTCTCAGTCAGCTTTTTGTGTGAACAGCACTTTGAGGGAGCTGATTCTGTCCCTCTATTCTGCTCTAGTGAGATCTTACCTGGAATTCTGAATGCAGCTCTGGAGTTCCCAGTACAGGAAGGACCTTGTCATGTTGGAGTGAGTCTAGATGAGGGTCATCAAGTTAATTAGAGGGATGCAGAACCTCTCCTATGGGGAAAGGCTGAAGGAGTTCAGATTGTTGAGCCTAGAGAGAAGAATTTGGGGTGACTTAATTGTAGCCTTCCAGTTCCTGGAGAGAGCCTACAAGAAAAACAGAGAGGGACATTTTACAAGGGCACATAGTGTCAGGACAAGGGAAAGTACTTCAAACTGAAAGAAAATAGGTTTAGATAATACATAAGGAAAAATTATTTACTGTGAGGGTGGTGAGGCATTGGAACAGGTTGCCCAGAGAAGCTGTGGTTGGTACATCCCTGAAAGTGTTCAAGGCCATGTTAGATGGGGCTGAGTAACGTGGTCTAGTGAAAGAGGGATTGGAATGAGATGATCTTTAATGTTCATTTCAAACTAGGCCATTCTATGATTCTGCATGTTGCAGGCAAAAAGGAACATCAGGGTCCAATCCTACTTGAGATCCAGTGTCTGTCTGGGAGGACTGCAAGCCAGGCTAGAGTGAATGACCCAAAAAGGACTACATTCATTCAGGCCACAGGAGCCACAGGATTCTAGGACACTACTGCTTTGCCAAAATAAGGAAAAATCCCTAGGTTCTGTGTTTCGTTTTACCTAATATTTCACATTCTAACTGTCCTTATCTTTACTTTTCCTAACATTCCTCTTTCAGGAATAATTCTCAAGAGCAAATTTTCTTTTTCCTGTTAATAAGAGAACTCTTTCTTCCTTGTACCATCCATCTCTTCCTCTGCTTGTGGATCACTTTTAGCTGTGTTTTGACCCATTTTGGTCTGAGTGGAACTGTGCTACTCTTCTAAGACAATGCATGAAGAGGATGTGACAGCTTTATGACTTTGATGATAGCACAGTGAACAGGCACATTACAAAAAGGGCAATTACTGTAGTCTTCGTGATGTTATTTACTGTACTTACTTTGCTAACATGTGCAGCATTGTAAAAATGTTAGTTGTTAACACTGCTAAAACGTAATGCCAGAGTTTCCTGCTGCACAAGAGCCTGGTATGCTGATAAATGACACTGCATGAAATGGTGGCCATGAAAAGCAAATTCACAGTGAATCACCCTCAACACCAGATTAGAGTAAGAGCATTGCAAAGCTGATTTGTGGGTTGATGTTGCCATTTAATGTGGTTTCCATCAAACTGTTCATAAAATTCATAGCTGCAGCTAACCTCCATTACTGTGTCCTTGCACATTCTTCTTGAAAATAACTTGTTTATGAAGCTTCAGCAATGCAGAAGGACATTGTATGATCTGAAGAAAATGGAGGAGTTTCATGAAAACACCACCCCAAAGCAATGGCCAGAAGACACATTCCTTTTATGGGCTTCAGATTCTTACTTGCATGTTATGATTCCGTCCAATAGTCTTTGCAATTATCTCTGCCATGCATGTTGAGGCCAGTCTACACCCAAATTCAGGTCCACAGCCCATAGATGCAGACATCTAATTTATGACTCTGAATCTGGAGCTGAACTCCATCCACTGTCACTTCAGCAAGTCTCCATTATCCTCACAGACCAACGATATGATCCTGAAGAAACATGAGCAGCATTCAAGAACCATGGAGGTGTCCAGAATGTCATTGCCTTCAGATCCCTGGAGAATCCCTGATATAGATGACAAATACATCTAGCACCTAATCAATTCTCCATTAACATCAAAACAATTTTGATGAAAATAGTCTATTTTTATTTTTAAATTGATGATTTCATTCAATATTTTCCCCTATGTTGATAAATCTCACCAATTTCATGATCAGCTTTATGTGACTCAGTGTTCCATTTCTCCAGCCCTTTTATGTGACTTAGATTCATGATGAGAAAATATCAATGTCATAAATACAGAAATTATGACAATAAGATAGAAAATCAACCTGCCTGCTGAAATTCTGAGAGGCAATTTTGTTTTACCTGCATACAGTAATCTCTTTTGTCTTTGCTACAGTGTTTTTGTTGTTTTGTGGAGGGGTTTAATTTAGTTTTTTTACTGCAGAATATACATAATTTATCTAGAAAATATTGTGATTTTTAAACTGGGGGAAAAAAGAAGATTCAAATGTATTTTTAAAATATCACTATAGCAAAGTTAAGGCATATATCCTTTGATGCCAGAATCAGGGAAATATTTGTAAAAGGAACATATATTGTCAAGGTGTACACTTAAGCATTTTTTGGTTCATATTTCAAGTACAGATTTACACCATAGATTTGGTATTTGGAGGAGAGATTTTAACAGCCCATGAGCAACTTAACCCTTCCTCTCATTTTCCATAGAAAAGAACTTCAAGTCTTTTTCAAATCAAACCATATGACTCGTCTAAAGGAAAATCAAACTGGAAAGAGTAGTTGCCTTAAAGCTGAATTGGATTTTAACAAAGCAAGCCCTGGAACGACTGTGTCCACTACAATACTTTTGACGATAGATCATGCAGTCAGTAGCTCCCTTGTATGTGAATTCTGAAAATCTCAGTATTTCTTCTATGTCGGGTAAAAGCAAAAATTAAATATTACTTGTAATGTTAGTGCTCAATGAGATTTTATTATAATGTTGAAATTATAATATATGTTCATAAATATTCTAGGCTTAGTCAGACAGGAAAGTATTTGGAATGTTTCAATGAGATCCAAGCTTGTACTTCCCTGGCTAAACTGCTCAGCCTATTAGCTTGAAAAGGCAAAATACAAAAGGCAAGATTTTCACGACTGATTAGGGAACTGAGAGAGTCATTTTGCATTTCCTTAAAAGGGGCCTGATTTTCACAAAATACAGAGAAGCCTTGAACCACCTAAAGCTAAACCAGCTAAATTTACAAGCCATTTTTGCCTGTCTCCAGCAAGTGGTATATTTAAATTCAGTTTCATGAAAAGAAAATATCAAAGAGACGAATCCAATTTGATCATGAGAATCAAGTCCTACTAACTTTAATTATTGATAAAATAGATCAGAACCAGGTAGGACGCAGATGCTGCTGACATCTCTCACTTTCATTCCTTGTTTGGGTTACCAGGGAAGCAGTCTGAACTAGCTTGCAACATCATGTTGCACTCTGGAGCTGAAAACAAACAACAGCCTTGCTCTGCAAAGTCCTCACCCGCAGTCAGAACGACAACAGCTAATTGGATTAAGAAATGGATTATGACACCCAGCATAGTTTGAATTGGTTAATTGGATTAAAATAGATTGAAGTGGCCATTTGGATTAAGGCATAATCAAACTTCTCTGAAGACAAAAGATCTGAGCAGCATGTTAAGGAAAAAAAAGAAGAAAGAGAGAGAGGAAAAAAAAAGATAAGGGACAAGAAATGCTTGTTAAAGGGGGTATGCTACTCTTCTCTTCCTAGCTATTTTTAATGAAGGGCACATTATCTTCTTGCCTAGCAGCTGAAATAACATTGTGTAATGGAAATGAGCTCAGCAAAAGGGCTGTACTCATTATAAAAGATAAAAATCCCTAGAAGTCTGTTTAAATGTTAATAAATATAAAAGGATAAAAGAAGAAATTAAACATTTTAATACAATGTTACCCTCTATGCAAAACTTCCCGGTCTGCATTCACTCCCCACCACATTATTGATTTTTAAATTACATTGTCTTTTTATTTCTTTTCTCTAAATCTGTCACTGTAAGAACTGACACAAAATCTAATCAAACCATAAGGAAACCATCAATTTTATCTACTTATTCAGCTGGTTGGTGAATAACATCACAGCCTCTGGTCCTGCTCATAATAGTGAAATCAAGTCCTGACCTGTCCTTTCTTATTTTAAAGGTTTTGCTTTGGAATAACTACACAGCTGAAGGGAACACCTCTTTGGGAATGTTGTGTGTGGCACAGTGTAAGAGTACAGACTGCCACAAGCCATTGACCAAAATTTCTGTATCACTCACTGACAGGTCTACATAGAAATCTACATTCTTTTTAATACTTTCTTATTTATGTGCAAGCCTTGCAAATTTTTTTCAGAAGTTTGTAGAGCAAAAGACAGCATTCTATCAGTGCCATCCCACTGAACATCACATGGGCACACACAAGAAAATTAGCTGCTGCTGCTTCAAAAAAAAAAAAAAAGACCCTTAAGCCATTGCCACTAAAAATGGGTTTCAAATCAAGAGCTATAATTCATTCCCATTCAGGGGCTGCAGAAAGCCCATGGTACTGGCGATATCTGCTTAACTTCTGAGCCCTTCAGGAGATCCATGGACTTGCAGAGGCTCCAGCAGGGCTGAGGCTCTACTCTATCATCCAGCTCTCCATTTCAAAGGCAGTGCTAGCCTACGCTGGTGGAAGGAAGGGATAGGGAGAGATATGAAGGAAAAAAAGTGAGGGAAACAATCAGCTAGACCACAGCAGTGATTGGGGTCCTCTTTAGTTTTCCCCTATAGTCCCTGTGATACCTCAAGTTTTAGCTTTCATATTTTCCAGATTCTGTACTGCATTGGTATATAACTCTCAACTTCACATAAAGTATTAGCAAGTTCTCCTCACAACTTAGTTAGACAAAACAATCCTTTCCCAGCCTTAGACCCAAGGACATTATGGCAGCTGCAGCCCCAAAAAGTGTAAACAGTGAATTGAGGAGAGCAGTCTGGAAGGATGGGACTTCATAACCCGAAATTGAAATTGAACAATTAACCTCAATATGTGAATGTACCAAAGCTTATAAAAGTGTGAAAACTCATGACCCGTCATTCATCTTGGGTGTAGCCTCAGCTGGGCTCTTGTACTGCCCAAGGTGTATCTTTTGAAGGCCTTTTAATAAATACCTACTTTATTCCTTTAACTCTGTCTAGCCTCTGTTCCAGGTAACCTCTCAAGGCATCATCCATGACCCATGCAAGCAGCAGGGAAATGAGTCTTTTCACTTCCAGATCATGTTGTCCTCTCTACCAAGCAAGAGAGGACAGTTGTTTCTTCTCAGGTCCCCTTGCCCAGGGCTCAATTACTCTGACATTGCTCAAGTGCACTGAGTGCACCCTTCAGTAAACAACTGTAATGAAAGGGTTGCGAAAACAGATGATGCTTGAGGTCAGAGATGGAGTTAAGTGTCACAGAAGTTCAGGACTCTGTGAGAATTTTTCCCAGATGAAGTTTGCCAAAAAAAGAATCTATATTCAGCAGCAACATGATATGTACTAACTTAGTGTGAAAATCCTACCTTCAATCTCAACCTTTGCAGTCCCATCAAAACCCAAGTAACATTGCTGAATAATACATGACTTAAATTAGCAGATTACTGGAGACAAGTAATAGCCTTAAAGTGTAGTCATAATTCAGTGTGCATTAAACATTCCAATCACTATCTCTAAATCACCTTGGTTTTACCCACATTTTCTTTTTCATCTTCTTTCTCTAGAAATGAACAGGAAATAATAAAATCCTGGTAATTTATTAACATAAGAAAAAATCTGAGGATGGAATGACATACATTCATTGAAAGTCTCATTTCCTTCCATCATTCAGAAAATAAATTTCCTGGGTTTGGTTTGCTTTGGTTTGGTTTCAATCAGAGAGCACGTTAGGCATATTTGCAAAATTATAACAGGACTTTTACTTTAATAGCAAATAGAAGACACCTGTACTGCCCTGTAAAAAATTACAAAACAAAACTTTTTTTCAAGTATTACAGATGTATAAGCACAATGCTGCTTCATGATCTGGAGTAGGTTGGACCTTGAATGCTATTTCTGCATACAACCATCTGTTATATTTGTTGAACAGCCAGGACTTCTTCTCTGTATCAACCTGATCATCACATGAAGAAGCAAAGACCCTTCATAGACAACCGTGGAAGGCTTATACCTTCACCAAAAAGACAGATTCAACGTGCTTTGGGGCTTTGGGTTCAATCATTACAATTATCTGCTGTTTACCTTTATGGTAATCTAGGTGATCTAGATACTGCACTTTAGGACAGAGATCTCACAGAGTCACCTATATAAAAAAATTTCTTTGTGACCTCAAAACCTTGGAAGTTTTGCTGGGGGGTCTGTGGCCAGGAAGAACCTAAACCTCAGAAGCTCTGACCCAGCTGCACTCAGCTGTGCTGGTCTAGCTGGGCACATCACAGCTCTGCCAACATTACCAACCTAAATGAGATAAAGTTCATCTATCAGCAGAGTGATTTCAAAGCCCAAGAAGTAATTCATAAAGCAATATCAGCTTTGACACACCCCCTCTTGCTTCCTCCTCATCAGTGAACCTGTCTGTCAATCTACAGCTTCAAGGTGTCAGAAATATTCTTTTTCATGCTGAAGTAACCAATTAAGTTTTATTGCTTTATTGATGCCACAGATATAAAATGACTATGTAGAGCATCTGTCATAAAATGCTTGCTTAAGAATCTGCTGCTGGAGACATCAGTACTGCAGTAGAAAGATGAAAGGAAGATTTAAAACGCATGATGTGGATATGTGTTAGTAGCTAATTACATGCAGTGGGAACAGATACAAGGATGGCTTGCCATCAGCTGTGCATTGCATCGAAGATGTGGTTATCAGTGCTAAAATGTTTTCATAAAACAATCTTATGTGCTGTCGAGCTAGTCATTTTTCTATCATGAATTGTTCCTTCTAGTGATTTTTTTAAGATGAAAATTCAGTATTGGTTTTCTTCTCTACTGTATAAAGTGGAGCTCTTTTATGGGGAGCTCACAAGTATACACAAAACATTGAATGCTGGTCCTGAAGAGGGAAGTCTATTGTCAGGAGCTGTCTCTTATAGCAATGACATTAATTTACAGAAATATAAAGAATAAATTCAGCATGAAGAATCTATGACCATATAAATCTCTCATGCATCAGTTCAAATGAAAGCTGTTGAAAAGAACTGGACTGCCAGTATATTCATGTAACTGCCTGTGACAGAGAAAGTTTACAAAAGAAAAAAAGAAATGCGAGCAATAAAAATGGAAAGGTGCTTTCTTCTACCATATCCTTTTATCCTTGATATATGCCCTGCTTCTGCATTTTTCATACGAAAGCTTAAGAGAGTATTGAAAAGAAAGGAAAAGGAAAAGAAGTGCCTACTGCCTATCAGATATAGTCATGGAGGCAGTTGACTCAGATATACAGATTAAGGAACCTTTTATGTTTTGGCACCATTGGCCCCTGCTTTGTTCTGTGTAGGCCACAGCAAAATTATTTTCTTAATTTGTTATTTTATAAATATTTTGAGCACTGAAACCTTTAAAAAGTCCCAGAACAAAATAAAAAAGAAAAAAAAAGCCAAACAGCATTACTATTGTCAGTTTTTAAATGGCAAACTCAAATTCCTAGCAGGTTTCTTTGAAAAGGGAAATTGTGTATGAGGATCATGTGCATAGGGACACGTTATCAATTCTGAATGATTTTCAAGATGTAGTCTCGCCTGCTGCTAACACATTATACAGTGCTGCAAATCGCATGTACCCTTAAGAAAGGTCAAAAGAAAGAGGATTTTAAATACCATGGGATTCTTTCTCTTTTTATTCAAAAGGCCATGCTTTATTGAAGAGGTTAGAAAATCTGGTATCGTAAAATCCACAGTGGAGATCAATTTTGTGGCATTGAAATAGGAGGCTATGTTTTTTACTACATATGTAAATTGAAAACCTGTTCTAACCTAACATTAAAACACATTTTTCAGAGATTCAGGCATGTATTTAATAAATTCACCACCTTATTCAGGACAACAAGGAGATAGAAGCAGTATTAAACACCCATATGAAACCTGCCCAAAGAA
The DNA here is from genome assembly GCA_013397095.1 of Sterrhoptilus dennistouni. Classification (NCBI taxonomy): domain Eukaryota; kingdom Metazoa; phylum Chordata; class Aves; order Passeriformes; family Zosteropidae; genus Sterrhoptilus; species Sterrhoptilus dennistouni. Next base: position 370,236 of record VWZU01010036.1, on the reverse strand, counting down.
ATATCCACCAATTGTTTTCATTCCTTATTCCATTTCCATCCTAATTTCCTTTCTGCCTTCTCTTCCTTTTCTTGGCTATATAAATAGTTATTTTTTCAGGGTCAGGAAGGATGTTTTGTGGCAAGAGGGGGAAAGCCTCCCTTTTAAAAAGATTTTTTTTTTGCTCCTGTTTGTTTCATTCATGTATCAAGACAAAAGATAATTTTAAAACAACCTCTAAATATTGAAATTAAAAAGGATCACAAAATTTCAATATTTTTGGCCTGACTTAATCAACTATCATTGCAGCACCACCCAAGCATTCAACATTTCATTCTGTCAAGCTATATGGCTAAAAGATTGATGAAGAAATATTTGTTTTGCTACTTGACCATGTCCTAAAATCATTGTAAGATTAATAATTTCTTTGTGTTTATTTATTGGTCCTGACACAAATCCCATCTCTTATTGATACAATGAGCTTTGTGACCATCACATATCTTCAAAAGGGAGGAGGAAGAAACCACAAAATTGCATCTTCACAAATGTGCTTTCTGCCTTGACATTTCAAGAGTCAAATGCAGATGATATCTGTGTGCATGTGGCTTAACCACATCCTGTCAAATAAGACCAGGTAAATCAAAACGTACCAGGACCGGTCTTTGTAGCAGCAGTAGGAAAAAATAACTGTTATGGGAAAGTACAGAGAAATGCTGCAATGTCACCATCCCCCACTCCCATCTGTCCAAGACCACATCAGTCATCATTACCAGGCACCCCATGTGTACTCTTTCTGCAGTTACACTAACTTGGAGAGCAAAACCTAATTATATATGAACCTCTGCTTGAAAAATTGCCCCTGTTGAAATATCTGATTGTCTCAAAAGTTATTAAATAATTTGCAATTATTTGCACATAGTTGCTGCTATAGAATTATTTTTGTATTTCAGATATTATTTAAATTAAAATTATCCATAAAAATGGATAGTCTTCTTTCATTAATGTTTTACAATCTCTAAATCATAAAATTTAAGTCACAGCAGAGCAATAGAGTGTCCATTATATACATTTCAGGTACAAGATTTCTGGTCCTGAGATAGCTTCCATCCAGGATCTACATCATCATTATTAGAGTGTATAGTCAGGCTGCATACATGCAGGCTGAATTCCTGGGCCAGTCAAAGGAGACATTGGAAAGATAATCCACCCTGTTCCACAGTTCCTTATCTCAAAAACATGAAAAATTATTTTCTCTCCAAAGGGATAGAGGAAGTACCAATCCACTAATGGTTGTGTAAGCTTGGATACTACAGTGCTGAAGACCATAGCAAGGAACCTTTGTAACTATATTTTCTTCCAACATTTTAATGTTCCTTAGTCCCCACCCTCTGGGGATTCCTACACATATTCCTTCATCTCGTCTTGCCCCTTTGTTTGTATAGCATATGTTGGTTCACCACCATGGAATCCAGCAGTGGCTAGGGTTAGGCTGTAAAGTGATGAAACTTGGAGCATAATCACATGGTTTTAATGTGGATCAACCACCTCCTGAACCCTTCCTGTAGGCTATCTTAAGATATGCATTAGTGAAGAAAATCAATTAAATTACCACCACTTAATGAACTATTGCTTGTTGGCCAGTCAGGGTACCTGACTATGTTACCACAATTGAAAAAAAAAAAAAAAGGCCATAAAGGGCATAAAGTAGATGCACTTCATATCTGAGTGAAGCACATATTCAGATAGCAACGAAAAGTATTGATTCATTTTGTTTGTATTGAATCTTCTCCTGTCAAACAACAAGTCACAAACTACAATTGATGATAAAATCCCTTCTTTGGCATCTCCCTGCTGCAGACAAGACCTAATCCTCTCCCTTTGCTCTTCCTATCCCTGAACTATATGTCTTGCTTTAGACTACATCTTAGTAGGGATTCTTGGCAGAAGGTCTAAGACAAGGAACTGAATCAGTGCATGAATACAGGTACAGTCAAGTGTTAACTCAGTTCAGGTTAGGCTACACAGTGTATTTCTCAGACTATTAAAGATGACCCAGTGTTTGTAATGATGGAAGGACCAGCATTTAGTTTGAAAACTTCTGGGCTTTTAACTTTACAGTTTCTAGTATATGCAAGGTTTCAAGCCCTAAGAAATTTGCAAGCATGCAGTTGCTTGTAGGTCACATTGCAATGTCAGCACTGAGTGACTTGCATGGCTTTACACAGGAAATGGCCATAAATGATCTGGACCAAATTTCCCCTTTACCCTCAAGAGGACTTCCAGGGTCAGAGTTAAGGTCATTAACAGGATGGTGTGGGGAAACTCACACTGCAGCTATCTCTCGTGTTTGCAGCTCATGGATAAACAATGGACCTCATTCTAAAATATTTCGGTCCATTAATCTTCAAAAATACAAATATTTATAATGCAGTCAGAATGTATTAGCCCAGTACACAGTATCTATCCAGTTTGCTTCCCTTTGTGCAGTTCATCAGCTGTTTTAATACAGGCTTCAGTTCTAAGGTGTGTTGTGCTCACTCTTCATCCATCTGTCCATGCACAGACTATCTGGGAATGTAGGGGTCATCTTCCTGTTTGTGGATTTTGTCATGGTGTTCAGGAGAACTTAATCTTTCCAACTCTACTCTCCCCATCTGAGGCTGACAAGGCCATGAGAAAGGAGGCACTTCCTCCAATTGCTTTGAAACTGGGAGCAGATTCACAAAGCATTAAAAAAAGCAATCCCATTAAAGTGGTTTTTATACTCTGTTCCCAAATTGTGCCAAGCACTCTTCAAAAAAAGGTGCTGGTCCAGAAGAATAGTATTTTCAGAATAGGCTTTCTTCCTCTGGTTATTTTAATTTGATAAATTATTTAATTTGATAAATAAATGTTTCATTCTGCTCCATCAATGCAAATGGATCTCAGTACAGCAATGTACTTCTCCCCTGTAACGAGATCTATGTTTTGTGTCCTGCACTTACTTTTCAAAAACAGGTTTACCGCTTAGACCTGCAAAGAATGATTTTTCACAATACAGTGCAGTAATAACAAGACAGTTTCTCTTGTAGAGTTACTAGGACTGACATAATATCATATCTAATGGGCCACTGTCAACAATGAACGGTCCATAAAAGAGCACATCCAGTGCTGTCAGTTTCTAGGTAATTAGTTTCACCATTTAAATTATTACACTTCCAGTAATATTATGGTAGTGACATACGCACATCAAGAAAAAACTGTATTCTGGCCATTCTTCACCCATGCTAATTGCTTGCAGAACTGTGGAAATGGCAATAGAATTTAAAAAAAATAAAAAAAAGAGAGGGAAGAAGGCAAAACAACCCTGACAAGTTATGAGTCCCTGATGAAAATGATTTACCAATATTAGTTGTACACTATATATTTTCAATTTATAAATACATAGGTGGGGGGTTTTTTCATTGTTTTTACAAATACTTGCTTTGTTAGATTCCTAGTTTCAAAACATGAGCTGATGGATCAAAATCACTTAGTACACGTTTTTCTCTCATATTTCAAACATAGAAAAATAGTTCTGCTTACTTGCTCAATTTACTAACAGAGAGCAGTGTCTCTTCCATACTGGGATAAGCTTTGCATTTTGCTATGCACAGGCACCAGTGCAAATCAGCAAGACCATACACCTCATGCTTTAGTGCAGGATTTTTCCAATAAACAGCTATATTTTCAATCCAGCTAGTTATATGAACTGGGTAGAGCAGGAGTACACTCTAGACCATCTAGCAAAAACACAATGCAACTCAGCCTTCTCCAAGTACAGACTAAAATGGGAACATGAAATAACTAAACTGTAAAAGAATTCAAAATATTAGCACCATGTTTCTTTTGATACAGGTGAAAAACTGCTATAACGATCATTTGTAAATATATACCCCTTTGTCAAATGGGGATTTGAGCTGTCATAGCAGAAGCTAATTTCTTATACTTCAAGGCAAATGGAATAGAATATGTAATCTATAGTGATGATTTATGCCTCTGCAGAAGTGGATTAAAAAGCAAAGTAATTTCTTAAGTGTAGGCTTCTGCTTTAACCTTACTTGAAATCACCAACTGAGGCAAAAACCTAGTTGTATCCTGAGAATCAGGATGTTTTTAACATTGATTTATTTACGGGCTATAGGGAAGCTACCTCCTCCTGGTTTTCAGTGTCTCCATATGTACAATGGGAAAAAAAAATTAAAGGATTGTAGAGAAAATTAATTATTGCACACTTAATGGTTGTTCTGAAAGCATGACCAAAGCTGAAGCAACTATTTCCCTTCTTATTAATACTATAATAAAACATCTTTCAGACAGAAGCTTCAACTTTTAAAGAGAAATGAAGAACCAAATCCTGCAGGTAAGAAAAGAAAATGTTATTTTATTAATGAGAGCAGCTCTGCTGTTTTTGCTTTACCTTGGGTAAGAAGGTGAACTCCTCAGATGGTATAAATTACACTACTTTCAGCTTCCTTCGAATTATGCCCTTTCACACTGGCTGTGTTTTCTAGAAGCTCTGACCTTGGAAATCCCTTTGCTTGAAGAAGTTTTATGGAAAGATTGCCTTCGAAATATTTATTTTTGAAAAACAGAGGCACTCCGAAAAGTTTTTTTCATTAAATGACAAATAATTGCTAACTTTTCTAAGTAGCATTCAAAACACAGAATCACAGAATCAAAGAATAAACTGTGCTGGAAGGGATCCACAAGGATCAAGTCCAGCCCTGCACAGCACCATCCCCAGAGTCACACCACGTGCCCAAGAGCTTCTTGGGCTCTGTCAGGCTGGTGCTGGGACCACTTCCCTGGGGAGCCTGTTCAGTGCCCAAACACCCTCTGGGTGAAGAACCTTCCCCTGATATCCAACCTAAACCTCCTGACACAACTGCAGGCCATAAAAAAATTAGTCTGACTTTATAAATCCTATTGTCTGGGTTCACATTTTAATTTTCTTCTCATTAAATGACTTGTTCTATAACTACTTTCTTTTCTATCATCTCACCAGTGCAATCTTCCTTGCAATTTCTGAAAGATTTTTGGGATGGTTTAAAAGATTTCCTTAGCAATCTGGTAATTTTTGGAGTAATACTTAAGTGACTGTAAACTTGGGGGGATCAAGGAAAAATTATAAGCAAGTGGTTTGAATCAAAAAATGTTAAAACTGTTATTTAACACATAATTCAGTAAATAAATTGCTCCATTCGTAGTAAGCACAATGTTTATTTTTCAAGTGGACTTTTTCTTGCTGTTCTCCATTTACCTGAAAGACAGAATTTCTTTAAATCTCTGCTTAAGCCTCATACTATCCTCTCTTTTCCCAACAATTGTGGGGTTTTTTTCATCATATCTTCTACAAAAAAGCTAACTTTTGGAATATCTACTCTGAAACCTGAATGCAATTAAATTTTCTCCAATACATTAATAATTAATTCATATACCATTATATAATATCTGTGAAACACTGACAGAAGAGATCACATTTCTGATTTTCCCACCTCTCCAAAGACACACAGGCAGTTTTCAGGTCTGAGGGATTTTCTCTTCCTGGCTTCTCTCAGTCCCTGTAATATTCAGGCTAAATGTTTCAATCTGCAGGGTGTAACCTCAAAATACAGAGCTCTCAGCTGATCCCTGGGCCAACACAAAATTTAATAGAGACATATACAACATACCAGGTTGTCAGTGAAGAATACACATACGTTGCCTCCCATGGCAAACACAGGCACAGCAGTCCCTGACATGGTGGTCTCAGCAGGGCTCCTTCCAGCACCAGGTTCTTCCTACGGCTGGCATGTCCCCACAGTCACTCCTTCCCCAGGGACTCTGAACCCAAGCACACCAAATGGAATTCTCATTCCAAGTCACACTAGGGAGCCATGTGGACACCACAGAACATGACCATGCTAACAAAGCACAGCAGAGGGGGACCAGTATAACTCACAGGACAGATCTGTGCTCCTGCCATCATTGCATGGACTGATGGGAGGACTTGACCTAGAACCTCATGGAGATCCACAGTATCAGATGATCATAGGCACATTGTTTTACTCAAATGTATTTTTAAGAGCAATGTTTGGAAATATTTTTTCGTCTGATTGCACGTGTTATTTAGCCACCTGCATTGGCTACTCCATACATAAAGACAAATTCCTGTTGGCTTCTTGACACAAGTTTAAAATATGTTTGTGAACACAGCAGTGTGGGAAACGATTTGAAACTGGGCCTTCTTCCATTCTGCTGGAGCAATCCCTATGGCTCCAGGGTAAACTAAATGGAAGGCATTTTATTTAGGATCTGACAAGTGTCCACACTCCAATTTTTCACAAAGTCATGATGCGTTTATGCCGAAAAAGTTGACATATATGAAACGTTTGTGCAGCAAAATGTCATACTAACAATAAAGTAAATGGACTATGGTTTAGGCCTATTTTTTTTTTTGTACTGTGCCAAGTTCCCCCATCAGATGAACTGCAGAGAAATTATCTCTGGAAAAACAGACTGGTTATTCCTGGTTTCATTAACAAGCTGTCAGTGTCTCCCTCTAAAAGACTCACATATGCAAATACTGGTCTTCTTACATTTAGATTTTTCTCTATCACCTTAAAACTATCCTATCTCACTGCAGCTGTGTCCTTTCAAGCTGTCAGATTCGCATATTAACTGATATTTCATCAATTTGGCCCGAGCTGCATTTGTAACTGAGTCCCAAGGGGGAAAGCTAATGCATTAAACAGAACATTAGCCTCCTGGATGTCGTATTTCCTTCAGAAGCAAAGAAGCCTTCCTCAGCTGAGCTGTACAATCCAGAAGCACCAAGATGGCATGGAGAAACTCATATTGTTCCTTGTGAATTTTTCATGAGGGTTTCTGCCCATGCATCTCTAACATCCAGCTGTACATCACTGACCATTACTTATCTTCATCCTCATAGTAAAGATGGGAAAGGTAAAAATGACCCGGGCCTCCACATTTTTGTGTATATTTGATACAGAATATAGGATATCAGGGAGTATTTGGAGCTGGGGATGGGAATCAGGTTGGATGTTAGCTTGCTAGTCCATAGCCCAGTGTCTACAGAATCATGCAGTGCCAGAGGTAGTTAGTTTGTAGCTGTACAGATGGTCATGGATGATAAGATTTGCCTCAGGCAGGAGAGCTGTTTTTGCTTATTCCACTGAAATGCAGCCTTAGATATTTGTAGCTAAATTGCTTTGATTTTTTTTTTATTATTGTAAACTCCTCAAGTTAAAAGGGTAAAGCTCAATTTATGAACAAGATATCAGAAGGCAAAGTTTAAAATGCAAGCATCCCTTAACCTAGCTTAAATACAAATTTCAGAAACAATTTCATTTGAAATACATTAACTTGCAAGCTTACCAATCGCATCATTTTCCATACAGTTCGAATCAAGACTCGGCAGAACTTTCTCATTAATGCATCAAATAATGCAGATGTCCTTTTCTTGCCCCCTTTGAAGTGACATATGCTTCAATTTATTTTTAATCTTCTTAGTGATGTTGTAAGTAAAGCTGCCCTGTGTGACATATGAAGTTACTATTTTCTTCATTGCTATGAGTCTGGAGAACCCAGGCAGTAGTGGCTAAATGCAGATTGAATCAGGCTGTTTAACCTAAACGCCAAGGAATGAAAGCCAGCATTTAATTGTGAGGACATACACAAAGGCAAATGCAATGAATTTGCCCCTTGCACTAAGACAGAGAATACACTAAACACTAAAAGCCCCACATCTGCACTTCTCTTTTACAAGGCACATTTCCACTGCCAGATGAAGTGTTTCGGCCGTAGCTGTGTGGAACAACAGTGGCATCCAGTGGTTACTTGGCTAACCACATGCTGCTCCTCCCTCCAGGCTGTCCCAAGTCTGCATCCCAAGCCTGCTGCATCGCTGGAAAGGTAACAGCCTGAAAATTAGCTGGCATGACCAGCCCTCTGCATCACACCTTTAAGGAATATTTCTTGTAACAGAACTGCTCTGTGCACCCTCCGTGCTGGGTGAGGATCAGGTTTCATGAGGAGCCTGACTTTTGGGGACAATGTAGAACAAGCAACTGCTATGGCCAAGGCCATTTCCATGTGCGTTTTTAGACTCTGACTCTGAGATCCCTTTAAGAAGACCAGACAGCCAAAGGAGGGCCAGATAAGGAGACACTTGGCTCCCCTCCCTTGGCTTCTGGCATTCACAGTCCAGGAGTGTCCTGAACCAGAGGCAGCACCTCTGAGCCCTGAGCCTGACATGTAGTTTGTCCAGTTGCTCAGTAAATGTTTGATCCTTCCATGGGTAAGGTTATGTGTCATTTGCAGAGAAAAAATATCTCTTGCCTACTTTGATTGCACCAACAGTCTTTCTTGTTCTTTCACTGGCAGAGGAAATGAATAATCTATTCTGATACACTTTTTCCAGGCCACCACAAAGCCAGATCTCCCTTCATCCCCCTTTCCAGCTGCCAGACTTGTAATTGATCACAACAGCCAGTCCACACCTTTGAGCTTCTTTGACCTTCTCTGTGGTGCTACAAGCTATAAAATTTCCTTTTTGAGACAGAGAGACATGTCTGAAGATAATATTCAAGAGTATAGATGGCATTTGTGGCAAAGCTGAAATTTTCAATAAAAGAAAGTCAAAATTACTAATAGATTTTTCTTCCATTTAAATAACATAAAGATCTCCACTGGTATTAAAATAAATTGATTTGGCTTTATTGTTTTCATGTATTTTCCTCTGTCCTAAGGATTAAATATTAATATTATCCTCTATATAACATATCTAGAGTATTTAATATTTTATACTGTGATTTGCCATGGTCTAGATGAAATCCTCTAATATTACTGAACCAAAACTTTCTGACATTCTCAAAACAAAATGCAATAAGTGCTCTGATGTTTCCAAACTGAGGGAAATAATTAAAAATAAAAGATTCAGTCTGTCATAAAATTCAAAATTTCCATTTTAGGTTGGCATGAGATGTTTTAAAAGAAAGTATAATAGGAAAACAGTTCTATCTTCTCAAGTTTAGCTGCAAGAGTTTTCCAGATGGGAAATGATGCAGCTTCTCGTGGGAATATAATGCTTTCCATCTATTTTGTTAAAGAAGTGCACATGAGCGCTTTGGAAAAGATATATTAAACTCAAGATTTATGCTTTGTTTACAAGAAAAAGATGATGCCAGGGAAAAATAAAATATAAAGAACATCTTAGAAGAGGTTATCTTTATGACTAAAGATGTTTTTTGTGATATTCTATTCTTTTTCAAAGCCTAATTTTCCTTTCTCTTGAACAATATATTTAAAAGAAATTGAACAGTCTAAGAGTCCCAGACCCCTCTGCCTCCTTTTGTCCATGCAGACTCATTATTTTACTGCAGGAGAGCACTGGAGATAAGGAATTTCATAAAAGAACATAAGAGATTTAGGCACAATTAGATATATGCTCTTAAACCTGTTAGGTGCATTTAAAAGTCTCCTTAGACAGGTTATGACCATTTATATCCTCATTTATATGGCCTGCCAGGGCTACTTCTTTAAATTAGCTTGAAGCAGGCCAGATAAACCCAGAAGGAAGTCAGTTGTCTTTTCTTTTTGCATATAGATAGCCATTTCTCTGCTTTCAAGGCTAACAACAAATAAGATGAGGGTAGAGATAAAGAGGACAAAGACTAAACCATCTTCTTCCTTAAGTGTTCACCATGCAAGCAGCAAAATGTCAAGATGAATTGGATGAAATAGTAAACCCCAATAGGAACAATACATCTTTTGAAAAAAAAGGCTGCCAGATAGTCTGAAAATGTTCCTTGGCTAGTTTACCTCTTCCCCAGCAAAGCTCATGAAATCATCATGCTAAGCAATCACAGATAAAATGACGGGGTAATTATGAAGGTTTAAGCAATAATACTTGAACTTGGCAAAAAAAGCAAGGTAAAAGCTCTGTGTTCATTAGTGTTATTAGGCTTCAGTTTGTGCTGAAAATCTGTGATATTTTAAGGAGCCTGGGTGCATAACTCAGTTTCAAGGGTAATTTCTGAAAGAGCCTACAATTAAAGAGGAGGAAAGCAAGCATGATAATGTCTCTGCCAGTCTGAATGGAACTGGGTGCTGGGAGCTAGGAGGAGGCCAGAGGAAGTATTATAATGCTCCTCAAAAGGTAGCATTGCTGAGAAACTTTTGGGCAACGTGTTGAGAATCTGAAGGAAGAAGGCAGGTTTTATATGAAAGTAGCCTTCGGAAATCATAAGCAGAATATGATCACTGGCCTCTGCCTACAGCAGGAAGAGAAAGCTGTATGTTCCTTGGGGGGAGGATGGGGTCACATCTACAGATGCAGATATTGCCCACATGTCTTTTTATCCTTATTTTAATGAAACTATGTAACACTGATTCCTTTTTTTTTAATTTAACATACTGTTTTGTTTGGGGTTTGCTGTTGTTGTTACTGAGCTTGGAGGTTTTGTTTCTTTACATTTTAGGCAGGGCTTGCATAGGTGTGTATAGCTGCGGCTGTCACATGGCAGAGTACATATACACACATATGTTAAGGTTTTGTCTGAAATAAGCTTTTTAGCTTCCAAGGAGAAAGAAGTAGAAGAAGGACAGTAAAGTCTTTAGCTATCTGAACAGCAGTGTACAGAAAATTCTACTATGGATAGGGAGAGAAAAAGTAAGTTCATTCATAGCTAGTGAGAAGCTGAAACAAACAAAGACCAACCTCAGCTGCAAAAAAATCTTGAAAAAATATTGCCAGTATATACACAACAAATAGGGGCACATAGAGGGTTAAACCCAACATGTGAGGCAATGGAATGAATTTAACCTCTTGTTCCCAATGCAAAGTTCCTGTAACCATGATTCTCTGCAATTGACTGGAAACCAGTCCTTCACAACCAAACCACAGCTTGCCCAGGCTGCAGGCTGGTGGGTGAAGGTCCCCTAATTCTCTTGGACTTATAGAACCTGAGAAGACACCTTCAGTGAGTCTGAGGGGTAAAAGATGTATCTCCTCCTCATCCCTCTATGCTGCTCCAAACAGTTCAATAAGACATGCTTCAGAAAACAGCAGAGGGGGGTCTGAGTGATAACACTTCATCCCCATCCTGCAGCAAGTGAGATACTCCAGACCCCTACAATTGCAGATGTAATTCCATTGAGGCTTTCTGGTGACATTAGCCAACTCCTCAAGTCTTTCTCTTGATGGAATTAGAGACCTTCTATGGTCTGTGGGATAGACATCAATACTGATGTCATTAGCATCAGCACTGGTTCTGCCTGAAAAGGCTGAAGCACTGAAAAGCAGCTTCTAAGAGTAAGAGCCATTTGAAATATTGTTTTAATGGGAAGACAAAGAGCTCATGTAGCATAGCTCAATCTAGCTTTCAAAATAACAACAGGTAAAAAGATATAACAATATACAGAGAAATCTAATGTGCTATTTACATTATATATTTTAGCATGGTGCCTCCTTGTTTTTCACCTTGCCGGCACCAATATCAACTAAAATAGCATAACTGAAGGCAGTGGGATCACATTGCATAAACCCATCTGATGTGAAGTCATGATCAAGCTTTAAATATAAATATATTACTAATTCTAGGACTTCAACCAGACAATGGTGCAAATCCTCATTACCTAAGGGGTAGTTTTGTGCCTGGAGCTCTGTTTGCACAGGGTTTCACCTTCTATAGAAGGCTGCCTAACTGGTTTCTGCACTTTGTCTTCTAAGTGGCCTAAAAATATGCTGACAATAAAAGCTTTTTTTGACAGCTGTGTAGAGGCCTCTAGTGGGGAGATAAACAGAGAGTGGAGGCTATTCATCCTTGTTCCTCCCCCACCCAGCCTAACTCTCCACACAAGTTAGCAGAGCCAAAAATGTGTCCACTGGAGAAGCTTTCTCTTATTTTTGAAAGTTAATCTCCTCCAAAACTGGATTACCACTGGCTAATCCCTTTAACCACAGGCACATAATGCTGGAAATGGATAACTTGCTTAGAAACCTGCTCAGAGTGCACACGTTTAAGACACATACAGAGCCTTTGGCTGCTCGGCATCACGGCTGTTAGAGCAGACACTGCCCGCTGCTCTTTGCTGGCTCCTGCCTTGCTGAAGAGCCTGTCACTCCCTTCCTCTAAATATCACCTAGGGAGAGGGTTTTACTGAGCTGCTGTGCACTACCCTCCACATTATGCTGGAGCTCTGCTATTTCCACCTCCTGCTTCCTCGGAATGTGTTTTATATTTTAGCCAGGGAGCTGTAGTAAAGATTTTAAATGAGTGGTTTCTGCTCATTACACAAGCTTGCTGCCCTATTAAACAGATAGATGTTGTGCTTCTCATCCTGCTAGAGTGTTCTGCAGGAGTTTGTGTATTGAGTCCCACACTACACTGCTTTTTATTTACATTTCAAAACACCTGTCTAGAGACATGCATGCAGAACAAAAATTAAAATTATGGCCTAGTGCTGGAAATATGCTAAATATTTCTGCCTGGTTGATGCTGCACTGGACTGTGGGAGAGGGAAGGAAAAAAAAAAAAGCATTATTATCTCATTCTGAAAGTATATGAAGAACCAAAACTTTTTTTGATCAGTGTTGTGAAGGTCAAAGGTGAGTTGTGGTACAGGAGTGATGACATACTGTACCATAGCACATGTAGATGTTGACACTGTATCATAGTTGATGTACAGTTGATGAGTCAGTGCTGAGTCAGGAAGCAGTGATTTTTTTTACTGTGAGCACTGTGGTATCTGTCCCACAATCAGACTGGGGTATTAAGTACAGATAGCAATACTGGCTATAGTCTAATCATGTAACTAGAAGGCAGCTTCTAAACATATAATTACTTATACAGAAAATCACCCATGCTCTGTGCTGAATGACCATACAAAAAAGAATATTATTATTATTCTGAACTGACACACCAGGGAAGATAATGATGTTACAGTATATTCCAAGTCTCCCATTAAAGACTAATCCAATGCTACTCTGTGAATGAGGGTGTGAAGTTAGAGCAGTCAAACACAGTCTTACCCACCTGATAACCTTCAGTTTTCAAATCATCTTGATGTAAGATGGAAGGGACATTTTACTCTTTCAGCATAAGCAAACCTCAGATTTCCAGATACTTACAAAATGGTCATTGCATTTTGCTGCAGACTCTCTGCAGTACCAGTTTCTAATCAAATCATATCCTTTCACTATGTATAATTTCTAGAAATTCATTCTGAGTTACCTATGACTAGAAAGTTTAAAGCTGGTTCAAAGACAAACTGTCATAAAATTAAATTATAAGGCCCTCTCTAAATAAAACACTGATAATGAAGAGCAAAGGCATTATTTCTTATTGTCATTTTAATATTGATTAACACTGGCATAACCAAATAAGAAGATTTGTCAGCTTCACAGACTCCTACTGCATTGGGAACAGAAGTGACAGTATTGACAGTATTGCCAGGATGCTGCATGTGAATCACTTCTGTCTCCTAGGCATAACAGGGAAGCAATTTATAGTGCACCCAACATGTTCCCATATATCAGATAGTCCCTTCATCATATGTTTGTGCCTCCATTTCAACAGCAGGTACAAAATGTCATGCTTGTATTTACTACTTCTGGATTCTGCTGATGCAGCTCCTCAAAAGTCTTTGTTCTACAAAAGCCAAACACTCACCAGAGAAGACATGAAAAAATGCACAAAGACTGTGCCAAGGTATGTGTCTACACTGGATTGGCTGCTGTTGGCAGAAATCCAATGTCTAGGTAAACTGTTTTGGAAGTGGTACAGATGCTCAGGCAAAGTCTAGATTACAACCAGCACACAAATTTCACCTGCTGTCAGGAGATTTCCAAAGAGACAGCTGGCAAGTGAGGAAGTCTATCAGCCTGTGGAGGCTCAAACATGCCTTTTTTTATGCTTCAGCCACAGCAGCCTGGGGATGGTCTTCATCTTTGGAAAGGCAACTACCTGTAACATTGAACTTGTTTCAGTCCTGTCAAAATGAAAAGCATTTTCCATATGCCAAGTTTTGTTGTTTTATTTATGATTTTGTGACAGTTTACTGTAATGAAAGAGTGCAATATTGACAATAATCTCACTAGAGCAGGAAACAGAAATTATGTTCCTTTATTAAGACAGTTAAGACTTCAAATACTGTTAATTTCTTAAAATAATTCACAGAAACACAGAATGTGTAGGTTGGAAGAGACCTTCAAGATCAATGAGTCCAACCCAGCCCGAACACCTCAACTAGGTCATGGCTTTGAGTGCCACATCCAGTCTTTTTTTAAACATGTCTATGGTTGGTGACTCCACCATCTCCCTGGGCAGACAATTCCACTACTTTATCACTCTTTCCATGAAAAACTTCTTCCTAATATCCAACCTATATTTCCCTTGGCACAGCTTAAGACTGTGTCCTCTCATTCTGTCAGTTGCTGCCTGGAGAAAGAGACCAACCCCCAGCTGTCTGCAGCCACCCTTCAGGGAGTTGTAGAGAGTGATAAGGTCACCTCTGAGTCTCCTTTTCTCCAGGCTAAACAACCCCAGCTCCCTCAGCCATTCCTCACAGGGCTTGTGTTCCAAGCCCCTCACCAGCCTTGTTGCCTCCTCTGGACACATTTGAGCATCTCAATGTCCTTCCTAAACTGAGGGGCCAGAACTGGACACAGCACTCGAGGTGTGGCCTCACCAGTGCTCAGTACAGGGGAAGAATGAGCTCCCTGCTCCTGCTGGCCACACCATTCCCGATCCAGGCCAGGATGCCACTGGCCTTCTTGGCCACCTGGGCACACTGCTGGCTCATGTTCAGCTGCTGTCACCAGCACCCCCAGGTCCCTTTCTGCCTGGGCACTGTCCAGCCACACCATCCCCAGCCTGCAATGTTGCAGGGGAGTTTTGTGGCCAAAATGCAGGACTCAGCACCTTGGACTGACTAAACTACATCTTGTTAGACTCTGCCCATCCATCCAACCATTCCAGATCTCTCCTACTTCCTGCAGAGCCCTCCTACCTTCCAACAGATCAACACACACTCCCAGCTTAGTGTCATCTGCAAATTATCTAATGAACTTAATACCCTCATCCATGTCATCAATAAAAACATTGAACAGTACTGACCCCAGCACAGACCTCTGAGGGACATCTCTGGTGACTGGTCCCCAGCTGGACACAGCACCATTCACCACCACTCTCTGGGCCCAGCCATCCAGCCAGTTCCTAACCCAGCAAAGAGCGCTCCTGTCCAAACCATGGGCTGCCAGCTTTTCCAGGAGCGTGCTCTGGGAGACAGTGTCAAAGGTCTTGCTCAAGTCCAAATAGACAACATCCACAGCCTTTCCTGCATCCACCAGGCAGGTCACCTGGTCATCAAAGGAGATCAGGTTGGTCAAACATGACCTACCCCTCCTAAACCTGTGCTGGCTGGGCCTGATACCCTGGCCATGCTGTAGGTGCTGCGTGATGACACTCAGTATAAACTATTCCATTATCTTGCCAGGTACTGAGGTCAGGCTCACTAGTCTGTAATTACTGGGATCACACCCTTTTTGTGAATTGGTGTCACATTGGCCAGTTTCCAATTGTCCAGAACCTCACCAGTGAGCCAGTACTGATTGTAAATGATGGAGAGTGGCTTTGCAAGCTCATCTGCCAGCTCCCTCATCACCCTGGGATGGATCCTACCTGGACCCACAGATTTATGAATACCCAAGCATCTCAGCAGTTCTCTGACTGCCTCCTCTTGGATAATGGGGGACCATTCTGTTTCCTGACACCATCAATGAACCCAGGAGGACAGTTGTCTTGAAGGCAATTTGCCTTCTCACTGAAAACTGAGGCAAAGAAGGCATTAAGGACTTCTGCCTTCTCCTCATCTGCAGTTACTAAGTTCCCTCCGTCATCCAATAGAGAACAAAGGTTGGCCTTACCTTTCCTTTTACCATTAATATATTTGTAGAAACATTTTTTATTGTCCTTTACAGAAGTCACTATTTTAAGTTCAAACTGAGCTTTGGCCTCCCTAATTTTTTTCCTACATGCTCTAGCAGCCCCCTTAAATACTTCCTGAGAGATCTGACCCTCCTTCCAAAAATTATACATCCTCTTTTTATTCCTAAGTTCCTCCAAAACCTCCTTGCCCAACCAGGCTGGACGTTTACCTCATCGACTTATCTTTTGGTACACAGAGACAGTCTGTTCCTGTGCCCTCAAGATCTCTGTTTTGAAGCACATCCAGCTTTCCTGAACTCCTTTGTTTTTAAAGGCTGCTTCCCAAGGAAGTCTCTGAAGAAGTCTCCTAAACAGGCCAACGTCTTCCCTCTGAAACTCCAGTGTAAGAGTCTTATTGGTGTTCCTCCTCATTTCACCAATTTCATGATCACTCTGCCCCAATCAGCCTCCAACCACCACATCTCCCACCAGTCCATCTCTATTTGCAAACAACCTATCTTCTGCCCTAAACAGAGAGATATATCCATCTGGTTCCAACAGAGCAGGTACCATAAAAGTTACCCCATGATCAAAGAATCCAAAATTTTGTCAATGACACCAACCCTTGAGCCACTTGTTAATGATGTGAGTTCTCCTGTTTCTTTCACCATTTTTCTCAGCCACCAAAAGGACTGAGTAGAACACTACCTGGGCCTCTGTCTTATCAACCACTTGACCCAGTGCCCTAAAGTCCTTTTTAATTGCCTTGACACTCCTCTTTCCAATCTCATCACTGCCAGCCTGGAGTATCAGCAGTGGGTAATAATCAGAGGGCTGAATCAGCCCAGGAAGTCTCTCAGTGATATCCCGTACCCCGGCACTAGGCAGGCAGCAGACTTTCCTGTGGGATGGATCCGGGCAACATATGGGACTGTCTGTTCCCCTCAGAAGGGAGTCACCTACTACGATTACCCTTTTTTTCTTCTTGATGTTAGAGGTGGTAAGCCGTCTTACAGATAGATTAATCATAATTGGGAAGCTCACTGGGCAGATAATTTCCCTCTAAATCTGACTGGCTCTCAAGAACCAGGGCTTCATACCTATTGTGAAATGGCACCTGGCTAGGGGGTGGGGGTCAGGAGGAATTTTTATTATTACCTCCCCAAGCAGGGACCTATTTCCATTCCCCTTCATCTTCCAGGTGCCCTTCTATTGCCTAGAAGTGGGAGGCATATGAGTCCTCTGAATCTTGATTGGCCTCCCTTAAAGATGGAAGGGCCGAACTCCACCAGGCTATTTCCCTTTCACTTTCCCTGATACTCCTTAATCTTTCAACTTTCTCCCTAAGTTTGGCCACCAGTGAAAGGAGGTAGTTCACTTGCTTACACCTCAAGCACACCTCCTTCACAACATCCCCTGAAACAACCAATAAGCTCAAACACTCCAGGCAGGAATGGGTCTGTACAGACATCCCTTTTGGAGGCCTCCACATGGTCACATACATTTTTGTACCAACCACAGTTTTCAAGTGTGTTAAAACCATTACTAACAAAAAACCCAAGACCAATCAGCCAGCAGAAACACCTCAACCAACCCACAGCACACCTTACTAGCAAGGGAACCGTCAACCCTGCCTGTGCAAACTGCTGTAGTCACACCCCTGCTTGCCCACTCCTGTTCACCACACTTCCTAGAGACCTCTTTTAATCAGCCACTCATCAACTAGGGAAGCTCCATGCCTCACTCCTGAATGACTCACAACTGCAGCACCTCACCTGCTCAGCGTTCTCATAATCGGCCACTCACAACTAAGGAAGCTCCACCCCTCGCTCCTGAATGACTCAATTCTTAAATGAGAAAATTGAATCTACACAAGACATTTGCTTCCACTCTGTGGAATGGGGTTGGCTCTCAGTGCTGCAGTGACTAAGTGCTCAGATATCTCTGATGACAGAGACTGCATAGATGTTTCAACTAACCATGTACAGAGAAATTTTCCAGCTTTTAATTCTAGTTTCCCTCCATTTCCTATAAAATTCAAAGGTCCTTTCATTGATTGAAAGATCTGATGGTGATGTAAGATTTTAAAATCTGGATTTTAAATTATGTAATTTATATTACTTGGGATAATCCAAAGCATATTCTTAGTTTGACCAGCAGATGCTTTGTGTTCCAAAATGCTGAATTCAGATATTTTTCATGTATCTCTTGAGAAAGCGAAGATTGCTACCCCAGAACAGGGTATGGGTCTGAGCTCCATCTGCATGCTGAGCTGCTGTTAAATTCTTAGCACAGTCCCGAGAAAGTTTAATGGACTAATACAAAATAATTCTCTTTCCAGAAGAGCAGATGACTCAAGAAGCTGTAGAGACCCCTCCTCTGGCTGTTATCAGACACTGTTTGCCACTCCAAAAACCAGTATTTGATATTTTCAACCTTTACCTCTGGGGCTTTGCAAAGATTCCTAAGCTGTAACTGTTTGAATTGTACAAGCTATAGACAGATCTTTCAACCACTGCAACACCCAGATGAAGTCTCTGCCTCACTTTCTCCAGCAGTTGTGTCCATTCTCTGCAAGCTAGGTTGGATCAGCTCAGAATTCATGAATCTTCCTATGCAGAGTTTGTCCCAGAGAAAAGGTTGTCCTGCTTATCAAAGCACAAAAAAATTTCCTAGTTTGAATAAAAATCTTAGTGTTATATTACTGTGTAAGGGCTATTAAAATGTTGCTAAATTATTCATTGAACCCAAGCATTGTGGCATCTCATGCTTACCTTCAATAGACAAGAAGAAATTAAGCAAAACTTTCATTGCAAGCATTTAGTGCAAGCAGTTCATAATTTTGAATTAATGAATTGCAAATAAACAGGCCTGTAATAGGTGATGAACCTGAACATAAGTGCCAAGCAGATTTTATGTCCATTATATTCTCACCTTAGCAAATCAAAATTATTTAAAATTACCTTGGTGGCAAAAAAGGACTTGTTCACGGTAGAAGGAAAGATAGTACTTCTTAAAAACCAGTATTTGTCTCACAGTAATGGGTGAAATTTGTCCAATTTACTAATTTCAGCCACCAGGGTTTTTTTGTAATGGAGCAATTTAAAATATACAGTTGGGAAAAGATCTTTTATTTTTTAAATTTAAATTTTCTACACTGAAAATCTGATATAATGCAGATGAGAATGCATTGAGAGAACATGCTGGTGAGGCACCTGGATGAAGTCAACCTGCCCGAGGTTTTATGAAACTGAAAAAAAAAAAAAAGGTTATACATATAATTGCAATAGCAGAAGGATGACAAGGTGCATTTTTTCCATACAGAATTCACATTCAGCTGAAAGTACCAGTTTTTGTATGACTAGTGTGAAACACATCTGATACATGTTTCAATTAATTTGGAACAAAACTACAGGCTATTCCAGCAATATGTTTCTCAAAATATGTAAACTTTCTTGGGGCTAAATTGTGGTGCAACTTCCAGAGCCATGTAAGCCACAATATGATTCAGACACTCTATAAAAAAAANACTCCAGGCAGGAATGGGTCTGTACAGACATCCCTTTTGGAGGCCTCCACATGGTCACATACATTTTTGTACCAACCACAGTTTTCAAGTGTGTTAAAACCATTACTAACAAAAAACCCAAGACCAATCAGCCAGCAGAAACACCTCAACCAACCCACAGCACACCTTACTAGCAAGGGAACCGTCAACCCTGCCTGTGCAAACTGCTGTAGTCACACCCCTGCTTGCCCACTCCTGTTCACCACACTTCCTAGAGACCTCTTTTAATCAGCCACTCATCAACTAGGGAAGCTCCATGCCTCACTCCTGAATGACTCACAACTGCAGCACCTCACCTGCTCAGCGTTCTCATAATCGGCCACTCACAACTAAGGAAGCTCCACCCCTCGCTCCTGAATGACTCAATTCTTAAATGAGAAAATTGAATCTACACAAGACATTTGCTTCCACTCTGTGGAATGGGGTTGGCTCTCAGTGCTGCAGTGACTAAGTGCTCAGATATCTCTGATGACAGAGACTGCATAGATGTTTCAACTAACCATGTACAGAGAAATTTTCCAGCTTTTAATTCTAGTTTCCCTCCATTTCCTATAAAATTCAAAGGTCCTTTCATTGATTGAAAGATCTGATGGTGATGTAAGATTTTAAAATCTGGATTTTAAATTATGTAATTTATATTACTTGGGATAATCCAAAGCATATTCTTAGTTTGACCAGCAGATGCTTTGTGTTCCAAAATGCTGAATTCAGATATTTTTCATGTATCTCTTGAGAAAGCGAAGATTGCTACCCCAGAACAGGGTATGGGTCTGAGCTCCATCTGCATGCTGAGCTGCTGTTAAATTCTTAGCACAGTCCCGAGAAAGTTTAATGGACTAATACAAAATAATTCTCTTTCCAGAAGAGCAGATGACTCAAGAAGCTGTAGAGACCCCTCCTCTGGCTGTTATCAGACACTGTTTGCCACTCCAAAAACCAGTATTTGATATTTTCAACCTTTACCTCTGGGGCTTTGCAAAGATTCCTAAGCTGTAACTGTTTGAATTGTACAAGCTATAGACAGATCTTTCAACCACTGCAACACCCAGATGAAGTCTCTGCCTCACTTTCTCCAGCAGTTGTGTCCATTCTCTGCAAGCTAGGTTGGATCAGCTCAGAATTCATGAATCTTCCTATGCAGAGTTTGTCCCAGAGAAAAGGTTGTCCTGCTTATCAAAGCACAAAAAAATTTCCTAGTTTGAATAAAAATCTTAGTGTTATATTACTGTGTAAGGGCTATTAAAATGTTGCTAAATTATTCATTGAACCCAAGCATTGTGGCATCTCATGCTTACCTTCAATAGACAAGAAGAAATTAAGCAAAACTTTCATTGCAAGCATTTAGTGCAAGCAGTTCATAATTTTGAATTAATGAATTGCAAATAAACAGGCCTGTAATAGGTGATGAACCTGAACATAAGTGCCAAGCAGATTTTATGTCCATTATATTCTCACCTTAGCAAATCAAAATTATTTAAAATTACCTTGGTGGCAAAAAAGGACTTGTTCACGGTAGAAGGAAAGATAGTACTTCTTAAAAACCAGTATTTGTCTCACAGTAATGGGTGAAATTTGTCCAATTTACTAATTTCAGCCACCAGGGTTTTTTTGTAATGGAGCAATTTAAAATATACAGTTGGGAAAAGATCTTTTATTTTTTAAATTTAAATTTTCTACACTGAAAATCTGATATAATGCAGATGAGAATGCATTGAGAGAACATGCTGGTGAGGCACCTGGATGAAGTCAACCTGCCCGAGGTTTTATGAAACTGAAAAAAAAAAAAAAGGTTATACATATAATTGCAATAGCAGAAGGATGACAAGGTGCATTTTTTCCATACAGAATTCACATTCAGCTGAAAGTACCAGTTTTTGTATGACTAGTGTGAAACACATCTGATACATGTTTCAATTAATTTGGAACAAAACTACAGGCTATTCCAGCAATATGTTTCTCAAAATATGTAAACTTTCTTGGGGCTAAATTGTGGTGCAACTTCCAGAGCCATGTAAGCCACAATATGATTCAGACACTCTATAAAAAAAAATTATACTGTGAGTGACTGAGCTTGCCTTGTAGCTTGCTGCTGGGGCATTGGAACATTATCCAGTCCTTTGCATGGGTTTCACATAAAACCCACAGCTGACCTCAAAAGAATAAATCTTCATGCTTATATGATGCCTAAATTGTCAGCATTGTCACCGCAGCATTTACATACCAATGGTTACTTTTGGAAGTTGCATGGTGCTGCTGATTATTACAATGGACAAGTATATGTAAAGTGGGAATTCTGAATATTGCAGCAGAATATTTACAATTTAAGTTTTTCAAGTATTCAGTATTACTATTGGTTTCAGAGTGGTGGCACAGTCTGTCTTGGGGCTGTGGGGAGGAAGTGAAAAACGGGAAAGGGAAGTTTAAGGGGGAAAAAATTACCATGAAGGGAGCTTAAGAGAGAGGGTAAGAAAGAAAAAGCAGCAGAAGGCCATAGGTGGAGATGCTTCCCTTCCCTGATGCTCCAGAGGTGGGAACAGAGGCAGCAACTCCACGTGCGTGGGAGCGCCGCGCCGTCCCGCGGTACCCGTGCAGTACTCCCCTATGGAGGCCGGACTGGGGACTGTGCCAGGTGGGATATTCTGGCTCGGGGCAGCTGCCGCAGGGCCTCTGACCCCTCTGACCCCACCTTGAGCAATTTGCAGATGCCTCGCCTGTCCTCCCGTCTCGCACGGGCAGCCGGAGCTCCACGGCCTTTGCGGCGCCTTCGCCTTTCTCGGGCCCCGCTGGCGGCGGGAGGGGCAGAGGCGGCTGCGCACGGAGCACGGTGCCCTCGGGAGCTTCCCACCCGCACCTTCCCGCAAAACTCACAGACTGTGCTCACCAAGCCTGCTGTGCACGCCAGCCCGGGAGGCTGGGCAGCGTGGCAGGGCTGGGTCCGGCCGGAGCCTGTGCCCAGCTGCACGCCCGCACGGAGCCCAGCCCGCA